>CM039138.1:25027821-25061539 GCA_022036555.1 Microstegium vimineum | reverse complement strand
AAAAATTGATTGAAAAATTAATATGAAACGATAGAAAAATTGTAGTCAACAAACTAGTTATCAGGTTAAATTTAGTGCACTCACATGGTAGCTTAACTCATGCAACATATATGACAACATTAGTATCAAATGATAGTTTCAAGCCATCCAAAATCATAAATGTACATGATGGCAACGGGCACAGATTACCCACGTGTGCTCGTGGGTAAAAACCCAATAGGGCGAGAGTACGGGTGCAACTTTGTGCCCGTGGCTGTGGGTGTGGGTTTGTTGAACCCAATAGATAAAAACTCGTGGGCATAGAAAACTTGTACCCATGTCCGCTTTACCCACAAACCCGCTCCAACGCCATTACATGTTGGTCCTCTCTTACTATATATAAAGGAAAAGAGAGGAAGAACACAAGAACAAGTATGATAGACAAAGTAATCTCAACAACAACAAGCACATGAGACACAAGATTTATCCCGAGGTTCGGCAATCTCCACCAAGGAGTTCCTACTTCCTCGTTGTTGAGGTGACCACCAAGGTCGGAGTCTCTTTCACCCCCTTTCCTCCCTCAAGCCACCCCAAAGGGTAGCTCAAGATTTCCACTAAGGTCGAATGGGTGATTGTTGGCACCAATAATGATACACTTTTATATAACTAAAATGATTTCAACAACCTCAGGATCAAGGGTAAAACAATCACATCATGAGCATACTTTATCAAATAACAACTTCCACATATCCATGGAGTATGTAATTGCAGGATTGAAGAAATGGAGCAAAGGAGAGCCAGTGGGACCCACATAGGGGGTTGGCCGACCTCCTATGGGGCCCACCAGGTCTTCCCCCTGGCCATGATCCAGGAGAAGCACTCTAGAGTGGATCTCAACCCTTGGGTCACTCTGTGTTTTCTCTCAACGGTCCACATGCAACTCACATGGATCCATGGGCCCACATCAAGGAGATCAACGTGACAAAACAACTCAGAAGAACCAACCCAGCTAGATGACAAGTGGGACCAACATCTAGAAGGCCGAGGTGGGCCAGAGACCCCAAAGGGGGGGGGGGGGTAGGCCGACCTGTAGCTGGGCCCACCAGCCCTTCACTTGGTCCCTGACCAGTGGGGTTGCTTCTAGAAGGTGAATACATGTCCCACAAGCCATAGGGGGTGGGTCGGCCGACCTCCCCTAGGTCAGTTCAGGCCCTGTTAACCGCCATACATGTTTAGCACATGTTGAAGATCACAACCATCCACTCCAAGTCAGTTTAGAGGCGGTTGGATCCAAAGGTGGAGATTTGAAGCCTCCTGGATTGATGACGTGGCGATGGAGTAGCCCCTACTCCACCTCCCACTATAAATAGAGGCTCATACCCCCTCTTCATACATGGTGAATAAGCCTACAAGCTCTATTCCTTAGATTCTTCTAGTAGTTGGTCTAGAGTGGGAGTTAGAATTGAGTCGAGCTGCGCTCGGGATTTTCGGAGTCGTCTTCTGGAAAGTCTGGTATAGCTCTTGTATCTTTTCTTCTTTGTAAGACTTTATCTTATTCAATATATTACGTTTCCTCTACTTTACTTAGTATTTACTTTGAGCATTACTATACTTGTTATAGTCTTGTTATATCCTATAGCTCTTTAATAGCCTTTATATCCATAGTCTGTGATCCTTGTGGCCTTTCATGTATGCGATCATTGCCTGTCATAGGGTGCTTTGATTATAGATCATAGTCAAAGTAGTAAGTTGTGTGTAAGAGTGGTGCTTATACATCACCCTATCCTTGGTTACCGCTTGTTGCACGAATTGTTTGTGGTAGCTAGCAAGAGGTGACAGCCTTGTTTAGTCTTTGTATTCCACCATGCGTTTTTAGGCAAGTTCTTAAAAAGGTAAGGCCCCCGTAAATAGAGGGCGCGGTCCGGTAGGAGTTTTGTCCTCCTACTGATCTATCCCCTCGCCTAGCATACTTGTATTGAGGAGACAAACTATAGTGTTCAAACTAATTAATTGGCTAAGTATATTGAAGTAGAGTGAATTACATAGGAGTCCCTATACTCTCTCGTTGTCCTCCTACCTAGTTATACTATCTAGTTATCCCTAAGTTATCATTTACCTTGGCTTATTCATTCATCAACCCTTCCTATCACATATATCGTTTACCCCCCTATACTAGTTGGTACTAAGTTGAGGTGCTCTCTAGGATCTCTATCCAATTATCATTTATAGCTCAGCTTTCCCTTGGGAAAATATAAATTACGATACCTTGAAATACTCCTAGGTGAAGTGCTACAACGATATAATCTGTGCGCTTACGGATTTATCCAATAGTCATAAGAAATACCAACAGTGATACAAACACTTTGGGTGCCCTCAGAAATGAATCAACTTGGGGAACCACGAAGAATGCCTAGCCGACTAGGGTTCCAAGAACCCAAGAGTAATAAATGCAATACAAACCGACTAGATGAGGAGTGCAAGTTCTCAAGTCGACTATCGATGCTCCCCACTCTATAATCTCACTTCTATAGCTTGAATCTAGCAAGGATTGAAGTCTAGGAGCAAAGAGGGAAATAGAGGGGGTGAGCCAAACACTTGAGAGCCTTTTCTCAAATGGGTAGACGAAATAATAAGGTTTCTCTCGTTCCCAAGTGAAGGTATGGGCTATTTATACATGCAACTCCAGATGAGCTACCGGTACTACCAGTGGGACACCACCGGTACTACCGGTCCCTATTTTTTGACCATTGGAGCTCTCTTACGACTGGAGTTGGGCATATGAATGGCCTACCAGTTGTACCAATCTTCCACCGATACTACCCGTCAACATTGATACTGCCAATATAAGAACTGATACTACCGCTAGTTCAAAACTCACAAAACTAAATACAACCTAAGAAGTGCGGATATTTGGCCTACCGGTACTACTAGTGTTTCACCAGTACAACTTGTCACCGCCAGTCCAAGACCGGTACTATCGGTAGTTGAAAATCCCATAAAACTGAACCAGCCTTATTGTGTAGAAACTTGCCTACCGGTACTACCAATGCACCCTAGCAGGAAGGAACAAATTCTAAGTGCCCGTTTAGTGCAAGATGTCTCCCAAACACATATAAACTATTGACATGAGCCCTCTTATCCACATCTAGCTAGTCTATTTTGGATCCCTCTTGATAGTGTGGCGTTTCTTATAACTCAAGTTAAGATAAAATCTACTGAACCACTTGACTTGAGCCGCTTTCCATTGAATGAAATTTAGGAGCCTATAATCACTGAATATCTTCACCGTTCAAATCTTCCAATGGATGAACACTTGCGTATTCAAACTTAGATTGTATCACCCTAGTTTGTCTACACACTTAGGCATAGGGTTATCCCATTAGGTATCATCAATTAACCAAAACCAAACAAGGGATTTCAATAGCTACAATACACATCTCTGATATGAAACATAATCTTTAACTTTGGGCCCTTTATATTGTCCAGGAATCATAGACTTTCCCTTAAACCCATGTTGGCTATATCTTCTCTAAACATGTTGGGTGGTAAGCCTTTTGTGAGTGGATCTTCGAGCATCTTTACGATACTTATATGCTCAAGACTTATAACATGATCCCAGACTTTATCTTTTACAACATAGTACTTTACGTCAATGTGTTTGGCAGCACCCTTCACCTATTGTTGTGAGCATACTGCATCGCTGGATCATTATCGTAGTATAACTTAAGTAGTCTATTGATATCGTCAGCCATCTCCAAACTAGGCATGAACTTCTTTAGCCAGTTCACCTGCCCCATTGCCTCATAACATGTTACAAACTTGGCATACATTGTAAACGATGTAGTGACATTTTGCTTTAAGCTTTTCCACGATATAGCTCCTCTTGCGAGAGTGAACACATATCTAGACGTGATTTTTTTATCATCTTCTGCATAATCAGAATCTGAGTACCCCACTATATGGAGTGAATCTGACCTTCTATATGTCAACATGAGACCTTTTGTTCCTTGCAAATAATGCAAGATTTTCTTTACTAATTTCCAGTCTTCTAGTCCTGGATTACTTTGAAATGTGCCAAGCAACCCGATAATAAAATCTATGTCAGAGCACGTACACACTTGAGCATACTATAAGCTTCCGATAGCTAAAGTATATGGATCCGCTTTCATTTGATTTCATACTGGTTCCTAGGGCATTGAAAATCCCCAAATCTGTAGCCCTTGACTATAGGAATAGGTGAGGGACTACAATTGTGCATAATGAATTTCTTTAAGACCTTTTCTATATATTCCTTTTGTGAGAGTCCTAATACTCATTTACTTCTATCTCAATGAATCTTGATCCCTAGAATGAATGAGGCTTCACCAAGATCTTTCATATCAAATGTTGAGGACAAAAACTTCTTCGTTTCTAGTAGTAGACTGACATCACTGCTAGCTAGCAAGATATCATCTACATGATAAGAAAGATATATTTCCCATTCTAAAACTTTGCATAAACCTAATTGTCCTCTACATTTTATTTAAACCCAAAATTTATCATTTTATCAAACTTCAAGTACCACTGCCCTTTTATCTTTTTTATGAAGTCTAACTGATCTAGAACTACCAGTTTAGTTTGGATTATCTTCCTTGTGGTTGACATGCCGTCATGTTAGTTAGCCAAAATCATCTAGGGCGCAAATTCCAATGTTTTATAAAGTTGAAGAAAGTAATAGGAAAATATTTTCTGATTGGAGGAAGCAAATCGGAGTTCGACGAAAGTAAGAGACCTTGTCCTGAAAGCAAGCCTAAGATATTCTTGGATGGATAGCCAGTTACATTGTTGATGGTTGCTTCTTTAAATTGCTTGCTTATAGACACGGAGAAAGGTTATCAATTGCATTTTTTTAAGATTTTATTTAGATATTATCGGATTTAACGTAATTCACAATTATTAGGATGAATTGAGACAAAATTTAGTTTAAATTTCACTCTAATCCATTCTAACTAATATGTGGATTGATGTTAATATGAGTACGTCGAAATAAGGTTTAAAAGTGTCATCCACATAATGATAGAAAAATTGTCATCCAACGCATGCATGGTAACCATTTGCACGTCATCCACATATAAGCCAAATAATCTCTACCATGTTTCGGTAGAGATGGTCCTCGATCACCTAACTTTTTTCGGTTTGCCAATGGTATTTGCTCTCCTAAATTTCAGGCGGCAAGTTACACCGGGTCGCATTCCGAGCACCCTGTGCCCGCATGCGACGATGACTTTGATAACCAAACCATCTCTAGTAAACAAATCCTTTGGTGACCCATTCTGTGGCATGTAACTATGCAGGACCTCATTTCTGTCACGGCACGGCTTGTACTTACTTGTGCCTGTATTATAATAAGTTAAATACTCCAGTAAACAGGCTACAAGTGGCGTCGAGACTGTGAAATTAAAAGTAGACCGACAATAATTTTCTCTAACAAAAATGGAACCAAGCAAATCAGATGTTAACTTATATATATATATATATATATATATAAATAATATAATATAATATAATAATGATGGGTTGGTTAGCTACCGTTGGCTCGCTGCGACCGATGTCATGAGGGCCAAGGTGAAGGCGAGAGGACGAAGCTGATGGAGGACAAGGGAGTACGTTACGTACGTGGCAGGAGTGACGACGTACGACTAGTCTGCAGTCTCTGGCTCTGGCTCGCCGTTGATCTGAACCGATCCTGGCATCCGAGTAACCGAGTTTGACGGGGGCCTTCGTCGCAGCTTCGACCGCGCATGTACCCACGACTTTGACCGACTATTCCACTCTCTCGCTTCCGACTAGGAATATATATATTTTTTATTATTATAACCATCACCCACTTGGATTTTTTGCAAATTAAATGGCGAAATAATAATGCAAAGACACATACCAACTCCCCTCCGCCTCCGGTCCATACTATAAAGCAGCTGCCTCGCTGCTCGCCATCTCACTCCCGCTGCCGCCGCCACCCGCTCCTGCTCCCTCCACCACCGCCTCTTCTTCGCTTGCCGTCCGATCTACTCCAGACCTATCCAATTAATAATCCATCAGCATCGGCCATGGATGAAGTGTGGTGCGGCCTGGACCTGCAGCTGCAGGCGGGCGACATCCATGGCGGCCTCCACCCTGCACCTGACCTCCATGGCCATGAGCATGACCCCTTCTGGCCAGCTCTAGCAGAGTATGTGCATGCACTAGTAGTACTGTACTGTACTAGCAGCTGATCGATGCAGTCGAGATGGCTCGAATTAATTAATGAACCTTGCTTAATTTCTCTTGTTCAGGTGCGCTGCCAGCTTACTCGCCGCCGGCGACGACACCGCTGCTTCGGCGTCGCCGACATCGACCTCACGGCGGCCTCCGCCAACGCCAGCAACGCGGATTATGGCAGCATGGACACGAGCGGCTTCTTCGCCGACAACGACAACGACGACGACCACCGCCGCGGCCTGACGACGACGATGCGCCAAGACGAGCAGCAGCCAGTGTACTCGTCGTCGTCGCTGTCCTCCAAGCGCTCCCTCTCCATCGACAGCGGGGGATCCTCCTCCACCTTCTTCCCGCTCGACGACGCCGCTGCTGCTTTGCCCGCCGCCGCCATCTTCTCGCCGCCGCACCCCGCGCTGCCGCAGCCGCAGGACCTGTTCGCCGGGGACGACGAGGCCATCATGCTGGCCATGATGGCCGTCCTCTCCTCCGCGTCGCCCTCCTCCTCCGAGTCCTCGTCGCCGCCACGGCACGGAGCCGCCGCCGTGCAACCGCGCTCGCACCTACACGGCGGGCCAGACAGCGCCAGCCACGTCAAGGTCAGGAGCAGCAGCTTCGCCGTGGCGCCGACAAGCGCCGCCGCACGGCAGCAGGAGACGTCACAGCGGCGGCGGGGATGGGAGCAACAACAGCAGCCAGGTGTACCACATGATGTCCGAGAGGAAGAGGCGGGAGAAGCTCAACGACAGCTTCCTCACGCTCAGGTCGCTCCTCCCACCATGTTCCAAGGTATGCATCCATTATCTAGCTAGCTTCATGCATCGTCCAAATTAACGTCCCTTATTTGCTACTGTAATAACATTCATTTTATGTGCAAGTTTATATTCCACCCTTTCATTCGTTGGTTACAAAATTTTAAAACTAAACCAACCTAGCTAGAAGGATCGGTTATGTGCAATTGCTGATTATGTCTGTGGCTGATAAATCGCTAATGTTGTTTTTGACTACTTTGTTGTGAAATAAAAACATTAACCTGCTTTTCTGAGGGCATTGTTACTACGAGTACTTGCTAGCACTCATCTGCATTTGAATTTTAACATAGATAGATCAGATCCGTAGCAACAACTTGACCTGTGGTATTAGATAGATATAGACATGAATGTCTAACCTTAATTACAGCAAGCAAACAAATACATAATTACACGGAATAAAAAAAATTAAATTCTGGGGTTGTTCATTTACGATTTGATGGTCGAAAGTTGTGATAAATCGCGTACGTAGCTTTTGTGCGGCAGAGAATAGATGCTCTATTCTTTTTCCAAATTTTCAAAGGTGACTTGGAAGAATGGCCGAAGTCTGCTTGCCACTATATATATCCAGCCTAGCTTTTGAAAAGGACATTGACAGAGGAAGGTGTTTAGACGCGCCATTGGATTACGTAGATTCGTGACGTATAGAGGTCGCGCACAAGCTGAAAAGGTCCAATCCAATCCAATCCAATGGCATGGAAGCTTCCAAGAGGAAATACACTAGCTAGCTGGTGGATCAGAACCATCTAGCTAGGATTATGCATTAGTAAACTGCATGAGAGGAGCTAGTGGAACTAACCTTTCACCAAAATTGGTTTACTTGCTGTTAACAAATGACAAATTGGTCTAGTTTTAGTCAATGTGAGATGCCGTTGTGAATATTAGACAAACAACACAGAAATATCCTATATAGAAAATAGGACACTTCCACATATAGAGTAAAAACAAATTAAAGCGCGCGATCGATCATATTTAAAAATCTTATTTGTAGTGCGTACTGACAGATATGGATTGCTTTTTATATATGATAATAATTTTGAGAGAACGAAAACATAAATTTTTGTCCAGTTGCAAAGAGGATCTGCTATAAAGTCAAGTGCGCTGGGGGTGGTCAATAGTTTCTAAGGAAAGACACCAGCCGAGCCGATCGAGGAAGGCGATTGGAAGGAGGACCTTGGTGGTGGTGACCACAAACATGCAAGTTGATGATGGCTGCTGGGTAGGTGCAGAGGATGAGAGGACAAACAACAACGACAACGACGGAAAAGTCTAAACAAGGCTGAAAATGAAAATATTGGATTCTTGGAAAGATGAACAAAGTCACCATCGATCGTCTACATTACTTTACAGCCCTCAGTGTGGTTGCCACGAAACAACCTGCTGCCTGCAAATATATATAGAGTATTTGCATATATAGAACGTACAGGAAAGAGATTGATTGCTCTGGGCGCTGACATGGGCTGTCCTAATCGCCGAGCAAAGCAGATTAGCCACTCCTCGGTGAATGAAACTAATACTACTACTATATATATATCTCCTATAAAGTCCCATTAATCTGGAAGTAGTGCAAAAGAAGAAGAAGATCGAAGAAGAAAAAGAAAAAAGCCGAAACACCGCAGCCCGTAGTTTCCAACATAGTAGTTCCAATTAAAATAAAGCTCGATCAGACAGACAGGATGCCAGGAACTTTTGAAAAATTTGAATTCACTATTATACATAACATCACAACAATCTTGCTTTCTTCTATATATTTATTACGTTTTGTTTTTTTTTTTAAAAAAATCGGAACCTTGCTTAACGTACATATTGGTGCATCATCGATCGCAGAAGGACAAGACGACGGTGCTGATGAACGCGGCGAGCTTCCTGAAGACGCTGGAAGCGCAGGTGTCGGAGCTGGAGGAGAAGAACACCAAGCTGGAGAGGTACGTCCCCCGCGACGACGGCGTCGTCGGCACCACGGCGGCGCACCGGAGAGCCAAGGTTCATATCTCCAGGGCGGCGTCTGACGAGCGGCATGTGAGCCTGACGGTGATGGTGATGGTGGAGTGCGACATCGTGGACCTGGTGCTGCACGTCCTGGAGCGCCTCCGCTGGATGAGCGGTGTCAGCGTGCTGTCCGTCGACGCCGACACCTACTCGCCGCAGGCGCTGCTCAAGGCGCTCGCCAACATCAAGCTGCACATCATGGTATTATTCTGTTGCATTCCTCTTGGTTTGCTCATCGATCGACCATCATGCATTATTTAGTACATACTACAGTAGCTTGAGGCGATGGATCAATTAGTAGAGTAATAACTTCATTATATATATTGACGACGTTCGCGTACCTCATGCAGGACGGCGACTGCTGGAACGAGGCGCTGTTCCACGAGGCCATGACCAAGGCCGTGCACGACGCCACCTCGTCTTCCTCCTGCGCCGCCGTGCCCCCCGGCCTCGTGGCCGCAGCCTAGGCATGCAGGACTGGATCGGAGCTAGCAGGGCGGCGATCCTGCATGCCTCGATCGGATCTTCCGCCACGTACGGGTTGTCAGCTGTGGGCTGTGAGGTGAGTACGTAGGCGACCGGTTCAGCCAGCCACACCAACCGCCATGAATCGCCGTGCGTGCCTCGCCAGTCATCGTCGTCGACCATTGAAGCGGTAAAACGTACCTGTGCCCGGCGGTGACGGTCTGGAAGACGACGAGGCGGGATTACACGAGGGATCAGAGGAGTTCTAGTAATAATTCGTGGTTAGCAAGTACAGAAACCCTGTGTTGCCGTAATGTGACCACATAGGGGTTGCAGATTAGGGAACTCGATCTGTGGTTTTAGGTTGTGCGATACCGTGTGCCTAGCTAGCTAGTGTGGGCAGCAGCCAGCAGCATGCATGTTGGCACTCTGTACCAAGTTGCATTGGTGGACGAATTTTGTACATAGGAAATCAAAACAAAGATACCTCTTGACAACTAAAATTTGCCATGGGCTAAAGAGCTTTGTGACAATTAATGTTTCTGATACTAGAGCAATCATGGAAAACGTATTCCACCCGGCCCCTCTATTTTTTTTAACGAAAGAAGAATTATATTATATATAATAGTTGGGTGCATCAACACGTTACGAGCACTCTGGATTATACTAGATATATCCAGAAAGTAATTTTCATCTAAAATATACCCAGACTGTGAAAAGCTCCAAATCTCAAAACCAAACCTATTTGACGCTTCGTATGGATGACCGCACAGGTAAATACTTTGACAACAACAACAGGTCTGAGAACAGATGTCCAACGAATGACTACCAACATCCCTGCAGGCGGAGTTGTTTCTTTTGTCTTCCTTCTTCTTTTTGCCACCGAAGAATGAGGAAGACGGATCTGAAACTTATTCTCCCTAGTTCTCCGTCATGACCAGATCTAACCACAACAAAATAGAAAAGAGACCGGAGAAAATTATTCTATGACGACAATATCATCTCCGTCTTAATGCCGTTGTCCGAAAATAAAAGTCTCCATGTCATCATGCCAATGAAGTTGATGACGTTGTAAATGTCGCCTTCAACTTCAATGGATCCGCCATGGAGAAGACGATTCCACCTTGCTCTCTCGCCGTTGCCGGAGAGGAACATGAGAAAAAGATAAATCTCTAATACCAAGAAACTTGACATGGAGAAACCCTATCCCTAAAAACTTAGTCGAATAGAAAACTTATTAGAAAATGATAGATTCCCACTCCCTTCAGCCTCCGATGAGATGTCAGAGGAGAAGAGACCTTAGCTGTGCATCTCCTCAGTGGGTCATCCAGGAGGTGTTCCCGAGTTCTTGTAGCGAAGAACGAACTCTAAATTGGCCTAATTGATCTCTAGACCGGTTTCACTAATTTTAGAGTTGTTTGCTATGTGTGATAGTGAAAGGTCCTAATATGGTATATCCTTCGTTGAGTTCTCCTATGGCAACAATTATCAAGCTAGACGAATGTAAAAGTGCATAACCCCACTCATGTGGTGGAACCATGGAAGTTGAAGGAAGACAATTCTTTGAACCAAGTAACGATAAAAGATATTAAAGAGCAAGTACCTAAGGTCAGAGAGAACCCTAAGATAGTTTAAACGAACTAGAAGAGCTATACCAACAACACAAAATGATATCTCAGTTTTAGGGTTGATGACTACATGTATCTCAAGGAGACACCTCTCAGAGGCACTGTGAGGTTTCATGTTAAAGCAAGATAACACTTGCTTCATAGTCCCCTACAAGATATTGAGCAAAATTGAGAAGCTCACATACAAGTTGAAGTTGTCAGCTAAACTAGCTAGAGTATACATCACGTTTCACATCTCACAGCTAAGGAAGCACCTAAGAGTTCTAAGAAGATGAAGTTCATACAGAAACCCTCACTACTACAGAACACACCTTTGGCTGATTTCCAAAATCGGCTTTAGCCCCGGTGGAAATTGCGCCCGGGACTAAACATACCTTTAGTCCCGGTTGGTAGCACCAACCGGGACTAAAAGCCCCATCCCAACGACTACGGGCGTCAGATATTGTCAGGGGAGGTAGTCGTTGGAAGGGGGCTTTTAGTCCCGGTTGGTGTTACCAACCGGGACTAAATGCCTACCTTTAGCCCCGGTTGGTGCCACAAACCGGGACTAAACCTTTACTCCCGGGTTGTGGCACCAACCAGGGCTAAAGGTAGGCCTTTAGCCCTGGCTCGTTATATGGACCGGGACTAAAGCCCCTCCCCCCCACCCTATTTGAACTCTTCTTCCCCCCAGCCCGAGCCCGAGAGCTCCATTCTTCCTCTCTGTTCTTGTTTGTTCTTGCTCTGTTCTTCACTGTTCTTCATCTCCTCTTCGGCCATTGCTTCATTTAATCACTTGTACGCCTCCATCGACTCGTTGAAAGGTTACGATCTTCAACCTCTCATGTTTTAGCCGCAACATATATTGTTTCTTGGTCTATGTGATTTTTCTTTATGATTTTCTATTTTTTGCCATTTTAAGCTTCACTTCTAGGGTATTATTTTGAAGAAGACAACTAAAACTAGTATTCTAAGTATACACCTTTCATTTCTAGGATATTATATGTTCCACATTTCAAGATTAGTTTAGCTTAGTTTGAGAAATATAGATTTTTAGGATATTATTAAATGATGAATTTATTTATGGTGGATTGTTCTTGATTTATATATATGCCACTTGAGCTCAAAATAGTTACATATTTAGATGAAGAAGTTAGCTACCTAGAATACTTTAGTTGTATACATGGCACATTTGATGATTTTAGAGAAATGTAAATTTTAGTTGTTTTATTTTTTGTTTAGAATATGAGGAATTTATAATATCTAGTTTGACAAATGAGTATAGAGAGTAGATGACAACTGCTTCGGGGTACTCGGCCTCTGATCGGGTTCCAAAGCGACTAAGGCCAGACCTCCCTCTCATTACCTGTGGCAAGTGTATGCAAAAGAGTGTGAAAGAGTACCGAGTGGGGAAGGCGGGTCCCAACAACGGTCGGATCTTCTATAAGTGTCCAGATCGCAATGTGAGTTATATATTTTGTCTCATTTGATGGTTATGGTTAATTTGTACCTATATTTCCTGATGATTTTGATTAAAATGTTGATTTTTTATTTCTATTTTCAGTGGGATGGCTGTGGATGCCGCGGCTGGTACTGGGAGGAAGATTATGTTAAACATGTGGCGGAGGCTACGAAGGCTGATGAGGCAGCGAGTCAGCTCAAGGAGCTCGTCGATGTTGAACAGACGAATAATGATCTGTCTGCTTTAGTTGGGATTGGTCGGGAGATCATTATGCTATTGAAGTGCATTTTAGGTTTTCTGTGTATAGTGCTAGTGGTCTTAGCATACGTTATGTCGAGGCTTTCATAGAGCATACATTAGTCTTTGTGTGACTCGGAAATGACACATGATGGTGTTCCATCTCATGTTATTTTAATGCAGACTTTTCAGTATTTTTATAATTTTATTTTTTGACCAAAATGAGAAATTTAATTATGTTTTGGGTCATATAATGCAGACGATGACACGTGATTGGATGTACAGTGTAGATCGCCGCTCCAAAGAGTTCATTGATGGCGTGCATGATTTCTTAAGAGCGGCTGAGGCAAACAAGCGGGATGGTAATTTCATGTGTTGTCCATGCACCTTGCGCAAGAATTTGAAGGAATATTGTAGCTCAAGGACTCTTCACTTGTTGAAGTTAGGTTTCATGTCAAACTATATTTGTTGGACCAAACATGGAGAAACCAGAATTATGATGGAAGAAGACGAAGAAGAGCAATTGGACCCTGACGAAATTATTTCTCAATATGGTGACTTCAATGATACTACGATGGTGGAAGCAGAAGAAGAGGCAGGGGCAGAGGACACACTCTCTGAAGATGATGGTCTTGGTGAAGTCATTCGTGAAGCACAAAGAGATTGTGAAAGTGAAAAATAGAAAGCTAAGTTTGACCGCATGCTAGAGGATCACAAGAAACTACTATACCCGAGCGCCGAAGATTGGAAAAATAAGTTGGGTACAACACTGGAGTTGCTACAATGGAAGGCACAAAATGGCATATCCGGCAAGGCATTTGGGCAATTACTCAAGATAAAAAAAGATGCTTTCGAAGCCTAACAAATTGCCTGCTACTACATATGAAGCAAAACAAGTCGTGTGCCCTCTGGGATTAGAAATCCTGAAGATACATGCATGTCCTAATGACTGCATCCTCTATCGTGGCAAGGATTATGAGAATTTGGATGAATGCCCCATATGTAAAGCGTCGCAGTATAAGATCAGGCGAGATGACCCTGGCGATGTTGAGGGCGAAGAGCGTCCTAGGAAGAAAATCCCTACCAAAGTTATGTGGTATGCTCCTATAATACCATGCCTGAAACGTTTGTTTAGAAACAAAGACCATGCAAAGTTGTTGCGATAGGACCGTAAGGCAGACAACATGTTGAGACACCCTGCTGATGGGTCCCAGTGGAGAGCAATCGACAGAGAATTCCTGGAGTTTGCAGAAGACGCAAGAAACTTAAGGTTCGGTTTGAGCACGGATGGTATGAATGCTTTTGGGGAGCAGAGCAGTAGTCATATCACTTGGCCTATTACTCTATGTATCTACAACCTTCCTCCATGGTTATTCATGAAGTGAAAGTTAATTATGATGTCGGTGCTGATCCAAGGCCCGAAGCAACCTGGCAACGACATCGATGTCTTCCTGAGGCCCTTAGTTGAGGAACTCCTTCTTTTATGGAGCAAACCAGGTGTACATGTGTGGGATGAGTACAAACAGGAACACTTCGACCTGCGAGCATTGCTGTACATAACAATCAATGATTGGTCTGCCCTAAGTAATCTTTCAGGACAGACAAACAAGGGATATAATGCATGCACACACTGTTTTGATGACCTTGACTGTGTATATCTGAAAAAATGTTGAAAGGTCGTGTACCTTGGCCATCGTCGTTTTCTTCCTAAGAATCACCAAGCCAGAAAGAAAGGCAAACATTGTAAAGAAGAAGTGAAACGAACCAAGCCTCACAACCAAACTGGAGAGGATGTACTTGATATGGTCAAGGATGTGCAAGTAGTCTTTGGAAAGGGAGAAGGGGCCCTACCAGTTCCAAAAGATGCTGATGGACACGCACCCATGTGAAAGAAGAAGTCCATATTTTGGGAGCTACCCTATTGGCATGTCATAAAGGTCCGCCACACGATCGACGTGATGCACTTGACAAAGAATGTTTGTGTGAAGCTGCTAGGATTCATGGGTGTGTATGGAAAAGCCAAAGATACACTTGAACACGACATGACTTGCATGACATGAAAGAACGAGACAACATGCATCCAGAGCAGATAGAAGATGAACACCATTATTTAAAACCTGCTAGCTACACTCTTAGCAAAGAAGAGAAAGAAAGCATGTTTGAATGTCTAAGCAACATCAAGGTCCCATCTGGATTTTCCTCCAATATAAAGAATATAATAAATGTGTCAGAGAAGAAATTCCTAAACTTAAAGTCTCATGACTGCGACGTGCTTATGACGCAATTGCTTCTGGTTGCGTTAAGAGGAATTCTACCTCCCCATATACGTCTAGCCACTATGAAGCTATGTGCATTCCTCAATGCAATTTCTCAGAAGGCAATCGATCCAATGGAACTAGCTACTCTACAGAATGATGTGGTTTAGTGCCTTGTCAGCTTTTAGTTGGTTTTCCCTTCATCCTTCTTTAATATCATGGAACACCTCCTAGTTCACCTGGTCAAGGAGATTAGTATTCTCGGTCTTGTGTTCCTACACAACATGTTCCCCTTTGAAAGGTTCATGGGAGTCCTGAAAAAATATGTTCACCAACGTGCTCGCCTAGAAGGAAGCATCGACAAGGGCTACGGGACAGATGAGGTCATTGAGTTCTGTGTTGACTATATTCCTGACCTTGACCCGATTGGTGTTCCTGAATCAAGACACGAGGGGAGACTTAGTGGGAAAGGAACACTAGGGAAAAAACATATATCAGTACGAGGGATAATTATTTCAACAAAGCACACTACACAGTTCTTCAAAACTCCTCCGTGGTGGAGCCGTATGTCAAGGTACACAAGAAGTTCCTACGATCCCAGTTTTCAGGGATGAATGAAGCTTGGATTATGCGCGAACACATGAAAACTTTCGGCAATTGGTTGCGAAAAAATGTCTTGGTGATGACAATATTGATGACCAACTGTATTTGTTGGATAAACAACCATCATGGCACATCCTCACGTACAAAGTCTACGAGATAAATGGAAATACATTTTACACGGTAGACCAAGATAAAAGGAGAACCCACCAAAACAGTGGTGTCCGCATAGATGCCACTGACCCAAATGGAAATAGGCAAACATATTATGGCCGCATAGTTGAGATTTGGGAACTATACTATGCATCTAATTTTAAAGTCCCTTTGTTTAAGTGCCAATGGGTGAAGATGACCAGAGCCGAGGTAACAATTGTCAAGGATTATGGGATGACAACAGTGGACCTCAACACTATTGGGTACAAAGACGAACCATTCGTCCTTGCTGCTGATGTGAATCAGGTGTTCTATGTAAAATACATGTCTACAAAACCAAAGAAAGGAAAAAACAATGACAAATCAATCATCAATGAGCCCAAACATCACATTGTTCTTTCAGGGAAAAGAAATATTTTGGGAATTGAGGACAACTCAGACATGTCAGAACTTTACGAAAGGGATGACTGAATTGCGCCATTCGGTGTGACCAAAGACCCAAGCATAATTCTAAATGCCGAGGATACTCCATGGTTACGACATGATCATGACCAAGGGACATATGTCAAGAACAAGATCACTACTGTGCCCGCTTGATGTAGCTAGCTTAACAGTGATGTCAACTGACATGTGTATTGGTAATTTTTGCTAAGTTTGGTCAAATAAATGAAGATCTACATTTGTATTTGGTCAATTTTTCATTTAGTGACTAATTAATGTTTACTAATACTTCTTTTGTAGTCATTTAGTGACTAATGAAGATCTACATTTGTCAGTGAAAAAGTTTAGTTCTAAAATGAATGATCTTGATGAGTTATAAAACCTTTGTATTCAAAAGTTTTTCATATAGGGTCATTTAGTGTCTCATTAACAATTTTCTATTTAAGGGTAAACTTATTTGTCGCATAATTGGACAATGAATGGTGAAACACAAAAAGTTTAACGTTAAAATAATGCATAAACTAATTTCCTATTGGTAACCAAGCATTTTATTTATTTTAATTGAACAATATACTTTTGCATTAACCAAATTCTAATGGTTAGTTACATTTATATTTGATATTATAAAAAAAGGTAAAATATTTTATGTTATACATTTTTCTAGTGTATAATAAAGCAAAAGGAAATTTAATGGTTATTTTTTTAAAAAATTTGTGGCATGTATTTAATTTATTATGCAATTAACAAGAACTAGAACAATTTATAGATATATTAAACTATATACAATACCAAAACATAAAAAAGATCCCACTAGAAATTTCGTTTGGCGATTAAACAGGCCTTTAGCCGCGGTTGGTATTACCAACCGGGGCTAAAGGACCTTTAATACCAACCGTGGCTAAAGGGTGACTTCCTATATAATAAGCCGCGACTGCCTCTCTCCTTCCTCATCGTCTTCGGTCTCGATCTCGCGGAGTACTATGTTGTTGCGGACGCCGCCGCCATCACACCGCCTCCTCTCTGCACGCTGCGCCGCCGTTGTTCCTCCTCTGCACAGCCGCGCCGCCGCGCACACGCCGCGCCTCTCTCCTTCCTCTGCACCCCGCGCCGCAGTCGTTCCTCGATCTACGCAACGCCACCGTCATCGTCGGCCTCCCGTCGCGCCCTGTCACACCCAGTTTTAAAGACAAAACGGGATGCATAAACCTTATGAGTACCCAGGGATCAGCCACACACATAAGCCGACAAATCATCAAAAAGGTACCATTACAGGTGTTTTATTACATAGCGAATAAGTATCTAATTAATATCTATTACATAACAGCGGAAATAAAAGATAACTCGCGCGAAGCACCATCGCACAGGGACGTCAACTCCAAACCTAGTAGTCCTCTGGATACTCCTCATATCCTTGATAATCTGGTACCCATCCGGGATTTTTATCCAAATATGAAAAATAAACAAGCGTAAGTACTTCTAGTACTCAACAAGTATATATGGGGTTCATGAGGCTCAAAAAGTATGACACGGTTTACTGCGGTAAACATTTTTAATTTGTAACAAAACTTTACAAATGGTGAATCAAAAGTTATGCTTAAGCCAACAAACTAAACTGCATGATCAAATAAACAACTGAACGAATAACATAATATCATGATAAAGTGATTCATAACAATACTAACAAGTAAACAAAGTTTTCTGTGAGTTTTCCGGGCTACTCGTGTCCGTGAGCACGACTGATATATCAGTTTTTAACACTCTGCAGAGGTTGTACACTTTACCCATGAGTCGTGTTACCCATATGCCTGGGTTTATAACTCCCAAAACACTGCTGAGGTGAGCGGGCAGGGTACACTATGAAGTCTTTCAGAGGGGCTCGCTGACATACCACAGACAGTACGGATCCACGGGCAAGGGGTATACGGGGACCCCTCGATGGTACACACGCGCAACGGTAGCCACTCCGGCCGTACCCCGCAACCGCGCGTCAATGACAACTTTCGTGAACTGCCGCATGCGAGAGAGTGACCCTAATACTGAATTAAAGCCAGAGCCATGTAGCTCTCATGGTTGTACTGTATGTCCCAGCTTTTGCTGACAGATAGGATCCTAAATCCATGTTGCTAAAAAGTCAAGTTTTACTTTATCATTTCATATAGTCATTAATCAAGATTAAGGATCATGCTTATTTAATGGAGCGCTAGCAATAACTACCCAGATGCAAAGATAACCCATAGGATTCCAAGGTTCAAGGTAACAAATCTAGGTAAGCCGTAAGGTAACAAGATTAGACACATGCATATGATTTTATTCAAAAACATCATGAATAGGACAACAAGCAAGATCCCATATAATACTTGACTTGCTCAAAAGGTTCCTGCTGCTCCTGCTCAAAGAAAACCTCCTAGTCACCCACGTACTGCTCACCGCCTATACTCGATCACCACATCAACATCCAATCATACCGAGACATAACATGCAAACAAACAGAGACTATAGATTATAACAATACACCAACCATAATAAAACAAGATTAAAAGTTTCTAAAACTAATCTACGTCTCACTACGATCACGCAGACGTTTGAATCACGAAAAACGGAGCTATAACGAAGAAGATATGACCTAATCAAGTTTTATAATTTGGACTAGAGATTAAAAGAGATTAAGGGATTAAATATTTTTAAAAGTTGTCTAACATGAACTATGAACTAACTAACACGTAGATTACGTCGATACGATCCTAACGCAATTTGAATGGGTGAAAAAGGAGTTAAAATGAACATTTTATGAGCAAATTATAAAACTTCAGATGAGCGGGCGAGATTAGAAGGGGGGGGGGGAGAGGCGGCGGGGGCGGTGGCCGGAAACAGAGCCGACGGCGGTGCCATGTCCGGAGTTGGGCGGCGCAACTCAATACGCCATTGCAGTGCACTATTCGCGACGCCGAAAGGACAGGGGGAGAGAGGAAGAGATGGCGAACGTGATTTCGGGGTTGGTTGTTCCGATTTCACCCGAGAGCGGGGTGCCCACGCGGTGTGGCGGCTCGGGTCGACGGTGGACGTGGAGCGGCGCAACAGAGGGGTTGGGGTGGGAGAGCGATCTCCTGGGGGATCTCCTTACCACGATGCGAAGCTCAGGAAACGGGTGGAGGCGGCGGTGGTATACCCCGACGGCCAAACAACGACGGCAACTCGATGCTAGGGCTACGGCGGCGGCGGTGTGTCTCTGTGGTGCTCCGAGAGGGCAAGGTGAAGGCGGTGGGTGCGGGGGATCGGCTTATATAGCTCGGAGGTGTGCCGTAGGAAGGAAAGGGGATCACCCTTCGCTGCAATCCTGCTCGGCCGGGAAGGAAACACCGGTGCGGGGAAAGGAAAGGGAGGGGAGGAGGAAGAAGGAAAGGTGGGGGATGAAACTGACCTGTGGGGCCCACCTGTCAGTGCGGGGAAAGGGCTGAGTGCGTCGGCCTGCGCGGATTGGGAGCTGGGCCGGCCTGCTGGGCCGGGGCAAAGCCCAAACGGGAAGGGAGGGAGTGGGGGAGGAA
The DNA here is from genome assembly GCA_022036555.1 of Microstegium vimineum. NCBI lineage: Eukaryota > Viridiplantae > Streptophyta > Magnoliopsida > Poales > Poaceae > Microstegium > Microstegium vimineum. Next base: position 25,041,766 of record CM039138.1, on the reverse strand, counting down.
CTGTGGGACTGGGCCGAGAGAGAAGGCCTGCGGGCCAGAAAGGAAAAAGGGAGAGAGAGAAAGAAATCATTTCTCTTTTATTCCTAGAATTTCAAAAATCAATTTCAAAGCACTTTTGAACTCAAGTTTTGAATTTTGAAAATACCAATCAATACAAAAACGCTATGCAGCAGTATGAATGCAACAAATATGTTTCTACTATTGTGATAATTTTTATTTTATGAAATCTTAATTTTTCCTAGGTTATAATGTCCACCAAAATGCATTTAAATTACTTTTAATCCATTTTAAAGAATGCAAATTTTTTAGGGTGTTACACGCCCGAGCCCAGCACCGCGCCCGAGCCGGCCGCCATTGAAGGAGCCGGCCGCCATTTGAAGGAGCTAGAAAAAGAAGAAAGAAAGAAAGAAAGGGAAAAAGAAAGAAGGAAGAAGGAAGAAGGAAGAAGGAAGAAAGAAGAAATAAGGAATAAGGAAGAAGAGGAAAGAAGGAGAGAGGAAGAAAGAAGGAGAAGATGAGATCGAGAAGGAAGAAGGTAGGGAGAGAATTAGGAAGAAAGAAAGAAAGGAAAAAAGAAAAAAGAAAAAAAATTAGTAAATGATTTTATAAATTTGTAAATGGATTTGTTAGAAAAAAGGAAAATTGATAATAGTTTATGTTATTAGTTTCTTGTTTTCACACACTAACATTATATATGTGTTTTTCTAGGTGAAGAGGAGATCGAGAAGAAGAAGAAGATCGAAGAAATGAAGAAGAAGAAGAAGAAGGTGAATTGTATGTAATAAAATATAAATAGATTTTAGTTTTAGAAATAGATTTTAGCACTTAGAGAAATATAGACCTTCCATTATTTCTATATATGATTTTATATATATGTATCTTCATTATATTGCTAGTAAAATATGTATAGAGCTTTCATTTGTTATAGAAATAGATACCTTTCATTATATTACTAGTAAAATAACTCTAAGTGCTGATTTCATATATATGCGTCTACCCTAAGTTTTACTATAACTTGTTTAGGGTTTACACACGCTGAGTGTCTACCCTAAACCCCTAAGCTTTCATTTGTTAGAGAAATATATACCTTTCATTATTTATAGTTAAATGTATATATCTTTCATTTGTTAGAGAAATATATACCCTAAGTGCCTGACTCTAAGTGCCTAAACCCTAAACCCTAAGTGTCTACCCCTAGTGCATACACTAAGTGTCTACCCTTTTGGTTACTCTAAGAAAGTGTTAAAAACTTGTTTAGGGTCACACACACTAAGTGTATACCCTTTTATCCTAAGTGTCTACCCTAAACCCTAAACCCTAAGTGATGTCTACCCTATAGATATACAGTATGACCTTCCATTATTGCTAGTAAACATGTATATATATGATTTGATAGATGGATTTGTTAGAGAAATATTGACCTTCCATTATTGTCTACTCTAAGTGTCTACCCTTTTATCCTAAGTGTCTAAACCATATAGATATATATACATCCTGACTCTAAGCGCCTAAACTCTAAGTGTCTACCCCTAGTGTGCCTACACTAAGTGTCTACCCTTTTGGTTACTCTAAGTGTGTTACACACTTGTTTAGAGTTTACACACACACATACACACACTAAGTGTCTACCCTAAACCCAAGTGTGTTACACACTTGTTTAGGGTTTACACACACATTATTGTCTATTGTGTCTACCCTTTTGGTTACTCTAAGTGTTACACACTTAGCTTGTTTACGGTTTACACACACACACACTAAGTGTCTAAACCCTTTTACTATATATAGTTGCAGAAATGAACGACCCGAATGACAACATGGAGGCTTTCTTGTTTTCAATGATCAACGATGGCACTGATCAAGTAGTAGATGGCACCAATCAAGTAGATGACGGAAGTCAGTACTTTGCGGAAGATGTTGAGCAAGAAAATATCGTGCAAGACAATGTTGACGAGGTATATATATGTCTACAATCTCTTGTGTATACATGAAAATCAAAATAATTACATTTGTATAATTATATTTATATATAAGTTTTGTGTGTCCACATACATAGCCATTTGCATCAACAACAACTACAGGGAAGAGTAAAAATGTACGAGGCCCGAAGAAGCCATTGGAGGGTCGGTACATTATCACGGAATTCGATGAGGAAACAGGGGCAGTAGTTGGACCAAATGCAAATAGATTTGCCAACCACTGTGGTTACCTTGTAAGGGATAGGCTTCCGATCAGTGCTCGTGAATGGCGGCAAAGGAAAGGACATCCTGAAATTAGTTTTGTCTCTGATTGTGACAAGGAACTAATTTTCCAAGAAGTCCTTCAACATTTCTTGCTCGATACAGAAGATGAAGCTTTGAAGGGGAGAGTTAGGGACTGGGCTATGAAGAAGATGGCAACACAATTCCAGGCCTGGAAGAAGAAATTGCACACCGAATTTATCAAGAAGAACCTGACTCCAGATTTCAACAATAAGGCCTATGTCGAGACCGTTTTGGGATGACTTTGTAGCTTACAAGATATCCCAAGAGGGCGAAGCATGAGCGATACAGAACCAACAGAATGCCCGAGAAAAGCAATACCACCATCACTTGGGATCAGGTGGCTACATTACTGCCATTCCTAAGTGGGAAAAAAACAGAAGAGGACCTTGAAGCTAGGGGAATCCAACCAGAATCAGGTAACTGGTCTAAGCACGGTAAGTGATGGTTTTTTGGTCACGGGGAGGCATTGACCCTCAGACCGGAAAATTAACGTATACCGAAGGACTCACAGAAGCAGCACGGAAACTAGTTTACGCTCAATCTTTGAGGGAACAAGGAGTATGGTCACCAGATAGAGATAGGGATGAGCTGACATATGCCCTAGGGACTGCGGAACACGGTGGGCGAACGAGAGGTCATGCCACGGTGCCGTGGAAGCATGCCTTCCCTCAAGACAAAGATACATATAGAAGCCGCCAGAGAAAGAAGAAAGAGGAGGAAGCTATGAAACTTAGCATGTCGCAAATGATTAGTGAAGCATGCGAAGCAGCTATTCAAGCAAAAGAGCGAGAAGAGAAACTTGAAGTGAGAATGAGAGAGGAAATCAAAAGGCAAGTGGAGTTAGAAATGAGCCGAATGTGAAGTACTGGATTAGTACCGGAAGTCAACATCAGCCCATCAGGTCAGTTGAAAAGCAGTTGTGCTTCCACGGAAATGCATCAACCTGGTGATGACGCAAAGCTACGCTTCCCCGTGGATGACATCACAGAACCGAATACACCATGTGAGCTGCACATTCTAGAGGGGGCTACCACAATCATGGTGGCTACCGGTGTTGTATCTCCTATCGACGTTACGAAGACACCGATATGCCATGGGTCAATAATACCACCTGGATATGCTCGTGTCTCGGTGGATAGAGTTCAAAAAGGTCATCGCAATGTTAAGCTTGACATTGAAGGAGGTGATGGGGAGACGACTTTAGGACAAGCGGAGAAGACATTTATTTGTTGGTGCAAGCGCTATATCATTATTCCTAGGGCATCACCTCCTATTGTACCGCCACCGCCTCCTCCTCCTCATCCTAGGTGAAAATAAAAGTGAATCATACCTAGCTCTTTTTCACTAACTTTGTATTGGCTTAAATAGCGATACTTTATTCACACTCATTGTTTTCACTATAGGACCTCACCCAGAGACCTAAGTCACCATTCATCACCTGTTGGTCATAGTGTTGGGAGGGATGATGATGGTGAAATGCACAACACGGCTTCCTCCCCAGAACCTCCAAGGCGGTCTCCATCGCCGAAACCGACCCTAGAACCTCCACGACGTTCTCCAACACCGACACCGGCCCCATCGCCTCCACGACGGTCTCCAACGCCAACACCGGCCCCATCGCCTCCACGACGTTCTCCAATGCCAACACTGGCCGCCCCATCGCCAAAGAAGAGGCCCGCCACAAAAGCAAAGGTGTCGGTCGCCCCACTGCAAGCAAAGATGCAAGCTACAATGAAAGTTAAGATTCCTCAGAAACTTTCGTATGAGAAGACTGACGAAGAACTAGACGCTTCAGTAAAGGCCGATGTGCAAGAACATTTCAAGAAAATGGAAGACTCCCGTAAAGCAAAGAAAGAAGCTAAGTAGTCGTTCTTCTTACATCAATCAACTCTAAGGCAAGTGGTGGAAGAAAAGAAGAGATAGCTATGTGATGCTCAGAAGAGTTCTCCACTGTTGGACTATGACCGCACTCTACAAAAGGCAATTAACGAGGAGAAGACTAAAGAGAGAATAGCACGGAAGGGTGCCCCACAACTCGGGGAACAATCGAATCAATCAGTGCCCCCGCTAGTTGTTGGAAATCAATATGGTTCAAACATGAGCGTGCTAGAAGACTTCTTGTCAGGAGCTAGTCTAACCGCGAATCAATTTCTAGGAAATGCACTCATCGCAAATGCCACTATAGTCTATGAGTGGAAGAGAACTTATGTATGTGGCAGAACTCTATACAACCCATCGACCCTCAGGGAACTTGGTACACAAATGCGCTCGTTAAACTCGTGGTACATGGAGGCATGTACCAAAAACTCAGATGACTGGATTTGCATCAGAATTAGAGATGAACATTACTTCCGGGGCGATGACCTTATATTTGTTCTGTATAGTGAGCTCCATCAACTATGCCATATGGACGCTCTAGAAAAATCTCTCATGAGTTGCTTCTGTCTGTAAGTGATCATTTCTTTTAGTAATCTGACTATAGCATATGTATATGTATAGTAACTAACTATTCTCAAACATATATATGCAGATTCTTGATGTTATACCTCAAACGTAAGGGAGACACAAATATTGGTTTCATTGATCCATCAATCATATTCTCGGATCCAAACACTCCCCGTGATCAATGGATACCTCAAACGGAGAGGAATCTTCGGAGGTTCTTGGTCAACCAAAAGACTAGAGATTATATACTCTTCCCTTACAACTTTGAGTGAGTGTTGTTATCGTTTGCACAATTTGTCTTACTTATTACTCAATTCAACATAAAGATATATATGTTCACTGTATAAACAAATGCAGTTTTCACTAGATACTCATAGTCTTCGATATGAGAAGAAGTCAATTGATAATCTTTGACTCATTGAGAAAACCACTGGGAGATTACCAAGATATGATAGACATTATCAAGGGGTAACTTTGATCTTTAAATATAGATTCCTGCTCTTTAACTACACTGCAAGAGTTAATTAACTAATGATCCAATTATTGAGCAGGGTTTGGGCTTGGTTCGTCCCGAAACACCGTACAGATCTGTAAGTGGCACTAAAGGATCCTATCCTGCTAAATGTAACTTCTACTAGCTCTCATAATCTGTTACCTTAGCATGCTTTAACATATGCGTATGATGACGATAGTAATCGTTTTATATCTTAGAGTGGATTCTAAGGCAGCCACCAGGAAACAATCTGTGTGGATACTACGTTTGCGAGTTCCTCACGGTGTATGCAAGAAGAACTCTTAATCAGACCCTAAAAGTATGCGATATGTATATATAATACTTCCATTTTATTTATTTGTTGCTATTAACTAAATCTTATGTATATTAACACTTGTTTCTTTATAATTCAACTTGAAGACGCTATGGTTGCAAGAACAAGTGCTGCAAGAAGTTCGCCTCAAAGGAATTCAAGAGACACTTGCTGGATTTATTCTTGAAAAAGTGGTCAACCCTAAAGGCGAGTACTATTTTGACCCGGCCGAACCACTGAAGCCAAATCAAGACGAACATCTGTATGAGATTTAAGTGGAGAGAGTGGTTGTGTCTTATGTCAAGTATGAATGGATAATGATGTAAATTTTATGTGCATATATATATATATATTATACTTATATATATATGTATTTATATATAGAGTTTAATAGTTTATTTGTGTTTAATGCTTGAAACTAACTTATAAGTGCGTGAATACATGTATTAGCAGTGAATACATGTATTAGAAGCGAAGAATACACACATTTGAATACCTAATCTAATTAGAAAACCAAAATAAGAAATACCAAAATCAGAAAAAAGGACCTTTAGTCCCGGTTGGTAATACCAATCGGGACTAACGGGTGCTGCCCCACATGGCCCGCCTACGCCACCTAGCGCACCCTTTAGCCCTGGTTGGTATTACCAACCGGGGCTAAAGGTCGAGCTTTAGCCCCGGTTCTCTGAACCGGGACTAAAGGTGGGAATTTCATTCTGAATCCTTAGTCTCGGTTCAGAAACCGAGGCTAAGGCCCCTTACCGACCGCGGACAAAAGTCGTTCCTGTATTAGTGCCTTAGATCTGTAAGACCCACTTGAGTACTTTGAGCACCCCATCGAGACCCACTTAAGTGTCATGAGTATAAGTACTGCCATACCTCTATTGTCATGTTAGGGATGACAACCTAGCTTAAGTGATGATATAGATGTGACCCTACATTTCTTAGTTGTTACTAGGATTCCTCCACTTAGTGATGACGTTAAGAAATGTCAACACACTCCCACCTCTTCAATGACTGAGCAACATCTGAATCTCAGGGACGAGATCTTGTAACGTGGGTAGTATGTAATGTCCCATCTTTTCAAACATCCAAAATCTAAGCTTTCAAAAAAATTCCTAAAATGTGTGAAGCATGTAGTTCCTATGTCAAACCAGAGCTGACATAGGAGATTCTTGTAACGGGGGGTAGTATGTAATGTCCCACCTTTTCAAACATCCAAAATCTAAGCTTTCAAAAAAAATCCTACAATGTGTGAAGCATGTAGTTCCTATGTCAAACCAGAGCTGACATAGGAGAGTTTATATGCGAAGCGGTGCATCCATATAGAATTGTTTGTAGGAGAGTGCCTTTGTTCTTGTGTTTATTTTAGGTTTTGTGGTTTGTTTGGAGTTGGAGTGCACAAATACATGGCAATTTCTTGTCAAATCTCTTATTCAATCCTCTAGCAAATTCCTTGAGTAAAAATTCCTAGAATCCTAAATGGAAAACCATTCCCCTCTTCTTTCTCTTGGGCCAAACCAGCTCCTCTTCTCTCTCTCTTCCCAAGGCACATCTCTTATCCTCTCCCACTCATGCTTGTGGCCCAGCGACCCATCTCACGCAACCTAGCACACCCCTACCCTCCCTATTGGCTCAGCAAGCCCAAGCGGGCCCAACAGGCGTGCCTATGCCTCCCCAAACCTTAGGGCGTTCGTGCCCCAGCCCCTAGGAGCCACCGCCACAACCAGATGGGGAGCACCCCCGCACTCTCGGCTTCCATACCCACGCAATGCATGTCGCATGCCCCCTTCACCTGCATGGATGACAAGGATCACCATGAGCCCCCAAACCCTAGCCCACGACGTCTATAAATACCCAGACGCCGCCTGATGCCTTCTCTTCCATTTCCCATCTGCCACTGTTGGTATTTCTTATGTCTATCGGATAATTATGCAAGCACACAGAATACACCGCTATAGCACTTCACCTGGGAGTATTTCGAGTTATCGTATTTATTTTAACCCAAGGGAAAGCGGTAGATAGGAATGATAATAAAAGAGAGATCCTAGTAATCACCTCAATTTAGTATCAATCAATGCTAGAGGAATAATAGATATATAGTAGGAAGGTGATGTCAATCAAGCCAAGATAAAGATAACTAAAGATAATTAGAGGAGGACAACGAGTGAGTAAAAGGACTCTTATGATTCACACTTTACCCCCGTGAGAAAAGCTCAGACACACAATTGTATATAAAATATGATAACCTCACGACATATATGATAGGTGATAGTAGAACGATTATGACTGAAACCCTTTCAGAAGCAAACTATCATGTTATAGTGGCCTTGTATTTTAAGAACTTGCCTTCCACACATGGTGGACTACAAAGACTAGATAGGACTGTCACCACCTGCTAGCTACCACAAACAATCCATGCGATAATCGACAACCAAGGGCAAGATAGTGTATAAGCACCACACTTACACCTTCTCTTACTACTCTAATCTAGATCTTAGGCCAACTAGGGTATCCTATGATAGACAAATGATCGCATACAAGCATGGGAACAAGATCACAATCTATTATATAACATCTATGAAATCAACCAAGACCAGTAACACTATAACAAGTATAATACTATATCTAAGTAAAGACTTAGTAAAGTAAAGCAGAAATAATATATTAAATGCATAAAGTCTAAAGAAGAAAAGGTACAAGAGCTATACCAGACTCTCTAGAAGACGACTCCGGAAATCCTAAACAAGCTCGACTCGACTCTAACTCCCACACTAAACTAACTACTAAGAGAGTAGAAGTACACTAATATTCACTTGAAGCTTGAATGATCATGAATGGAGAGGGGGTGTGACTGTCTATTCATAGTGGAGGTGGAGTTGGGGCTACTCCATCGCCATGCCATGGATCCGAATACTTTCCATCCTCCTCCCTTGAATCAAACCATCATAAGATGGATGGATGTGATAGTGCACATGTCGCTTGTGCTTGAAAGCATCTAGGCCCCATGGTTTCAGCGATTAACGAAAATACGGTGTTATTATGGCTAACATGTGTTTTGTAGAGACAATTAGAGGTTAGGCCATAGTGACAAGTGTTAATGGGCAACATATGGTTATCTAATTCCCTCAAGATGGATATCATTTAGAATTTAAAAGGAAGATGATGAAGACCCTAGAATGGATAGGTCTAAGTGCCACAAAGGAGATGAAAAGCACTTAGTATAGATAGGACTTTATTTGACCTTTGACCGTATTATTAAGAGGTGTTAGAATGAGTAGCTTGACTTAGGAGAGCTTTATGGTATATGTGTGGTGCACACTCAACATACTTAGCCCTAAGTGAGCCCTAGGTTGTCCCTAAGATAGCCTAGAACAACTTCCATATTCATTGCGACGAAGTTTGGAGTTGAGAGAGACCTTTTATGGTCATCAGACACTGAAGTTGTGGGCGACGGACGTGTCCGTCGGAGTCTGTCGCCTAGGGTTTGGTGACGGACGCACGCATCGGACGCTGAGTGAAAATGTGGAGTGCGTCCGATGGTAGTACAGTAAGGTTCTAGAGAGGGTCTCCAACCAATGGATGTGTCCGTTGGCAGGTTGACGGACGCTAGGGTGCATCCGTTGATTATTGGAGTGAATTTCCAGAGGAACCCGAGAGCAACGAGTTTGCGATGGATGCATCCGGTGCTTCTACAACAGTGCGTCCGGTGCTAGGGGTTTTGAACAGGAACTAGCTGTTGGGCAGGGCATCGGAGCGTCCGTTGCCTAGGCATCAGAGCGTCCGATGCCAACTTAAAACGCGCAGTTTTAGCTTTCCTCAAGCTAGAGTTGTGAGGGGCTATTTATAGCCCATGGTTTGCCTCCCCAACCCGCCTTTGCTCATTCCTATTGCTGAGAGACACCTTGAGAGGTTGGGAGAGAGAGCAAGAGCCCTAGTGAGAGAGATTTGAGAATCAATCCAAGAATTCCACTCACTAGTGAACCCAAGAGTTCAAGTGTACATCCATCCATCTCATGAGGCTTGAGTGAGTCAAGTGAGAGTTCAAAGCTTGTTAGTTGATACTCTTGGTGATCGACATCACCTAGACGGTTTGGTGGTGATGGGAGGAAGGTGATCGCTGGAAGATTATTGGCGGCCCTTCTCCAATGACTTGTGATCGGTTGTGGACGATTCACCGAGCCGGAGCGGCGAAGAATCAGCCCGTAGAGAGCACTCGGTCCTTGCACGGATCGAGGGAGAGCAATACCTTGAGAGGTGCTCCAACAAGGACTAGGAGGGAGTGTCGACTCTCCAATGCCTCGGGAAAATATCGTCGTGTCAACTTTGTTTCTCTCCCTAGCTCTTTACATTCCACACTTGTTCTTACTTGTTGAACTAGAATTGTGTAGGGTGTTCTTACATTCCATGACTTGCTACCACTTTCCTAGCTAGGACACACTTTTGGTAGGCACGGGGAATTGGCAATTGTTTAGGATTTCATAATTGCTTTAGAAATTTGAAATAAGCCCAATTCACTCCCCTCTTGGGCATCTTGATCCTTTCAGTGTTGCACTGCATAGGTCGGTGGGTGAAGCTAGCACCCCGGAGGGTCCATGGGGGGCGGGCACGGGTCGACCAACCCCCCTATGACTCTTAGGCCTAGCCACCTTCTTCTACAATGTGTTCCCACGTGTCATGAAGAGTGTGGCTACTTGTCTTCTGCTGGATCTTTCGTTATTACTTCAAAAATTCATGTGACTTCATCTTGAACAGTTTAAAGAAATCCCAAAGTTGATCTGAAGGTTGGAATTGACTCTAAGGTACTTGTCCTGTATCATGCCACCTTGATAGGGCCTGATGGCTCCATAGGGGGGGGGGTTGGTCGACCACCTTGTGTGGCCTTCCAGGTCCTGGTTTGGTTCAAATGTCATATCCTGCAATCACATACCTCAAGGCACAAGTGGAACTCATTATTGATAAACCATGTTCATGTTATATTGTTCTTTCTTTGATTTTCAAGGTTGTTGTTGGTGTTTTGAGTATATAATTTCATGGCTTATCTACCGTCAACAAGAACCCCCAAAATTAACATGTGCATGCCTCGAGAAAACAATTAAACTTAGTCTCGATGGATATCTCAAGAGAAACAAGTATACAACTAGCATGCTTCTCTATAAATGAAAAATTAGCAATATTAAAAACTCACCCATATTACCTTAGTCCTCCATGGGGCATATAACTTTATTCTTCGTCTTAGGCGGTTGAGAGATGGAACAACTATTGATTAGAGCTCCATTTTTCTCATTCCACACAAGTTTCATATTAGAGGTTTTATGATATTTAAAAAAACTTAATGTTCCTCAAATGGAACTCTCATATCGCTCATATGGTGTATGATTCCTTATCAAGACACATATTGAAGTTTCCTTATTTTTCATCCTACTTCTTAAGGTTTATGTGGAGCTTAGGAAGGTATGAAAGACATAGCATACTAACCTTGCATATATTGTAATGCTAAACCTCGAATCCAAGGAGAGAAGTGTCATACTCTTAGATCAATATGTGCATGTGTGTGGAACATGATAAATGCAAACTACTGCTTTATTTGATATGATCTTTCTCTCTCTAACTTATTAATTTGAGACATGGCTATCATTATCTATTTATGAGCCTTCATGTGCTCATCATTGTTTTTCAACACTTTGGACCTTCATGTCTCTATATTTTTTTCATACTTTTGCATAGCCTATGTCTTTTCTAAAAATATATCTAGTGAGATATCACTCTTTTAAGACATGGAACATTGTTTTGGTAGAAATCAATGGCATATTTTTATGTACTTCTAGTGTAGAAATAGTAAATATATGTGGTGTCTATGTGATCTTGATCTTGATCTTCGTAGAAATCTCTCAACAACAAGGGTCAACAAGGTTTGACAAAACCCAACACAAAACAAATAGCTTTTATAAGAGGCTTATATCAAATATGAGCATATATGCCAACGCCGAGATCTCTGATAATCTTTTGATCCTCCCCAACATTCCCGATCTGGAGTGTAGGAGAGGAAGAGAGATAAGCTTGGAGAGAGAAGGGACAGATGAGGGAGCGGTGGTGGATAATGTTTCTGCATTATTTTAAGCTAATCACCTTCTTCGACTAGCGAACTCATCGTAGATCATGGTTGGTTTTTGTATTTTTTCAGATAAAGGATATATTTCATACCCGGCTTCATCTACCAACAGGTAGAATCAAACCAATTATTTATAATAAAAAAAAGGAAAGAAAAAACAAAGAAAAATACATCCCAACAAGGAGATCAGGTAGTCCTACTCGACCTCTCACTTGCACCGTGATATCAACTCCTAGAATAAATACTCCACTAGAGTAAGATCACCAACGTCAAGATAAAGTCGTCAAACACTCTTGTCAGACCTAACAAAGGTACTGAAACGATGGACACCGACCACCATTGAAGATTGAATGTTTTTCCTTGGCAACAACACGAAGCACTCGGTGCAGAAGCCACCAAGCGTCGAGTTGTTACGCCATCGATTATCACATCCGCCTTGAGCTGCACAGCGAGCAGGTGACCACGCGGAGGAACTGCCCAGCCTTGGCGAACAAAATCTTCGACGACGCGCCAGAGCTATTGCCGCCGGCCCGAAGAAACCAGGCTAGGTTTTCACCAAGATATTGAACGCCCACGGATGCAGCAGGGGAGCAATGTCTTCAGCGACGCCTTCATGAAGGAGTGTGGCACAGCTAGTTCCACCGTCGCCGGCCTGACGCACCACGCCAGGCAAGGTTTTCACCCAAACCACTGTCACCACCAACTCTGCAGCCGGCCAGCATGGAAGGTCACAATCACCGGAAGGACACCATCACTGGAAGGACACCATCAACCGCTCGCGAAACAGATCCGGGGAGGTACCGCTCTTCTCGCCTTGCCGCCGAGCTTCTCCTGGCAGCAGTTTTGCCAGGTCGGCTGCCACGCCAGCATCGCCACCGACGCTTCACCGCAGGCAGCACCGCCGGCGGCGGCCCCCGACACACAGCCAGCCGGCGGCCGACAAGATGTCAGGGAGCCACTGCCGCCAGCCTCTCCAAGCCGGTCGGGGGGGATGGTGGATCCGCCGCAGCAGCGCCGTCCCTCCCTCACCACACCGCTGGACAAAGCCGGCCACCTTGCAGCCGCCGGCTGCCCAAGACGAGCCGCCCAACGACCACCACGTCAACCACCTTCGCATCCGGATAGACGACGATTAGAGACTCCACCACTTCCATTGTCGCACCACCACCCACCCGGCGCCGCCGACCGCCAAAACGCTGAAGCACGAAGACGACCGAGGAGGAGCTTTGGGGAGGGGAGGGCACGCGACCACCGCATCCAGTGGATCTGGATCTCAGGCCGACCAGCAACGCCCAAATCCATCTGCCTGAAGAAGGAGAGGTGCCACCACGAGCAGCTTGCAGATCCGGGCACACGGCGGCATCAACGGCTAGATCCGGACCGGGCTGCCGTGGATCTGTCGGAGAGACTCCGGAAGCGACGAGGATGTGGACAACCAAAGAGAAAGGTGGGGGCGAGAAAGGGTCGCAGTGCACAAGTTTTTTGGAGCCGCTGCGGGCTGCCGTCACCACGCGTTAGACGGTAGTGGCAGCGGCAACGGCCGATGATGAACTGCGGTGGGGGCGCTTGGGCTGGCGGCGGCAGTCGCCCCTCCCGTCGCCCTGTGAGGCAACACGGAGGGCACGGGACCGGTTGCCTCAGTTTTACCAAAACCCTTGATAGAATGATCTGGTGTAAGACTTAGTTTTTGTATGGTGCAACCTGTTACATCCCGTTCAAATTATCGACTTGACACGGATGTTCGTGTTTTACTAAATTTATTTTATAAAAAATTTAACGGTATTATTCTTTTAGTAACAGGTGATGTTTCCGTCGACAGCAAAGTATAGGATTTGTGTTTGAGTGTTCATGTTCCCATCAACGAGCCGTATAATTTGCGTACTGAGTGTTAATAGGGTGAGTGTGCTTGTGTGTTGTGAGCGTCATCGTTGTACATAGACGCGTGCCGAGTCACATGTGCCTGTCCGGTCAAGAAAAAAGTATTTGGGAAAAATAGCACTTTCTTTCCTTCTAATATATAGCGGTACGTGATAATCCTTTCCATGGATGAACTATAGCCTGGAAAAAAAAAGAAGAAAAATGCTTTTTCTAGATACGAGTTATTTTGTTCTATATCTTAGAAAAACAAAACGAAATTTGGAATAGAAGTGTAACTCACAACTTAAATTAAAAGGCCAGATCAAAGATCAAACTAGGTAGGATAAACTAGGGCTTTTATTTATCTCTACCTAATACAGTAATATTTTTTAGTGTCTATCTAATAATATATTTAGCTAGTAAAAGCAAGTGCCTTCCATAAGTTATCCCATGAACATTAAATA
>CM039138.1:24980800-25027721 GCA_022036555.1 Microstegium vimineum | reverse complement strand
AAACTAAGCTAAACTAATCTTGAAATGTGGAACATATAATATCCTAGAAATGAAAGGTGTATACTTAGAATACTAGTTTTAGTTGTCTTCTTCAAAATAATACCCTAGAAGTGAAGCTTAAAATGGCAAAAAATAGAAAATCATAAAGAAAAATCACATAGACCAAGAAACAATATATGTTGCGGCTAAAACATGAGAGGTTGAAGATCGTAACCTTTCAACGAGTCGATGGAGGCGTACAAGTGATTAAATGAAGCAATGGCCGAAGAGGAGATGAAGAACAGTGAAGAACAGAGCAAGAACAAACAAGAACAGAGAGGAAGAATGGAGCTCTCGGGCTCGGGCTGGGGGGAAGAAGAGTTCAAATAGGGTGGGGGGGAGGGGCTTTAGTCCCGGTCCATATAACGAGCCAGGGCTAAAGGCCTACCTTTAGCCCTGGTTGGTGCCACAACCCGGGAGTAAAGGTTTAGTCCCGGTTTGTGGCACCAACCGGGGCTAAAGGTAGGCATTTAGTCCCGGTTGGTAACACCAACCGGGACTAAAAGCCCCCTTCCAACGACTACCTCCCCTGACAATATCTGACGCCCGTAGTCGTTGGGATGGGGCTTTTAGTCCCGGTTGGTGCTACCAACCGGGACTAAAGGTATGTTTAGTCCCGGGCGCAATTTCCACCGGGGCTAAAGCCGATTTTGGAAATCAGCCAAAGGTGTGTTCTGTAGTAGTGAGGGTTTCTGTATGAACTTCATCTTCTTAGAACTCTTAGGTGCTTCCTTAGCTGTGAGATGTGAAACGTGATGTATACTCTAGCTAGTTTAGCTGACAACTTCAACTTGTATGTGAGCTTCTCAATTTTGCTCAATATCTTGTAGGGGACTATGAAGCAAGTGTTATCTTGCTTTAACATGAAACCTCACAGTGCCTCTGAGAGGTGTCTCCTTGAGATACATGTAGTCATCAACCCTAAAACTGAGATATCATTTTGTGTTGTTGGTATAGCTCTTCTAGTTCGTTTAAACTATCTTAGGGTTCTCTCTGACCTTAGGTACTTGCTCTTTAATATCTTTTATCGTTACTTGGTTCAAAGAATTGTCTTCCTTCAACTTCCATGGTTCCACCACATGAGTGGGGTTATGCACTTTTACATTCGTCTAGCTTGATAATTGTTGCCATAGGAGAACTCAACGAAGGATATACCATATTAGGACCTTTCACTATCACACATAGCAAACAACTCTAAAATTAGTGAAACCGGTCTAGAGATCAATTAGGCCAATTTAGAGTTCGTTCTTCGCTACAAGAACTCGGGAACACCTCCTGGATGACCCACTGAGGAGATGCACAGCTAAGGTCTCTTCTCCTCTGACATCTCATCGGAGGCTGAAGGGAGTGGGAATCTATCATTTTCTAATAAGTTTTCTATTCGACTAAGTTTTTAGGGATAGGGTTTCTCCATGTCAAGTTTCTTGGTATTAGAGATTTATCTTTTTCTCATGTTCCTCTCCGGCAACGGCGAGAGAGCAAGGTGGAATCGTCTTCTCCATGGCGGATCCATTGAAGTTGAAGGCGACATTTACAACGTCATCAACTTCATTGGCATGATGACATGGAGACTTTTATTTTCGGACAACGGCATTAAGACGGAGATGATATTGTCGTCATAGAATAATTTTCTCCGGTCTCTTTTCTATTTTGTTGTGGTTAGATCTGGTCATGACGGAGAACTAGGGAGAATAAGTTTCAGATCCGTCTTCCTCATTCTTCGGTGGCAAAAAGAAGAAGGAAGACAAAAGAAACAACTCCGCCTGCAGGGATGTTGGTAGTCATTCGTTGGACATCTGTTCTCAGACCTGTTGTTGTTGTCAAAGTATTTACCTGTGCGGTCATCCATACGAAGCGTCAAATAGGTTTGGTTTTGAGATTTGGAGCTTTTCACAGTCTGGGTATATTTTAGATGAAAATTACTTTCTGGATATATCTAGTATAATCCAGAGTGCTCGTAACGTGTTGATGCACCCAACTATTATATATAATATAATTCTTCTTTCGTTAAAAAAAATAGAGGGGCCGGGTGGAATACGTTTTCCATGATTGCTCTAGTATCAGAAACATTAATTGTCACAAAGCTCTTTAGCCCATGGCAAATTTTAGTTGTCAAGAGGTATCTTTGTTTTGATTTCCTATGTACAAAATTCGTCCACCAATGCAACTTGGTACAGAGTGCCAACATGCATGCTGCTGGCTGCTGCCCACACTAGCTAGCTAGGCACACGGTATCGCACAACCTAAAACCACAGATCGAGTTCCCTAATCTGCAACCCCTATGTGGTCACATTACGGCAACACAGGTTTCTGTACTTGCTAACCACGAATTATTACTAGAACTCCTCTGATCCCTCGTGTAATCCCGCCTCGTCGTCTTCCAGACCGTCACCGCCGGGCACAGGTACGTTTTACCGCTTCAATGGTCGACGACGATGACTGGCGAGGCACGCACGGCGATTCATGGCGGTTGGTGTGGCTGGCTGAACCGGTCGCCTACGTACTCACCTCACAGCCCACAGCTGACAACCCGTACGTGGCGGAAGATCCGATCGAGGCATGCAGGATCGCCGCCCTGCTAGCTCCGATCCAGTCCTGCATGCCTAGGCTGCGGCCACGAGGCCGGGGGGCACGGCGGCGCAGGAGGAAGACGAGGTGGCGTCGTGCACGGCCTTGGTCATGGCCTCGTGGAACAGCGCCTCGTTCCAGCAGTCGCCGTCCTGCATGAGGTACGCGAACGTCGTCAATATATATAATGAAGTTATTACTCTACTAATTGATCCATCGCCTCAAGCTACTGTAGTATGTACTAAATAATGCATGATGGTCGATCGATGAGCAAACCAAGAGGAATGCAACAGAATAATACCATGATGTGCAGCTTGATGTTGGCGAGCGCCTTGAGCAGCGCCTGCGGCGAGTAGGTGTCGGCGTCGACGGACAGCACGCTGACACCGCTCATCCAGCGGAGGCGCTCCAGGACGTGCAGCACCAGGTCCACGATGTCGCACTCCACCATCACCATCACCGTCAGGCTCACATGCCGCTCGTCAGACGCCGCCCTGGAGATATGAACCTTGGCTCTCCGGTGCGCCGCCGTGGTGCCGACGACGCCGTCGTCGCGGGGGACGTACCTCTCCAGCTTGGTGTTCTTCTCCTCCAGCTCCGACACCTGCGCTTCCAGCGTCTTCAGGAAGCTCGCCGCGTTCATCAGCACCGTCGTCTTGTCCTTCTGCGATCGATGATGCACCAATAGTACGTTAAGCAAGGTTCCGATTTTTTTTAAAAAAAAAAACAAAACGTAATAAATATATAGAAGAAAGCAAGATTGTTGTGATGTTATGTATAATAGTGAATTCAAATTTTTCAAAAGTTCCTGGCATCCTGTCTGTCTGATCGAGCTTTATTTTAATTGGAACTACGTATGTTGGAAACTACGGGCTGCGCGTGTTTCGGCTTTTTTTCTTTTTCTTCTTCGATCTTCTTCTTCTTTTGCACTACTTCCAGATTAATGGGACTTTATAGGAGATATATATATAGTAGTAGTATTAGTTTCATTCACCGAGGAGTGGCTAATCTGCTTTGCTCGGCAGATTAGGACAGCCCATGTCAGCGCCCAGAGCAATCAATCTCTTTCCTGTACGTTCTATATATGCAAATACTCTATATATATTTGCAGGCAGCAGGTTGTTTCGTGGCAACCACACTGAGGGCTGTAAAGTAATGTAGACGATCGATGGTGACTTTGTTCATCTTTCCAAGAATCCAATATTTTCATTTCAGCCTTGTTTTAGACTTTTCCGTCGTTGTCGTTGTTGTTTGTCCTCATCTCCTCTGCACCTACCCAGCAGCCATCATCAACTTGCATGTTTGTGGTCACCACCACCAAGGTCCTCCTTCCAATCGCCTTCCTCGATCGGCTCGGCTGGTGTCTTTCCTTAGAAACTATTGACCACCCCCAGCGCACTTGACTTTATAGCAAATCCTTCTTTGCAACTGGACAAAAATTTATGTTTTCGTTCTCTCAAAATTATTATCATATATAAAAAGCAATCCATATCTGTCCAGTACGCACTACAAATAAGATTTTTAAATATGATCGATCGCGCGCTTTAATTTGTTTTTACTCTATATGTGGAAGTGTCCTCATTTTCTATATAGGAGTATTTCTGTGTTGTTTGTCTAATATTCACAACGGCATCTCACATTGACTAAAACTAGACCAATTTGTCATTTGTTAACAGCAAGTAAACCAATTTTGGTGAAAGGTTAGTTCCACTAGCTCCTCTCATGCAGTTTACTAATGCATAATCCTAGCTAGCATGGTTCTGATCCACCAGCTAGCTAGTGTATTTCCTCTTGGAAGCTTCCATGCCATTGGATTGGATTGGATTGGACCTTTTCAGCTTGTGCGCGACCTCTATACGTCACGAATCTACGTAATCCAATGGCGCGTCTAAACACCTTCCTCTGTCAATGTCCTTTTCAAAAGCTAGGCTGGATATATATAGTGGCAAGCAGACTTCCGGCCATTCTTCCAAGTCACCTTTGAAAATTTGGAAAAAGAATAGAGCATCTATTCTCTGCCGCACAAAAGCTACGTACGCGATTTATCACAACTTTCGACCATCAAATCGTAAATGAACAACCCCAGGAATTTAATTTTTTTTTATTCCGTGTAATTATGTATTTGTTTGCTTGCTGTAATTAAGGTTAGACATTCATGTCTATATCTATCTAATACCACAGGTCAAGTTGTTGCTACGGATCTGATCTATCTATGTTAAAATTCAAATGCAGATGAGTGCTAGCAAGTACTCGGTAGTAACAATGCCCTCAGAAAGCAGGTTAATGTTTTTATTTCACAACAAAGTAGTCAAAAACAACATTAGCCGATTTATCAGCCACAGACATAATCAGCAATTGCACATAACCGATCCTTCTAGCTAGGTTGGTTTAGTTTTTAAATTTTTGTAACCAACGAATGAAAGGGTGGAATATAAACTTGCACATAAAATGAATGTTATTACAGTAGCAAATAAGGGACGTTAATTTGGACGATGCATGAAGCTAGCTAGATAATGGATGCATACCTTGGAACATGGTGGGAGGAGCGACCTGAGCGTGAGGAAGCTGTCGTTGAGCTTCTCCCGCCTCTTCCTCTCGGACATCATGTGGTACACCTGGCTGCTGTTGTTGCTCCCAGTCCCCGCCGCCGCTGTGACGTCGTCCTGCTGCCGTGCGGCGGCGCTTGTCGGCGCCACGGCGAAGCTGCTGCTCCTGACCTTGACGTGGCTGGCGCTGTCTGGCCCGCCGTGTAGGTGCGAGCGCGGTTGCACGGCGGCGGCTCCGTGCCGTGGCGGCGACGAGGACTCGGAGGAGGAGGGCGACGCGGAGGAGAGGACGGCCATCATGGCCAGCATGATGGCCTCGTCGTCCCCGGCGAACAGGTCCTGCGGCTGCGGCAGCGCGGGGTGCGGCGGCGAGAAGATGGCGGCGGCGGGCAAAGCAGCAGCGGCGTCGTCGAGCGGGAAGAAGGTGGAGGAGGATCCCCCGCTGTCGATGGAGAGGGAGCGCTTGGAGGACAGCGACGACGACGAGTACACTGGCTGCTGCTCGTCTTGGCGCATCGTCGTCGTCAGGCCGCGGCGGTGGTCGTCGTCGTTGTCGTTGTCGGCGAAGAAGCCGCTCGTGTCCATGCTGCCATAATCCGCGTTGCTGGCGTTGGCGGAGGCCGCCGTGAGGTCGATGTCGGCGACGCCGAAGCAGGCGGTGTCGTCGCCGGCGGCGAGTAAGCTGGCAGCGCACCTGAACAAGAGAAATTAAGCAAGGTTCATTAATTAATTCGAGCCATCTCGACTGCATCGATCAGCTGCTAGTACAGTACAGTACTACTAGTGCATGCACATACTCTGCTAGAGCTGGCCAGAAGGGGTCATGCTCATGGCCATGGAGGTCAGGTGCAGGGTGGAGGCCGCCATGGATGTCGCCCGCCTGCAGCTGCAGGTCCAGGCCGCACCACACTTCATCCATGGCCGATGCTGATGGATTATTAATTGGATAGGTCTGGAGTAGATCGGACGGCAAGCGAAGAAGAGGCGGTGGTGGAGGGAGCAGGAGCGGGTGGCGGCGGCAGCGGGAGTGAGATGGCGAGCAGCGAGGCAGCTGCTTTATAGTATGGACCGGAGGCGGAGGGGAGTTGGTATGTGTCTTTGCATTATTATTTCGCCATTTAATTTGCAAAAAATCCAAGTGGGTGATGGTTATAATAATAAAAAATATATATATTCCTAGTCGGAAGCGAGAGAGTGGAATAGTCGGTCAAAGTCGTGGGTACATGCGCGGTCGAAGCTGCGACGAAGGCCCCCGTCAAACTCGGTTACTCGGATGCCAGGATCGGTTCAGATCAACGGCGAGCCAGAGCCAGAGACTGCAGACTAGTCGTACGTCGTCACTCCTGCCACGTACGTAACGTACTCCCTTGTCCTCCATCAGCTTCGTCCTCTCGCCTTCACCTTGGCCCTCATGACATCGGTCGCAGCGAGCCAACGGTAGCTAACCAACCCATCATTATTATATTATATTATATTATTTATATATATATATATATATATATATAAGTTAACATCTGATTTGCTTGGTTCCATTTTTGTTAGAGAAAATTATTGTCGGTCTACTTTTAATTTCACAGTCTCGACGCCACTTGTAGCCTGTTTACTGGAGTATTTAACTTATTATAATACAGGCACAAGTAAGTACAAGCCGTGCCGTGACAGAAATGAGGTCCTGCATAGTTACATGCCACAGAATGGGTCACCAAAGGATTTGTTTACTAGAGATGGTTTGGTTATCAAAGTCATCGTCGCATGCGGGCACAGGGTGCTCGGAATGCGACCCGGTGTAACTTGCCGCCTGAAATTTAGGAGAGCAAATACCATTGGCAAACCGAAAAAAGTTAGGTGATCGAGGACCATCTCTACCGAAACATGGTAGAGATTATTTGGCTTATATGTGGATGACGTGCAAATGGTTACCATGCATGCGTTGGATGACAATTTTTCTATCATTATGTGGATGACACTTTTAAACCTTATTTCGACGTACTCATATTAACATCAATCCACATATTAGTTAGAATGGATTAGAGTGAAATTTAAACTAAATTTTGTCTCAATTCATCCTAATAATTGTGAATTACGTTAAATCCGATAATATCTAAATAAAATCTTAAAAAAATGCAATTGATAACCTTTCTCCGTGTCTATAAGCAAGCAATTTAAAGAAGCAACCATCAACAATGTAACTGGCTATCCATCCAAGAATATCTTAGGCTTGCTTTCAGGACAAGGTCTCTTACTTTCGTCGAACTCCGATTTGCTTCCTCCAATCAGAAAATATTTTCCTATTACTTTCTTCAACTTTATAAAACATTGGAATTTGCGCCCTAGATGATTTTGGCTAACTAACATGACGGCATGTCAACCACAAGGAAGATAATCCAAACTAAACTGGTAGTTCTAGATCAGTTAGACTTCATAAAAAAGATAAAAGGGCAGTGGTACTTGAAGTTTGATAAAATGATAAATTTTGGGTTTAAATAAAATGTAGAGGACAATTAGGTTTATGCAAAGTTTTAGAATGGGAAATATATCTTTCTTATCATGTAGATGATATCTTGCTAGCTAGCAGTGATGTCAGTCTACTACTAGAAACGAAGAAGTTTTTGTCCTCAACATTTGATATGAAAGATCTTGGTGAAGCCTCATTCATTCTAGGGATCAAGATTCATTGAGATAGAAGTAAATGAGTATTAGGACTCTCACAAAAGGAATATATAGAAAAGGTCTTAAAGAAATTCATTATGCACAATTGTAGTCCCTCACCTATTCCTATAGTCAAGGGCTACAGATTTGGGGATTTTCAATGCCCTAGGAACCAGTATGAAATCAAATGAAAGCGGATCCATATACTTTAGCTATCGGAAGCTTATAGTATGCTCAAGTGTGTACGTGCTCTGACATAGATTTTATTATCGGGTTGCTTGGCACATTTCAAAGTAATCCAGGACTAGAAGACTGGAAATTAGTAAAGAAAATCTTGCATTATTTGCAAGGAACAAAAGGTCTCATGTTGACATATAGAAGGTCAGATTCACTCCATATAGTGGGGTACTCAGATTCTGATTATGCAGAAGATGATAAAAAAATCACGTCTAGATATGTGTTCACTCTCGCAAGAGGAGCTATATCGTGGAAAAGCTTAAAGCAAAATGTCACTACATCGTTTACAATGTATGCCAAGTTTGTAACATGTTATGAGGCAATGGGGCAGGTGAACTGGCTAAAGAAGTTCATGCCTAGTTTGGAGATGGCTGACGATATCAATAGACTACTTAAGTTATACTACGATAATGATCCAGCGATGCAGTATGCTCACAACAATAGGTGAAGGGTGCTGCCAAACACATTGACGTAAAGTACTATGTTGTAAAAGATAAAGTCTGGGATCATGTTATAAGTCTTGAGCATATAAGTATCGTAAAGATGCTCGAAGATCCACTCACAAAAGGCTTACCACCCAACATGTTTAGAGAAGATATAGCCAACATGGGTTTAAGGGAAAGTCTATGATTCCTGGACAATATAAAGGGCCCAAAGTTAAAGATTATGTTTCATATCAGAGATGTGTATTGTAGCTATTGAAATCCCTTGTTTGGTTTTGGTTAATTGATGATACCTAATGGGATAACCCTATGCCTAAGTGTGTAGACAAACTAGGGTGATACAATCTAAGTTTGAATACGCAAGTGTTCATCCATTGGAAGATTTGAACGGTGAAGATATTCAGTGATTATAGGCTCCTAAATTTCATTCAATGGAAAGCGGCTCAAGTCAAGTGGTTCAGTAGATTTTATCTTAACTTGAGTTATAAGAAACGCCACACTATCAAGAGGGATCCAAAATAGACTAGCTAGATGTGGATAAGAGGGCTCATGTCAATAGTTTATATGTGTTTGGGAGACATCTTGCACTAAACGGGCACTTAGAATTTGTTCCTTCCTGCTAGGGTGCATTGGTAGTACCGGTAGGCAAGTTTCTACACAATAAGGCTGGTTCAGTTTTATGGGATTTTCAACTACCGATAGTACCGGTCTTGGACTGGCGGTGACAAGTTGTACTGGTGAAACACTAGTAGTACCGGTAGGCCAAATATCCGCACTTCTTAGGTTGTATTTAGTTTTGTGAGTTTTGAACTAGCGGTAGTATCAGTTCTTATATTGGCAGTATCAATGTTGACGGGTAGTATCGGTGGAAGATTGGTACAACTGGTAGGCCATTCATATGCCCAACTCCAGTCGTAAGAGAGCTCCAATGGTCAAAAAATAGGGACCGGTAGTACCGGTGGTGTCCCACTGGTAGTACCGGTAGCTCATCTGGAGTTGCATGTATAAATAGCCCATACCTTCACTTGGGAACGAGAGAAACCTTATTATTTCGTCTACCCATTTGAGAAAAGGCTCTCAAGTGTTTGGCTCACCCCCTCTATTTCCCTCTTTGCTCCTAGACTTCAATCCTTGCTAGATTCAAGCTATAGAAGTGAGATTATAGAGTGGGGAGCATCGATAGTCGACTTGAGAACTTGCACTCCTCATCTAGTCGGTTTGTATTGCATTTATTACTCTTGGGTTCTTGGAACCCTAGTCGGCTAGGCATTCTTCGTGGTTCCCCAAGTTGATTCATTTCTGAGGGCACCCAAAGTGTTTGTATCACTGTTGGTATTTCTTATGACTATTGGATAAATCCGTAAGCGCACAGATTATATCGTTGTAGCACTTCACCTAGGAGTATTTCAAGGTATCGTAATTTATATTTTCCCAAGGGAAAGCTGAGCTATAAATGATAATTGGATAGAGATCCTAGAGAGCACCTCAACTTAGTACCAACTAGTATAGGGGGGTAAACGATATATGTGATAGGAAGGGTTGATGAATGAATAAGCCAAGGTAAATGATAACTTAGGGATAACTAGATAGTATAACTAGGTAGGAGGACAACGAGAGAGTATAGGGACTCCTATGTAATTCACTCTACTTCAATATACTTAGCCAATTAATTAGTTTGAACACTATAGTTTGTCTCCTCAATACAAGTATGCTAGGCGAGGGGATAGATCAGTAGGAGGACAAAACTCCTACCGGACCGCGCCCTCTATTTACGGGGGCCTTACCTTTTTAAGAACTTGCCTAAAAACGCATGGTGGAATACAAAGACTAAACAAGGCTGTCACCTCTTGCTAGCTACCACAAACAATTCGTGCAACAAGCGGTAACCAAGGATAGGGTGATGTATAAGCACCACTCTTACACACAACTTACTACTTTGACTATGATCTATAATCAAAGCACCCTATGACAGGCAATGATCGCATACATGAAAGGCCACAAGGATCACAGACTATGGATATAAAGGCTATTAAAGAGCTATAGGATATAACAAGACTATAACAAGTATAGTAATGCTCAAAGTAAATACTAAGTAAAGTAGAGGAAACGTAATATATTGAATAAGATAAAGTCTTACAAAGAAGAAAAGATACAAGAGCTATACCAGACTTTCCAGAAGACGACTCCGAAAATCCCGAGCGCAGCTCGACTCAATTCTAACTCCCACTCTAGACCAACTACTAGAAGAATCTAAGGAATAGAGCTTGTAGGCTTATTCACCATGTATGAAGAGGGGGTATGAGCCTCTATTTATAGTGGGAGGTGGAGTAGGGGCTACTCCATCGCCACGTCATCAATCCAGGAGGCTTCAAATCTCCACCTTTGGATCCAACCGCCTCTAAACTGACTTGGAGTGGATGGTTGTGATCTTCAACATGTGCTAAACATGTATGGCGGTTAACAGGGCCTGAACTGACCTAGGGGAGGTCGGCCGACCCACCCCCTATGGCTTGTGGGACATGTATTCACCTTCTAGAAGCAACCCCACTGGTCAGGGACCAAGTGAAGGGCTGGTGGGCCCAGCTACAGGTCGGCCTACCCCCCCCCCCCCTTTGGGGTCTCTGGCCCACCTCGGCCTTCTAGATGTTGGTCCCACTTGTCATCTAGCTGGGTTGGTTCTTCTGAGTTGTTTTGTCACGTTGATCTCCTTGATGTGGGCCCATGGATCCATGTGAGTTGCATGTGGACCGTTGAGAGAAAACACAGAGTGACCCAAGGGTTGAGATCCACTCTAGAGTGCTTCTCCTGGATCATGGCCAGGGGGAAGACCTGGTGGGCCCCATAGGAGGTCGGCCAACCCCTATGTGGGTCCCACTGGCTCTCCTTTGCTCCATTTCTTCAATCCTGCAATTACATACTCCATGGATATGTGGAAGTTGTTATTTGATAAAGTATGCTCATGATGTGATTGTTTTACCCTTGATCCTGAGGTTGTTGAAATCATTTTAGTTATATAAAAGTGTATCATTATTGGTGCCAACAATCACCCATTCGACCTTAGTGGAAATCTTGAGCTACCCTTTGGGGTGGCTTGAGGGAGGAAAGGGGGTGAAAGAGACTCCGACCTTGGTGGTCACCTCAACAACGAGGAAGTAGGAACTCCTTGGTGGAGATTGCCGAACCTCGGGATAAATCTTGTGTCTCATGTGCTTGTTGTTGTTGAGATTACTTTGTCTATCATACTTGTTCTTGTGTTCTTCCTCTCTTTTCCTTTATATATAGTAAGAGAGGACCAACATGTAATGGCGTTGGAGCGGGTTTGTGGGTAAAGCGGACATGGGTACAAGTTTTCTATGCCCACGAGTTTTTATCTATTGGGTTCAACAAACCCACACCCACAGCCACGGGCACAAAGTTGCACCCGTACTCTCGCCCTATTGGGTTTTTACCCACGAGCACACGTGGGTAATCTGTGCCCGTTGCCATCATGTACATTTATGATTTTGGATGGCTTGAAACTATCATTTGATACTAATGTTGTCATATATGTTGCATGAGTTAAGCTACCATGTGAGTGCACTAAATTTAACCTGATAACTAGTTTGTTGACTACAATTTTTCTATCGTTTCATATTAATTTTTCAATCAATTTTTCGGTTCTGCAGGGAATCTGTATTCTGTCGGTGTTTGAGCCTTTTCCTGCCCGTACAGGTGCACAAGACAAAAGAATTTGTACCAGACTGAAACAAATTTCCGTGTGCGTGTTCTCCTGATAGGAAAATTGTTTCTATGGATTAACCGATAGGGAAATTGATTTCTCTGTTGAGTAAGCCTTTCAGTACACCATCAGAAAAAAAAAATGTCAGGATACAAATTTTCTGTTGGTTTTTGCACACATAGGGCTATTTTAGTTTCCAGTAGAGCTACTACACCATCTACTACATGTTTCATGCCTCCATGAGGCCCTGGTCCATCTTGTCAGTGATCTCTTCTATCATCGACATAGACTTCTGTTGGAGGAGTGGTCTCCAACTCCCCATGACTTGATCAGCATGATTGATTTGTTGATCACCATCTTTGAGGAAGCCAGCACCTTGCCATCGAAGACCACATCATTTCTCGCTTTCAAAGTGTCCAAAGAGCACCTGCACCGGGTTTTTATTAGAGTATACTAGTGGAAAACTCAGTTTCTCTTGCACGGCATCGAAGAAATCAAGACCCTTGCGATTATTTGAAACTAATAGGCTTGACAATGAGTAATTTTCCGTGTTTCACAGTAGTTTCTTGATTTTGGTCACACAGCATGCACCTCCCTCCCAATCTCCCATGTTCCGTGTTACTCCCTCCGTTTCAATTTATAATTTGTTTGACTTTTTTTACCTCAATTTTGACCACCTGTCTTATTCAAAAAAATTATCCAAACATAATCAAATTTAAGTGATTTATGTAGACTATTTATTAAATAAGTAAATCACACCAAAAGAAATAATATTTTGCACAAAAATTTAAATAAGACAAGTGGTTAAACTTAGAGTTGAAAAAGTCAAACCTTAAAAAGATCAAATAAACTATAATTTGAAACGGATTAAGTAGTTTCTTGCCATTAGGTGCTCACTAGGTAGTTTCCAAAGCCTGAGCAGTGTTGCTGTCTTAATCGGAGATGGACGGGAGCTGTGATTGTGAAGCTGCAGGGGCGGAAGATCGATCGAGTGAACAAGCAACGCTCATGGACGCCGAGGTGCCAGCAATACCTGACGTCCCCGCGGTCTGAAAAAAGAATGCAATTCTAGATTTGATCAAAGTGAAATTAACATATAACTTTAACTAAATTTAGAAGAAACATGTTGAGGACTCCTGCGTAGCCATGTGAGCCTCCGGTTGCTACTTGAAAGTAACATAACCACAAATAGATTTATGCGGGACGGAAATCTAATATGTAATTATTTATGTCTTGGTAAGCACAATCATATCATAAACTTCAACAAATTCGAATATAGAGCGAATATGTGCTACTCCAACCTTTTTGTTTGCATGCATGCAGCTCTTATGTCCTTACATGACTCCCCCATGCTTTTTTATTCAAGTAATTGTGAGTATTTTTATTACGAAATACTGATTATCATGTTATAGTATTTGTATTACTTAAAGATACCGTCAACTACTAAAGTTATAGTATCGGTTGTACCAAAGGTTACTGACAAAAATACTTGAAGATATTGATAAAATACTTGACGATATACTGATAACGACTTAAGATATTATCAACTACTGAAGTTATAGTAGCAGATTTATCAAGTTGCTGACAAAATAATTGGCGATACTGAGAACTACTTAAGCTATATAGATAGGTAGTAAGACAAAAAAAATACTTTAGATACCGACAATACTTAAGATACCGTTTCTCGACGATACTGATAACTAATAAAGATATACTTGAAGATAAATACTAAAGATATACTTGAAGATACTAAACAAAATACTGATAAGAAACAAAAATACTGAATATTGACACTGTAATTACTATTTATAAAAAAAACAATACTAATAAATACTGAAAACTACTAGAATAAATACTGAATATTGAAACTCTAATTGATATTTACAATAAAAATACTTATAAATACTAACAAATATTGACAGCTACCGGAACAAAAAAGAACTGTATACTAAAACCCTAATTAGTATCGTACTGCGACACCTAACCACTATGGATGTTACAATCCTAATCAGTATTTATATCTAAGAAATACTTGCATATATTATATGATTAATTGTAGGGCATTTTTCCATGTGTATGTGTAGCCTTATTAAATAAGGTTGTGAGTGCATTTGTTATAACAACCTAACATGGCTTGGCTCGTTAACGCAGCAGGTTCGAATCGTGGCGGGGTTCTTTTTTTGCGCTGCGCGCAGGTGTAGCCTTATTAAATAAGGCTGTGAGTGCATTTGATACAACAATGTAACATGGCTTGGCTGGTTAACGCAGCACTGCTAGCACTCTTGTCCCTGTGGGCGTGGTTCATTTTTTGCGCTGCGCGTGGGTATAGGTATAGGTATACTATAAAAATCTATTTATAAATAATATAATAATAGTTATTTAATACTACTAATTATTTGTAACTTTTATATGAATTTCATCAAACTTTATAGTATATCTGATCTAGCATTGTTATAGAATTGTGTGTTTTCTAGGACGCAGCAAGCTCCACCGTTGAATGTGCAATCGTACTGTCTGATTGGGCGCCGTGCTGACCTTGGTGTTTTTGTTGTACATGTAACCCTAGGAAAAGGAAAGCCGTTCCGTGGTGTCTTTGCCCGGACTGTACTGTACGGACGGTGTTTGGCTCAAGGAAGCAAGGAACACCAAACTTGTGGATTTCAGCCAACCAGATAAGGGGTCGGAAGCCAAATTCATTTTCAGCAGCGACTCGGTCCAGACGAAACATTTTTGTAATCATTTTCTTAGTCGTTTTCCCTAAAAACAGACATGTACATCTTCTAAAAGAGCGTCGGCAGACCTTTATGGTTTATACCGTGTCGGGTGAAAAGTTGAAGCTTGCAACACGGCCCCGCTTTGCCGCTTTAGAAAATTATTACAAGGTGACAACCATCATATTGGCCTGTCAAAAATGCTGACAATCTGTGCCAGATGAGACCCAAATATACACTGATTCCAAACACGCATCAAAACTATACCGAGTGGGTACAATCAGTTATCAACGGCACGCAAAGTCACAACACGTTCCTATATATTATTCCAGAACACGAGTACTACTACATCGCAATCTGATGGTATTTAGTGACCTTTACATGCTTCTCGCAACTATGCAACCCACTCCACAATATAGCTGTGTAGAATGCACTGCTACGCTCCCCAGCCCTGACTGGCAGATCTTCTATACAACCATCATATCATGTTTCATGTTACAGAAACCCAAAAAAAATGAAACAAAGTTATTCTACAACGCTTTTACAAACAACCCCCAAGCCCAAAAATTCTTTTAAATAATAGTGATGGGCAGTGCCACCTCATCACATTGCATCAGCTTGGGAAGGGCAAGCGTACAAAAACTACAAGGCACCTCAATCTTCCTATGTTCTCGAGGCACCCTGTTTCCCTCAACTGCTAGAGTGGATTTCCAGCCAAAAGCTAAAGATCAGCCAAATCATTGCGCCACCGGGCTTGAATACTCAGGTCCAATCTCCGAAGTGGTTATGCTGGATGACCCTGCCGATGTCACATTGCTGTATGAAGAACCGTTCCTGGTGGATTTTGGTTGGAGCTCCATCTCTCTTTGCCTCTCGGGGGCTGCTGCAGGTACTTGACCCGCGTCAGCTAATCTCTTCAGAATGTTCATCACAGTGGGAACAAATTTTGTAGACAGTGAAAGGATAGCAGGAAGCTGTGTGACAGCGCAAGAATAAAGAAGTTGATCAGACAATATTCAGGTGGCTAAACAAGTGCAACAAAAAGTGGTTTGGATACTCACAAATCCGTGTTGGAATTCCCTGCCAATTTCTGACTGCACCCAAATAGCTTTTCCAACAAGATAAATCACAAATATGGCAAACAGGTAAAGCGGATTCCTGATATTCAAGTGAAAAGGTTAGCCTGGTCAAAAGTGATAACTCCACTACTGACATGCATGCATGTTTCTACAGACAAAAGAAATACCTCAGTAATGTCATAAACTCATTGAATCCAAGGATAGCCATTGCAGCAAGTGCCCATGGAGGTGGCAGCCAGTTGTTGTTCCTCTTGTTTGCTTCCTGATCAAGGCAACAGTAATATTTAGCAAACGGTTATATTTAAGTGGACCATTCCCACTTCCCAAAAAAATCTTAAGTAATAAACAGAATAGAGGGATTTTGAGATGACATCCACAAGGTTTCAATAGCACATATCAGTAAACTAATGGAACAGAAATGTGGAGATACCTGAGCAGCTATGGCTTGAGTGACTGTATATTCAGTTTCAGCTTTGAACTGCCTCCACAAATTTTTACACTGCACAGGGGTAATTAAAGTCTTCTCCTCGGCAACCTGCTCATGAATGACATCTCCTCAACAAAACATATGTTTTGTGCTTAAAAAAAGTGCTAAGTAGAAACTGGGTGTTGCTTCAGCAGAGGAACATAAATTTGACATGTAAAATACAACTTTGTTACCCTTTCCCATGAGCTGGAGGCAAGTGGATCGGACAATTGGATACTCCTATCTGTAGTCCCCGGTTTTGAAGTGTCAACAAGAGCAAGGGAGAGAGTATTCTCAATGTTATCACCATCCTCCTCCAACCGAATTGCAGCCATTGTAGAAAGCAACTTCATGGACTGCAGCGAAAAATGGGAGAGTTGAATATGCTTCAGTTCCTAAGAGAATTCCTTGCTGTTTCATATATATAATATTAAATATTAGCATTTGACGTACAGCTGAGCGAGCGGTTTTTGTTATAGCTTTTATGTCCTCCTTTCCTGTCCAAACCCTGGGCATAGAGTCAGCATCTCGGCTGAACAGTGTTGAGAACCTGTAAACTTGTTTCAGTTTAGTCTGCACAGAAGATATATATGAGTTGTCGATATGGAGCTCAAGTGCTCAACTCACCTATCCTTCATGCGAATCAAAACCCTTCCAGCTTCTTCTTTTGCCTTTGACTCAACAACACTCCTTCCATGCTTCTCCAGCTTCATAAGCAGTTCTTTCTCAGTTGCTTCATCGAGTTCAAAAGCTGACACATCAGATTCAAGACCTGAAACAGCAGTTTTTGTCTGGCGTTGAAGAAGCTTTCTAATAGCTGGCCATGTATCTTCACTGGCTGAATCTAGAAGAGATTCAACTGGCTCTGCCAGCGCTTTGGTAAGTTGTGCCTGAAACAACATAATCTAAGATTAAACAAGGATTCTCTGTGCAGTGTGGTGACACAAACAGATGAATTCAAACTGGGACCAACCTCATATTTGGCACAAAGTTCAGATAATTTAGTAGCTCGAACTGAAGCTACATGAACCTCAATGTCACGTCTAAGCTTATCCTTCACTTTCGAGGTGTCCCAATTCACTTGTTGAATAGCAGCATCTGTCAAAGAATATATGCATACATCTGATAAGACACATTTACGTGGAAAGAGAGGGTGCAAATTAGCAAATAGCATCCTTCGTTCCTTTGGAAGGAGAGTTTTAGACAAGGGCTTCGAGACTAGAAAGAACTAACAAATGGAGTCTCAATTGATGTTTTAGAAAGCTGAAATGCCAACAGCAAATCTGTATTGTTTCATTGTAAGCCTGTTTACAGCCCATTTCAGACTCAGCTATCTGGTACACTTACCAGAACCAGAAATGTACCGGTCCATTTGAAGAATTTTTTGACAGAATTGATCATACTTGAACAGTGAACACCACTAATGACCAAATTGACTTCATAATTGAACAAAGAACACTAGGAAAACATCCAGTAACAAGTGCTGGAACTGGAACAAATATCACTTCTAGGCAGTCTGCTAGCCTAGGAAGGTGCGCTGCTAGATTATACAAACCGTTTCCACTTATATCATAGATTAATGTTTCCAACATACCCCAGAATTGACTGACTTGCAATGAACATAAGTATGTTTCTACTGAAGTGGAGCAAATAAGAAACAAGTAAAGATTAACAATCCTGAAAACATACCTTCGGATCCTTTATCAAACTTCTCCAAGAAAGTTTGAGTACAATTGCGAGCTGCAACAGCAAATCCCTCCTTTTCTAGGGCCTTGTCAAAGGACTCCTTAAATGCTTCTAAAGTTCTAGTACGCAAGTGACCTAGAAGAGATTGATAGGCAGGATTGACAAGCTACAAAAACAAGGAAGGCAATGGTGTAAATAAAATGTTAGTAAGCAGCACAATAAAAAATAAATCTAAATGCAAAAAAAACAGGCTGCAAACCTGGGAACATGTAAGCAAGCAAATATATATATAAAGAATCATGGCAGGACAACAGATACACAAAAGACATAGTGGGTACTTATTTAGATAAAAGGTTTCCACTCTTCCACTAACCAGTTACAAAACATGTACGCAGGTACATCAATATATGTTGTTCGCAAAAAAAAAGGTACATCAATATATGTTCCCCAGATTATAAATTCCAGATTTAGTTTCGTTTACGACAATGGACAGGTACATGAGTCAGACCATAAATACCTATGTTAACTCTTGAACTCAGTTTATAAATGCAAGTTGATTTGGACACATATCAGTGAGAAGTTTAAACTTGGCTGCACATATGAACAATTACCGAGATTGACCAAATGGAAGTAATATGAATATGTCCATCAAAAAGATACCTTCATCATACATTATTTTCATAGTGTTCATCAGCATATAGTGCTAGTAGTAGCCAGAGTTACCCATGAAGATTATTCACATCCAAAATGACATGCATTCATAAACTGATGGAGTACGTATTTGTACTTGAGAATTTCAGAGATAAGAGTAAATGAAGCAAGTGTGGAGAAGTACAATTTATTTCCAAATTCATACAATGGATCAAATGTGCTTGAGATACAATAGTTCAAATGTATGATCCAACCTGTAAGAGTTTAGACTCAAGTTGTTTTCTTTTAGAGCTTCTGACACCTTCATCAAAATAAATAGCCTCCATGTCATACCTGTGACCACAGAAGAACAAAATCATCGGAACGAATCTTTTTTCCAGATACCTTCAATATTTACACCAAGAACTAAGTATGTAAATCGCATAATTCATCTACAACAAATGGATAGCCTCCACTCTGCTGTTCTGCAGTTTAGTTAGCTCCAAGAGTTCTATAAAGGCAAATGGGACTCTATTTATCTTGAATAGACTTGTAACAACAAGTCAAAAACGTCATCTAAATCATGGGGACCCATGACCAGAAATATAACAGAGTACTTATAAGACAACCAGTAAACTCACTCTGATAAACATCTATCAAGAAGACGGCTGAGCTTCTTCCCAAATCCAGGAACAAAGTCATGTTGAACAGCCTCCTCAAATTGTTGCCATTCCTTCACACAGAAATCGTATAGAATCAGTTCTTGAAAACCTATGATCCACAAATCAGGTGTGATATGTATGTATTATAATCACCTCATCAGCTGTAAAACTGGCAACTTTCTCATTACCAATTTCCTCACAGCGTACAGTAGCCACCATAACCTAAAGTGAAGCATAAAAAAAGTCAGCATACATTATTTTGATATCTTAAATTGGAAAACAAGGGATGGTACTCACTTTATGAGCAGGCAGATCAAGGTCTTTGTTCTCCTTAATGACTTTCCAAAATTGCTGGGAACTAAACGAGAAACCTGAAGCTGGGACGACTCCACGACGATCCCCAGCAAGTCCACCAGGAGCAATAGAATGCTGAAACCTATCTCTTAAATCAGAAACCTACAGAAAGAATTGTTTACAATTAGATATAATCCCAGCAAAATCTGCAATAAGCATACATTTCACAATTTACATTTCATATACACCAACCTGCTGTTTGAATAACTCTTCTTTTTCTTCATAACTAGACAGTGCCACAACTTGTACCTGGATGTGGAAAACAAATGCACTCTGTAGTGAACAACTTCGCTATAAAACATGTGTTGAAGAAAGGTCAAGTCATGATTTTTACATCGAAAAATTCACTAAGTAGAGTTTCTTTATGGGCATGGGGTTTCGGAACAGCATCCCATATCTGCAGCAAAAATGTAAACAGCTTATAGGCCACAGAAAACACAAATGTCTCAAAAGAAAACAGGATATCTTAACTAAATGCATACCTTCTGAATGTCTTCCCTTAGAATTGGTTCAAGATTTTCTAGGGGTGTCTGTCAGAAACCAAAAGGAACCAATAGTTAGTATACAAGCAATTAGATTTGAAAAGGAAAGTAGAAATGCGCACTTGTTCACACGTCTTAATTCTAAGCAGCCTAAACTGCAAAATAGCAAGCCCTTACCCTTGATTTGTCACGAATAACAAACAACAGTGTTGTTTTGCGAGGACTGAACAACCTCATCATGACCTACACATATATGAAAAAAAAATCCCAAGGTAAACGCCTCAAATGCCAATTCACATCAAGCATAGACAACAATATGGTAAAAAAAAGCTGCATCAAAATATCATAAACAACTTGCCTGGAAAACAGTCTTCAAAAGAGGCTTGTTTGCAGCCTGTTCTCTGCCAATGTCATGGCACCACCTATATAGGAAAACAAAAGAATTGTCGAGTTGCACAAGGGAATAATTGGTCTAAGTCCAACAACTTCACTAAACAAACTTACATATTAATTAACACAATGTCTGAAACGGCCAAAGCAAACAATGCACTTTGCTTCTCAAATGCTGTGTCATCCTGAAATATCATCATGTGTATGAATTATGAATCAGCAATTCAGATAATGTGGAGTATTAGCTCCATAATACAAAATGTAATTTTGAGAAGGATCAGCTTCAGCAATGTTCAGCTTATTACAAGATGAGATGAGGACACAACAGGCATCACACTATGAGGCTTACTCAACAAGAGAGAGCCCTTTGTACACTTGAAATCCATAATGAATTAATAATCTTAAATCAATAGAGAAGGCCTAACAGGCCCCACTATACAAGATGCCACAGAAAGCCTCAGGATGCACAAGATGCTTGGGATGTCAAAAAAAAAAACTTTGTTTCAGTTGAATAAGAAAAAAAGAGATCTTAGGAACAAGTAGAATTAAGCATATTGTAACACCCTAAAATTTGAAATAGAAATTAGGTTTGAATTTAAATTAAATTTGATTTATTTGCAAACAATTTTGTGATCATAGAATTAAATAAATAAAACTAAAACTAATATCACATGCTAGGGTTTAACTTGTTTGAGCATTGTATGCCTCTGCATTTTCTTGTGTTGGTTGAATTTGCCAAACCTGAAAAGGATTTCAAAACCCCTTTTTGAAAATCAATTTGAAAAGCAAAAAGAAAAGAAAAAGAAAATGGAAAACCCTTTCCCCCTCCCTTTCTGTTTTTGGCCCAGCACCGCAGCCCGGCCTGCTCCTCTCCCCCTCACTCCCTTCCGCGTGGGCCGGCCTCACCCTCGGCCCAGTTCGCCCGAAGGCCCGCAAGGCCACTGCCGGCCTGCTCTCCCTCCTCTCTCTCTCTCTCTGACGTGCGGACCCCGCCTGTCAGTCCCTTCTTCCCCCTCGAGTCCGAGCAGGACTCTGCCTCGCGCCGCGCCGCGTCCGCAACCGCCTTCCCCCGCGGTTTCCGCGTCCCCCGCTCCCGTATCCGCGTGGGACTCTCCTCTCGGCCGCCATAAATAGCGCCGCCCCTCCCTCGTCCTCGCCTCGTCTCGCAAGCCGCAGCAACGCCACCGCCGAACGGATCCCGCCGCCGAGCCGCCGTTCTGCGCCACTGGACGCCGCAAGCTCTTCGTCGAGCGTCGCACCGGCTTCGCGTACGTGTGGAACACCTTCCCCCTCTCTTTTTCCGTTCTTTCGCTCTTCGGTTGACCTCGCCGTCGCGTCGCAGGAAGCCGCCGCCGCTGTCTCTCGTCGTCGGCCACCCACGGCCAACCCCGAGCCCCGCAAGTCGCGGAGGCGAGTTCGCCTCCCTCCTCTTTCTCCCGATGCTCGCGGATTAAAAAACCGAGCACCGTAGCGCCCGATCGACTCCCGCCGCCGAGCACCACCTCGGGCCGGCCATGGCCGCCACCGTGCGCCGCCCTGCTCCAGCCGCCGCGCCACCCCTTTCTCTCCCCCTTCTAATCTGGGCCGTCCAGATTAGATCGGATGGATCTAATCCATCCATACCCCTTCGGCCTGTCTTTTTGCTAAAGAGCCTCTGCTCTTTCTGACCCTCAACCCGCAGTCCTATGGCGCCTTTCGGCTTTACGCTTTTCTCTCTGGAAAACGTATTCCCTTTTCAGATCTGTTTTAATTAGATTTTAAAAGAAAATCCTTATTTATAGTTTTTCCACTGAACTTCAAATGCTTATATTTTGCTCGTTTTAGATTCAAATCGACCCGTTCAAGTTGCGTTAGATTCGTAGTTTTATGCTCTATCCAGTAGTATAGATTTCATCTATGTTAATTACTTTTGAAAATAAAAGTAAATTAATTCTTTTAATGCTTTAATCTTGCCCTTTTCAAAATCTTGTTTAATCTATAGTTTAATCGTTTTAGATCCGTTTAGCGTGATTCTCGCGTCTTTGTGATCGTAGTACAGTATAGATTTGTTTTAAAACCTTTTCATAAACCTCTTTATTGTTTATGGTGTAATGTTCTGATCATATCTTTATTGCTTCGTGTATGATTGTTCGGATGATTGCGTGGTGATGTTGATCGAGTATAGCTGGTGAGATCTTCGGTGAGCAAGAGTTCTTTGCAGCAGATCAGGACCACCAAGAGCTTTGTGATCAAGGCAAGTTTAACATGGGATCATCCTTGTTACCTATTCACCATAATTCATCTAGTCATATTGCATGTGTCTAATTTGATTCCTATTTAGATCTTTACCATAGCTTTGTTATTCTTTTACCTTGTCACCATGGGTTTCTATGCATATGGGTAGCTTGGCTATGCTTTACATGATGAATATTGAATCAAATATTGACTAATGGATATATGCAACGTTGATTAAAATTGGCTTTTATAACAACATGTAATAGGACCCCACTGTAGGGCAAAAGCTAGGATTTAAATGCAACCATGAGTGCTATAATGGCTCTGGCTTTAGTTAAGTATGAAGTGTGGACTAGCATGCTTGTGGTTCGTGAAAGGCACCTTTGCCGAGCTGGTTATGGGGTATAGCTTGTATGGGGACCGCTGTCGGTGGTACCATCGGGGTGTCCCATATTCCCCTTTGCATTGGGTCCGTAGGGTCCGCTACATGCTAGAAAGGGCTTTTGAAAGACTTCATAGTGTTCCCTGCCCGCTCACCTTGGAAGTGTTTTGGGACTAGCTATCCCGAGCATACGGGCAACACGGCTTGTGGGTAAAGTGTATAACCTCTGCAGAGTGTAAATCTATCATGATAGCCGTGCTCACGGTCACGGGCGGCTTGGAAAACTCACAGTGTAGATGATCGTGTTGTTTAATTGTTAATGTTGATTATTAATCTTATCATGTGGTTATTAATTGGGTTTTGCATAACTAAAGCTAAGTGTTGGTAAAACTTGACCAAGTTAAAAGCGACCGCAGTACAGACAGCGTCAGCCTTTGAGCTTCATAACCCTATGTTACTCTTGCTGAGTACTTTAAGTGCTCACCCTTGCTTTCTCAACCTCATCAGATGGCTATGAAGACTACCGTGAGGAGTACTAGGCTAGTGGTCAACTAGTCGGCGTTCCCTGTGAAGTGGAGCTTCGTCTTTATTTTCCGCTGTTATGTTTAAGAATATTATTTGTTATGTAATAAGCACTCAGTGATGGTACTATTTAAATATTTGTCGGCTTATGTGTGTAATTAATCTCTGGGCACACATGAGTTATTCGCATTCAATTTTATTCTTAAAATTGGGTGTGACACATATGGTCTTCTGTGACACTAGTAGCACACTTCAAAACCAAACTACATCCAAATTGGAGGAATGCTAGTTTCATTACCTCTCCCCTCTCTCTTCCATCAGTTCCTTCCAAATCCATTACAAGGGTGCACAGTTCAATATTATGGGCCTTCGCTAACCATATACCTTTGGTAGTCTGTGACCTGATGGTATCAAAAAATACTAAATAAGTTAAAGAAGAACAGGCTGCACCAGAGCCCAGAAGGATTGTAATGAGAAATGGAAGAGAAATAAGAAGGGACTAGAAACATGCCTTCCTCTGAAGGCATCCATCTCCCTAAAATTGGTGCCAAACAGATGATTCAAAAGTGTACTTTTCCCTACAAAAAAAAAATGAGGAACCATGGTGTAATCAGACAAAAGGAAGTATGCAGTGAACATAATCAAAACAATGGAAAGGAGAGACCCCATACCACTACTTTGCGGGCCCATTATTGATACAACAGCATAGGAGAGCCCGCATTCACCCAATCTGACGTCCTTCATGAAGTTCTCCAATCCGGAGACGTTGAAGACCCCATCTCCATCAATTAGCTGTGTTGAGAAACTCGCATCCCCCATTTCTGCTCTGCAGGATTCAAATGAATGAGTCATAAACCATCACTTCCGAATTCAGAAAGGAAAAGAACCGAAGTAAAAGCAATATGATTGCAGCATTCGTCTGCTTCCAGCATTTCCCCCCAAAACAAAATTGAAAATTGTAGATTAGCGCAAGGCCTTAGTGATTAACATCAGCAGAAGAGTAAATATATTGGACTTTTGCGAATTAGAAATATATCGGACTTTTAAGGACTAGGCCATCACGCTGTACTGCTGAATAATCAGATGCTTTTTCATACTGCAGACCAAGCAATGATTGGCAGATTCTTGTGTACACCATAGAAAAAACCAACTTGATTGATCTACGTTTTGCGGCATATGCCTCCGAATTCAGGTAGAGATCAGGAGCATTAAATGGTAGAACCAGGAGAGCAGCAATGTTACTGTACAAAGTGTGCCAATTGATGGATGTCCGCGCTAACTACGCTTCTCCTTAGGTCATCTACGGCTGAATACTGCAATTATTACTAGAGATCGCTCAGGGTACACTATCAGCGGCGGGTTACCACGAGGGCATGGGGGCTCAGCTGAGCCCCTCGAGAATCTGGGCTTGGGGAAGGAAAATACTGTACTAGTTTTATTACTCCAAAGCGCACAAGCAAATCTGCAACAAGCCGAGCGATCCATCGTCATCCCAGGAAGGGAGATTTGGATTTCAGGGTTTCACAGCGAGGAGAAGTTTACGCAGAAAAAAAAACAAGCAAGCAAGCTAGGGTATCCTAGACAGCAGAACCAGGAATCAGAGAAAGTTCAGGGCGGATCTCCACCCCCGCGCCGGCGGCGTCCAAG
Source organism: Microstegium vimineum (assembly GCA_022036555.1). Classification (NCBI taxonomy): domain Eukaryota; kingdom Viridiplantae; phylum Streptophyta; class Magnoliopsida; order Poales; family Poaceae; genus Microstegium; species Microstegium vimineum. The sequence goes on along the minus strand of CM039138.1, from coordinate 25,002,296 downwards.
GTAGATAGGCGCCAGGCGCGGGCGGAGGAAGGCGAGAAATTTCAATCTGATCGGGGAACGAGGAGGAAAGGGGCACGGACCGTGCGGAGATGGCGCCGGGGCTCGCGCGGCGGCCGGTGTGGGGGGTCAGCGTCGGCGATGGCGGAGGTGGGAAGGGGGAGGAAAGGGGAAGAGACCGGAGGTGCACGAAGGCGTGGGCGCTTTTATTGGGAGGTGGGTGATTGTAATTTTCGAAAAGCGAGATGAGTATGGGTACCGTATAAAACATGTGTAGTATACCAACTGTAGGTTTTAGATAAAACTACCGGAAAAGCAAAGGCGGGTAAGAAATCATAATCATAAATAAAATGTTTCGAAATATGGATTGATCGGCTTTGATGAGTCACGTTCGCTGTAAGCGGTTGTGTCCTGAATATAATTCTCGTTTCTTTAAACTGTCAATTGTTTTTCCTTTACATTGTAACTACCGATTATATAAAACTTTTAACATTTATGATATAATAAAATAAATTAATTACAAAATGTTATTTTATAATAAATTTACTTGGGATGTGAACTGTAATAATATTGTCATAAATTTAATTTAGTTTCACCGTCAAGTTTCATAATCTGGAGCGATTTTTTCCTTTGTTTATAAAATTCATGTCAAGCATATTTGATTTGAGATCCATCAGTCTCTTTCGATTCTACAGGAACAAAACACAAGCGGATGGCATATTTGCATGGATCTGGAATCCAACAGGTTTTGTGAAAGGAGGTATTTTATTTTATTCTAACAGATGAATCTTGTGGATGTAAGGATGAGTTTGACGTAGCTTTGCTCTTAGCATCTTCCGAGACAGACTCATACTCGCATAAGTATTTTCACACTTTTTAATAAAAGAAGAAAATATAGAAAAATGCATAGGCCACATCTGATATCATATCAGCAAATTCATGTACGGAAGTACCTGGGAGTGTTATGTCGTATGTCATACGATGAGAAATACGGCAAATTAGCCAATTATATACAAGTAAGTACTCCCTGGCTCGCGACGACATGCGAATGGACCACAGGTTCGACTAGACAGCTGAGTGCATAGAAAATCCACCGGCTCCCTGCTCCCTGCGACCCTGCCCCATGGCCATAACGTGAACGGAACCGGAACCGCCGGAACCATACCGTATCCGTATGCAGCAGCTGCTGTTCAGAACATGCACTGCACGTGGGTCCATATGAATAACATAACCATGGGGCCCACATACCGGTGACTGTATGCCTGGCACACGGTGCGCCAAGGCGGATCTCCGTGCCATAAAGTCTGGATTAAAAAATAGTGGGTGGCTAATTGTTGCGTGTCCCGTCCAATACAAACACTCCTGTATACATCAACTACTCAAGTCGGTAGGGGCCGTCGGCGTCGGGGTCGGTTGGTTGCCGAAAGGTGGCCGTGGATTCCAAAGCGGCCAGCCGCGACCCGGCGCCGCCCACTGACGTGGCACCGGCACGCGGCCCTCTGGCCTCTAGTTTTCGTTTTCCTTTTTCTCCTTCAGTATGCACTGCCAGCCTCTTTCCATCATCATCGTATAATAGTAGTCTCCAAAATACTCCAACTGCATATTGCATTTTCACATTATTATATATATGTATTTATAGTATAACCATATTTTTCATAAAAGAATATCATATCGTTGTGTGAAGGGGAGAAAACAAAAAAACCTAACTTATCAATTCATTTTATTAATTACGGTTTTTTATTGTGTTCCCACATACCGAAATGGATTAACCGAGGTGATTGTCCTAATGTGACCGTCTCAGTTAATATATTTACCGATGAGGTTGCCTTAAAACAACCACGTTGATTAATCAATATTAACGAGACGGTAGTCTTATAACATCCGCCTCCGTAAACCTATCTTTGGAGGCGGGCACGCTATAAGGCATACCTCCAAAAATATTGGTCCGATATCAGTCCATCTCAACTCTAAATCAAGCTTCAAATATATATATATATATATATATATATATATATATATATATATATATATATATGGACACTTAGTCGATTAGGATTTCTCGTTTTCATTCTCTCGCTCACCTAGCTCGGCGCTACCTATCTCTCCCCCACAGCCGGTGCAGGGCGGCAGCTCCTCCATCTCACTCCCTCTCTTGTGGTGGTGGCAAGCGGTGGCGCCCAGCCAGGCGGCGCGGGGCCATGATCGCACGCGGCAGTGACAGGGCACGTCTAACAAGGTCAGCTCTTCCCATCTCCCTCTCTCGTCCTCTCTTCATCTCTCTCACTCTTCCTCTCTCGTTGTAGATCTGGAGCTAGCGAGCAACGCTCCTCTCTCTTCCATTGCAGATCTGGTGAGCAGCGTCCCTCCCTCTCCAGTTGTAGATCAGAATCTAGCATAGAGGCGAGGGGAAGGACCGATGTTAAGGCAAGCAACGGGTGGATCTGGAGCAGGGGGAAGGGGCCAGCAGATTCGGCGAGGAGGAGGCCTATGCGTGGAGAAGACAATGACATCCTACATTGTCGGATCTAACTAGTGGGCTAAGGAACAGGCTCGCTAGTGGGCTTAGATTGTTGTTTTGTTTTTTTTATCGATTAACCGAGGCTGGCAAGACATCTGTGTCTGTTATTCACGGATTAATCATGATGTTTGAACGGAGTCGGTTGTATTTGCCTGCCTCAGATAATGAAAAACGTCAGTTAAGTTTTTTTTAGTAGTGATGGATATCTATATCAATACCAAAGTATATTTCACCAATATTATGATGCCAATTTCTATGAGTCTTTACATACTAATGATGAAAACTACAGATATTTGATATAGGATAAACTTAATATGATCATGTAAAAATGATGCCGAGTGACATGATTCTATGGTATCTGTTTTTCCAATGAAAGTCATCATTTATGTGTACAAAATAAACTATAGTGATAAAGAAGCCTGAATTGATTAATTGATATGTGTACCACGAGGACAGCCAACAGCTTTGCCTTCGAAGGTACTAGCATACATACTCCCTCCGTATCCTAATTAGAGGACGTTTTGGACCGCGACACGGTCTCCCAAACACAACTTTGACCTCTTATTTTTATAAAAATATTTATGGAATAATGATATAGGTATACTTTTATGAAAGTATTTTTCAAGACAAATCTATTTATATAATTTTTACATTTAGAATCTCAACAACTTAAAAGTTATTGATAATTTATATTCTTAATGTTTGACTCAAAGCTTGTCCAAAACGTCATCTAATTATGATATGGAGGGAGTACTTTTTTGCATTGGAGGTATGTTTGGTTTGGTGAGCCAAGCCAAAGTTTCACAACGTACTCCTGAAAGTTAACCTGCCATTAATTCGGTTGGGGTTAAATTCTGGCAATGGCAAAAAAGACCTGCCGAAGTCTTTGTATAGGATATAGGTGGCAAATTCCTCAATGTTGATGTGACATCTCCTGATTGGTTCATACTCCCTCCGTTGCTAAATAAGTGTTGTTGTTGGTGTGTGTGCCACAAGTTTAACTCAATTTATACTAAATACGTGTAACATTTGTATCTCCAAATAAATTTGTTAACAAACTAGATTAAAAGATCTTTTCAATAATATTAATTATATACCATAAATATTAATACTTTGTAATATATATATTTAATCAAAAAAAAATTTGAGAAGCGCAAACAACAGTTATTTAGGGACGGAGGGAGTATGATGCATTGCCCTCTGGTTTAGTATGAGCTGTGCAACAATTATCATTATAGTTTCTAAGTCGGCTGATATTGTTTTTTATGAGAGAAAAATATTATTTTGTTAGCTAATAAGTCAGTTGATAACCCAACCATTACATCACATTAACAGTCAATGTGAAGAATTATACTCACTTTATAAAACAAAGACTACTCATGTTGACTACTAGGTTTGAACGTGTAATATAAGAGAAACAGTGGCATACAGGACAAGGAGCCATATGTATGTCATACGTAATACACCGATACTCGTTTGGTATGTCCCTCACTTCGGTTTGGTCACAACCAAGCACTCATTTCTAGTTATTAATTAGCCATGGATAATTAACCAAACATACCCTAGAATCAGCAGTGTCGAAATTAGCCCAAATTTACCACATAGGAGGCTATTATATATGAACATAAATAACCATGGCGAGTAGGCCTTGACTAGCTGTGGATGTGGTGCGACTTCTTATACTGTGTGTAGTACTACGGTATATATAGCTGTCCGAATGATTGGATCTCGGGTCATTGATGATTGAACCACCACCTTTGATTTTGCACAAAAGCCAGGGCACTTGACCAAACTTTACTTTTGATGGTGATGATGATGAATTGATGATTGTGTACAGGCCTAACAGGGGGACCGTGTATGCGTAGAGCCGGTAGTAGTATATACAGCATGAATGTCTAGCTCCATGTCATGAGTCCTCATCATTACTATTACTCTTTGTCCTTAAGGACTGTCCATGTCACCTAGTCGGATCGATATTATACCATCACTTGTCACAGTAAATTAAGCATAACGTATCAAATTTTTGACCAAAAGCAAAAAAAAAAAGAAAAAGGAAGAGATGTGATATACTGGATCAAAGTAATCAGCAATGGAAAGTGCAAGGACTAAGCATAGATTAGTCAAAACCAGAGGCATGGCGCCAGAACGTACTTCCGTCCAAGTCAGCCCGGCTATATTACCGGAAAATACCTCAGACGATTTCTATTGGCCATCGAGTGAACTGCAGGTTCTCATCATACAAAAAAAAAAGAGTAAACTGCAGGTAGCGCGCAACTAAGGCTGGCTGTTACTGTTAGTTTGTGTTCACAGTGAAAACGCGGCTGTGCAGACTGCTGGTGATCCATCCTATTCGTAGCATAGCACAGCGAGCTGAGTGGGGTGGGAGGGGAGGAGGCAGTGACAACGCACATGACATGAGCTTGGGACTGGCAGGGAAAAGGCGCCGGGACGGGAATAAAGCAGCTGAGATGTGTCCAAATCTGGCTGGTTGGAGTGACGCTGCCACTGGAGTGTAAGTGTTGCATGCAGATCTTCCCCTCCCTCCGCCGGGCCTCCGGGTCCTGGGGCGGTGGCGGTGGCGCACGCGAGCTCCTACGGCGCGGCGTCCCCTGGGCGGGACAGCCTCCTCGTGCTGCGCCCAACCGCGCACATGCATGCCAGCTCCTCCAGTTCCACGCCAATCTGCTGCCCTCACGCTCTGCGCAGTGCGCACGCCCAACGGCCGTAGCCCCCTTTTGTCTTATTCCGGATCCCGGCACGGGTGTGGCCCCCCGTTAGGCCGTGGAAATTGGAATGGATTGATCAACGCCTAAGGGTATATACAATCCAGGTCGTCCTTAAGAGGAACTCCAACAGTTTGACAATTTTAGTTTGACAAAACATGAAATTTATCAACTCTGAAATAAATATGCCAAAACAAAAAATATGCAATCTCCAACAATTCTCCATAATGACTTTACAAAAACGGAAAAAAGGGAAGGAAAAAAAACCCCGCCGCTCAGTGTTGCACCGTGAAAAAAAAAGAAGGAAAAAAAAGAAGAAGAAAAAAGGGCGCTCAGTCGTGAAAAAAAGAGGGGAAAAAAATTGCCCCCCCTTTTCACGGTCTCCAAATTGCCAAGTGCATGCTCTTATTTGCAACTTTGACAAAAATGTCAAGCCCAAATGTCAAACTGTTAGCCACCAGTTTTTTAGTTTTTTGACAAAATTAGATATGCCAAGTCTAAATGTCAAACTGTTAGAGTTGCTCTAAGTACCTCGAATCTGATGTACAGACAACTAAAAAGACAGATTGTACAATCCATAGACATGTGGTCATCTACAAACTGTTTAATGTTTTGTATGTAGTCAGGATCATTCATGAATATCACTTTGTATATCATTGCGTTGTTATTTGATAGGCAACCTATCATGCACAACTATGTTAAATTTACAATAATAACATTTACAGCAACAATTAGCCTTTGTTTGTTTATGCATGAATCTTAAAAATCCGCAAAACATATCCAGCTGGTCTTGACATACAAGGATAACATATATTTCAGTTGCAGAGTTCCATGCAACATAAAACTACTAACGACACTGATTATGGATGCAGAAACAAAAAAAAATATAGTTCTCTTCTGAATCTAACATATGCCATCCTGAAGATAGGGAAGACTATGACGTATGAAATTTTAATAGACAGCAAGCTTAACAAGCTTGATAGACAGGAAGCAAACAAGCAAGCTTAATACAGTATTATTGAGTATCCCACACATAATTTGCAAAAAAAAAAAAAAAAGAATACCCCATACATAGCCAAGCCACGGCCGACCCAGAAGATCTACTACAACAAAAATAGATAGTGGAAATGAAAAGAATTTAGTCAAGAGAAGCAAGCTAAAGTTCTCCTGCAGGTAAGGAGAATGGCACATCAGAAGCTAGTCTGTGCAGATAATTCAGACAAGAGACTCTGTACAAAAGCCTGATAACAATTCCTAACAGGCTAATACTCACGTATTTTTACTTTGGTGCTATATATCAGAATTCAGAACGCAAACATGACAAATCTCTAACTGCAACTGCAACCGGCTTCAAATCTCGGTTGTGGGCTATGTCGATGCGGCGAAGTAAGGGGCAGGCAAACAGCAGCTGCCGCCAAAGCTGGGTCGCATCGCATGCGCCACCGTGGGTGCAGCCTGCCGCATTCGCCTCCAAAGCTGAGCTGCTTCCACGACCGAGGGAGCAGGCCGCCGCCACTGAAGTGTTGAACTGCTACGACGACAAAGAGTCTCCGCCGCCATCGCCGCGAGGCGCCCAAGCTCTTCCTAGATCTGTTGCCTTCCATGCTCTTCCTGGTTGAGGAGCTCAACATATATCTTAGGCGTTGAAGGGAGCAGACACCGGCGCGGAAGAAGGAAGCTCTGAACCGACGACAGAGAGATAGGAAGAGGAAGACGGATTTCGGCGCGACAACCAGAACCCACCACGCGCACAGGATCCCTGAGCCGTCGACTCGGAGCATACAACGCTGCTGGATTCGCCATCCCTGCCTCGGAGCACGGGCCATCCCGTCGCCTCGCGAGACGACGGAGTCTCCGTCTCCAGCCTTCGGCGAGGTATTTTTTGCAAAAATGGCAACGTAGAGACGAGGCTTAGGTACCGTTGCATATACAACGGGTCTCTTGACCCCGTCTCTTCGTCGCTGTTTTTACAGAAACCCCCTGTCCAAGGCTGGAGACGAAGCCCGCGTCGCCTGGTGAGACGACGGAGCCGGCCCGTGCTCCGATCCTTAGGGCCTGTTTGGTTGCCTCCTTCTGGGTGGCCTAGCAGCGTTGTACTACGTGCCTTCCCGTGTCGACGGTGTGCAGATCCGGGGCGCTCGTGCGCGCGGTTGCGGCTTGGCGTTGGGGAAGATGCGGGCGACCTCCAGGCTTCAGCTGCTGCTGCACGAAGGATTTGGCGGCGCCAAGTTTCTGGCTCCGACGTGCTCTCTGATCACATCGTCTCGGTCTCGAGCGCGGAAGCCAAGCTATCTCAACATGTGCGAACATCTCTATGCGTCTGTCATCTTATTCAGGCACGAGTTGTGGTGGACTGATGGTGGTGTCTTTCTATGCAGATAAACAAGAAGCAGCGAAGACGCATACTGAACTACACTGATGCTGATATACTTACTACTCGCAATACATGTATTCCGAGTTGCTGCTGTTTCCTGACAACATAGTAATCTATTTTATTTCGCTGATTTGCCATCTACTTGCTGAAACTAAATGTTGTCTATAGATTATTTCAGTTATCATATATTATGTTAAAATGAGTATATTGTTTGGACAGATGGAGGAACTTTTCTGAAGACGAGATGCTGTTGATCTGTCGTGAAACGTATGTCCAATTAATAGCTGATTTAGTTAAACTGCACTTTCTGAATGTGCCCCTTTCACTGTTGTGCTGATTTCACGCGAGAACACGAATAGCCAAATGTGCTCATTTCAATTTATGCATATTTGTTTATTCGAGCACAAATGACAGCAAGTTAAGTTGATGTTCATGTTTGAATTATTTTGCACCAAAGACAACACAATGGTATACAAAATTACTATTCATTATTGATCTTGGCAACATGCAAACTATTAAATTGCTTACAGACAATACCTCGTTTTTGCGTTGTACGACCTGTCTTTTTGGTTGTATGTATATTAAATTTTAGCCTCCTAGAGACGATCTCCCGTCTGTGAGTTGTACATACCCTAATCTTTATATTGTTTACCCAGTTCGAGCAATAGTCATGACATAATATTTTTCTCTCACAACAAAATAATATGAGTCGATTTATTAGTCGTACAAACCATCAACTGAACATGTAATTATTATTCTCATTATAGAAGACAATGGTGGAGGAAAACAGGGGCTGAGCAAGCCTTGCACTCCCCCCCCAACCTCCCGTAATACGTCCCCTAAATTAAGTGCTTAGTTAGCTAGTTAATGATACTATTTGTACTATGATTTTTCTTCTTACTGCTCTAATATCTTATATAAATAAAAGTGGATGTCCTTCTAATATTTTCTCCATATATTTTGTTTTTATTATTACCTATCAAACATCAGCTTGTGTCCATAGCACACACTGTAGTTAGCTAGTCAATTGAAAACTAGTGCTTTCCTTGTTTAATTCTAAATTCATCTCTAATAGAATCTATATTATTTAGCATTAGCGATTGCACTTAATATTTAAATGTTATACAGAGGTGTGTTGTTTCCGTTGAATCATCTGTTAAATGACCATTTTCTCATTCAAGTGACCGTTTTGACCGAGGCTAAATGACAAGTAGTGATGGTCGATTGTTTATCATTTAATGTTTATGATCTAGTGCTAATTAATTTTGGCCCTCTTTAACTAGTTGTTATTATCATAATTCTTTTTTTTTTGCCAAAGAACTAGATTGATCGGGTGAAGGTTAGAAGTCTGTGGCTAATTTGTTCATTTTTAGTTGCTCTGATTTTTTTGTATCGCAACATAAATGTTTATTTGAATATTTGAATGCTATGTATAACTTTGACATGTATATATTTTGACATGTATGATTATTGCTGGTTTGCACCGCCCCTGTAGGAGAGTATTGATATTTGTGTGACGACGATTATCTGTTCCTGGTTTAACATAACATTCATATATACTGGCCCGTTGTAATGAGGTGTCCGATGTGAATCTGTTCTACAGTCTTCTCCTTTCTGTTACAACTCGAAGAGTTGTGGGATGACCTCATCCAGGAACAGACTGCGGTTCCTCTCTCTCTCAGTTCGAACCGACGACGTCATGGAGCGGTTGCTTCCATATCCGTTCATGGTGTCCGTATATATATATATATATATATATATATATATATATGGTTGCTTCCATATCCGTTCATGGTGTCCGTGTATATATATATATATATATATATATATATATATATATATATATATATATATGACATTGATCAATGAAAGAACTGTTGGTTCATTTGCCATTTACTTTGTTCCAGTTACATTTACATTTAACACGTTATGCGCTCGTGATTTCTTCGCTCTCGTGAGGGAGTGGAGTCCAGAAGAGGAAGAAGACCGACGAGATCCAAAGGTACGATGCCGCCACTGCGTTAGGTACCTCCGGCGATTCTTCTCGTCAACATGGTGTACATGATCTTCAACCGCGCCGTCGACGATGGCCTCCACTTCAACCACTGCATCATGCGCGGTGAACTCCTCGACACCTTCCTTCCCTTCTCGGTGAACGCCGGGAAAGGGGACGGGGACGAGGCCTTCGGATGCGGGTTGGCGGGCGTGGTGGACGTCGTCGCGTCGTGGCCTTGGCGGGCGTGGTGGACGTCGTCGCGTCGTGGCCCCTGCGCCACCGTCGGGACCCATCTGCAGGGAGCACGCGCCGAGACCATGTCCGCCGTGGTCAGGGGCGGAGCTACGTGTTCCTATGACTTTTACTAAATCCTATATAAAATCAGTGTTCAACAGTAGATTTAAGTTATGATTCAGTATAAGTGACCCCGATGATTTTGGTCCTTAGCTCCGCCCCTGGCCGTGGTTACTGCCGTTCTGCGTCGAGCACGGCCACGGCCCCTGCCTGCCTCCTGCGCCTCCTCCACCGGATGTCGCCGACCCCTCTAACTGGGCCGCCCCCGAGCCGATGGACGTCGAGCCGGCGTTGCCAACGCCGACCCCGTCCCTCACAGTGGCGGGATTGAGGAGGAGACGGAGCCACTCTCCACGCCGCTCGGCCCTGACGCGCTTGTCCGGGGCTTCGAGCAGCCACGTCGTCGACGACCCAGAGCTCGCCGCCCCGCCTGCGCCGACTCGACGCCGCGTCCACGCCAGCGACGCCGCCAACCGCCGCCCCGGCCTCCGTCGGACTTGGGTCCGTGTCCCTCACGGGGACTCCGCTCGATCCCTCCCCAACGGCCATGCTGGGCCAAGCGAGAATGGCGGCGCACGACACCTCTCTTCTGACGAAGATGAGGGCCGCGCTCCCCCGCCGGCCTGAGCATCTACTGGAGCGGCGGCCATGTTTGCAAGTCTGGAGGAGCTCTGTACTGGGAGCAACGGCGAAGTTTGCGAGTGGTGCGAGTACTACTTGCTACTCGTATCTGATGTTCAGCAGTTCACGACTTGCTTCCTTCTTGAAGACTCCAACAGGCTGGCATCCATGTGCTCTTGCTGACACCCGTACAGCACCCTGTCCAGCACACGGTCGTGGCTACAAGCACGCATGCTGCCGGCTTGCTAGCTTGTGGCATCATTATGTTTTTATTTCCTCTTGTCTTTAGCTTGTTAACCATTATGTTAATCGCTAATCTCGTAGTACTTTTCATCAGTGTATTAGTCTAATTAGGTTTACTATTTTAGACTCCTGATGTAATCATGTATTATACATATGTGATATGTGTTCATGTTTAAAGTGTTTGTCCCCATGCAATTCCCAATAACATGAACAATTTGTGTCGAGTATATTGTTCCAAGTGTTGCCTTCGGCATTCTCAATAACAATATATTCCACATTATTTATTGCAATTTATCTTATGCAATTTACATATTAAGTTTATTAGCTTCTCATACAAGCACTTAATATTATTTATGCAAATGTTTTTGGTCGATTTTCTCTGATTGTTGGAATAACATCACGTTTCTTTTTGAAACAATTTGGTCTACACTTTTGGGTGACTACCTTTAATTTATATTCGAATTAGCCATACACAAGGTAGTATCATAGTACTACTTTGGGATTTTTATCCTCAACGTGCGTACCCAATTTGATATAAATTATACAAGGTCTACACCTAAGTGATTACCGTAATTCTATTTCACATTGGCCATACACAAGGTAGTACCCTAGTACTACTGTGGGATTTTCATCCTCAACGTGCGTACCCAATGTTAAAAAATGAATTAAACAAAGTTAACACTATTAGTGCTTAACTATGTTATTCCACAATGGAGAATGTCCCTCTATTTCAAGTTTACCTTGAATATTTGCATTTCTTATCGCTTATTCAACAATGCCAAGGATTTTTAACAAATCTATGGCCTTACATATGTAGGCACAATGGCCGCTAAAGAGTTCGAGTCTCTCGCTCTTGATGGCCGCAACTTCCCGACATGGACGATGGATCTCAAAGTGAGTCTATCGTTGCGCGGATTGTACAAGGCAGTGGCCCCTCCCCAAGTGGGAGTAGACCCCCTAGCCGAGCCTCTCAGGTACAATGCCTTATTCATCATAAGGAACCACATCCATCCAGATCTCAAAGCTGAATATCTGATGGAGGAAGACCCACGCGCTCTATGGCTTGCTCTTCAAACACGGTATGAACATCAAAAAGCAGTCATCCTACCGGAGGCTATAAATGAGTGGAACCATCTCCGTCTACAAGATTTTAAATCTGTGAGAGAGTTCAACCATGCTGTTCATAAACTCAGTTCCAAACTGAAGTTTTGCGAAAAGGAACCTTCTGATGCAGAGAAAATTGAGAAGACATTGTCTACCATGCTTCCTGCACAGATGATCCTTCAACAACAATACCGTGAAAGAGGTTTCACTGTTTATTCTGAGTTGATTAAAACATTACTTCAGGCAGAAAGGCACAATGAGCTCCTTCTTTGGAACTCTAATTTGCGCCCTGTGGGTGCTAAGACTTTGCTAGAAGTACATGCTAACACTCAAAATAAACAGCAAGGGAGTGCTACTAACTCTAGCAATCCCAAAACCTTCAAAGGAAAGAACAAGCGCAAGAGACAGCGTAAGTCTTATGATGCTAACAAGGGAAAGGATGTTTCTAAGTCAAACAATAACAAGTCTAGCACTTGTGACAAGTGTGGTTAGTACAGCCACCCGACTAAGAAATGTCGCACCCCAAAGCACTTAGTGGAATTGTACCTGAATTCCGTGGGACGAGGACGCTCCAATCAAGGACGTTCCAATCAAGGTGGAAAATTTGAAGCACACTTCAATTCCCAACAAGGTGTCAACATCGAAGAAACTTTCCAACTCGACATCCCTTTGAAAGATGCCCCTGGGTGCTCCTACACCGCTCCTGTGGGACCAAGCAACACCAAGGCACTACCACCTCTTGATGGGAACATTGATGACATGGAGAATATGATCGTGGAGTACACCTCTGGCGACCTCTTTGGAGACTTTAACTAGGCTCCAACACTTTGAAATACCTTGCTACAATTAGTTGTGGATGATGTTTAATTGTGAATGTTGTAATAAGCTAGTTGTTGTTCGTACTACATAGAACAATGGGTATTGTAATTTGTATGATGCACAATTGATACCTATATATATTGTATGTGTTATATATATATTTGTTGAGAATTACATGTTTAAATTCTCCATTTTGTATATATTGTACGGGAGTCAATCTGATGGATGAGGAAATGTGGTACCACTAACTCTATACTTAGGGAGATAAAACATTTCCAAACTCTCACTAAGAATAAATGAAATATTTTAACAATCGCTGGACGCGATGCCGTAATAGTTGGCACCGGTCGGGCCACTATTACGCTCCCTATGGGTACATTGTTAACAATTGTGGATGCATTATTGTATCCCGATTCAACTCGTACCCTATTGAGTTATAGAGATATCCGTAAGAATGGGTTCCATGTTGAAACTCATACAGACAACAATGAGGAGTTCCTTCTCATTACAAGAGACCATGGATATGGCAAAGAGACACTTGAAAAAGTTCCCTCACTCCCGTCTGGATTGTACTACACATACATCAAGTCCGTACCACATGTTGCTTAGAAAGTAATTTTTCAGAATGTTAACGCATTCCAAACTTGGCATGATCGCCTTGGCCATCCTGGTGTCGGGATGATGAGAAAAATTATAAGCAATTCTGTTGGTCACACTTTAAGTGATGCAAAATTTCCCCAATCCTCAGATTTTGTGTGCACCACATGTGCCACGGGGAAATTAATTTTGAGGCCCTCTTACCTCAAAATTCATGCCGAACCTCTAAAGTTCCTTGAACGTATTCAAGGTGACATATGTGGTCCCATTCAACCATTGTCTGGGCCGTTCAGGTATTTCATGGTCCTCATAGATGCATCTACACGATGGTCTCATGTGTGCCTCCTTTCCACAAAGAACCATGCATTTGCCAAAATTATTGCACAAGTTATCAAACTTAAAGCACAATATCCTGAACATCAAATCCGATCCATATGAATGGATAATGCTGCTGAATTTTCCTCACATGCCTTCAATGATTATTGCATGGCCTTAAGAATTCAAGTTCAGTACTCGGTCCCATATGTTCATACTCAAAATGGATTGGCAGAATCACTCATCAAGCGAGTGAAACTTATTGCAAGACCTTTACTATAGAATTGTAATCTACCAACATCATGTTGGGGTCACGCAATCTTACACGCTGCTAACTTGATTCAATTGCGTCCAACTGCATATCATGCAACCTCCCCGTTGCAACTAGTACGTGGAAATATACCAAATATTTCCCATCTGCGGAAGTTCGGTTGCGCTACATACGTACCGATCTCACCACCGCAGCGTACATCTATGGGCCCACACAGGAAATTGGAGATCTATGTGGGATATCAATCTTCGTCGATCATTAAATACCTGGAACCCCTTACGGGGGATCTATTTACTTGCCGGTACGCTGATTGTATCTTCAACGAAGATCATTTCCCGGCATTAGGGGAAGGAATTGAAAACCACAAACAATGCCAGGAAATCAATTGGGATGCCACAGACATCTCCAATTCTGATCCGCGTACTTCAGAGACTGAACTTCAAGTTCAGAAAATCATTAATTTGCAACACATTGCAAATAACATGCTAGATGCATTTGCTGATTACAAGGGTGTTACAAAATCCTATAATCCCGCAAGAAATGTGCCGGAAAGGGTAGAGGTGCCAAACAAAACTACTCATCTCCCCAGTAAGAGGGGGAGAAGTATGACTATTTCCACGGATGCAACTTCTAGCAAGCAAAGGAAAGGGAAGAAAAAATATTCTAACCCAGTAAATGCAACTCAACATCAAGTTGAGAAACACCCAGTGGAGGTTCGACCTTCACATCCCACATCAACAGTGCACTCAATTACTGATGCTGGGACATCGGATCACCATGATGCAATCATATTGGGAAATAATGATACATCACCAGGGGTGCCTGAAATTTCCATCAATTACATTGAATCTGGAGAATCATATGATCGAAAGTCTACACTTGTCGACATCTATTTCGCAGAATCAATTACAGAAATCATCCAAAATGATCCAGATCCTAAGACCATGGCAGAGTGCAAAAAGGGCTCGGACTGGAATCAATGGAAAGATGCAATTCAAGCGGAATTAACCTCGCTCTCCAAAAGAGAGGTATTCACTCATGCAATACCTACACCTCGTGGAATCTTCTCTGTGGGATTCAAATGGGTTTTCGTCCAGAAATGGAATGAGAACAATGAGGTAGTGAGACATAAAGTGAGACTTGTAGCACAAGGGTTCACGCAGAGACCCGGCATTGATTTTCAATGAAACATATTCTCCAGTTATGAGTGGAATAACATTCTGATACCTTATATCTCTGGTTGTTCAAAATCGTCTATTTATGCAGTCGATGGACATAGTGACTGCATATCTTTATGGATCACTTGATTCGGACATATATATGAGGGTTCCTGATGGAATCTCTATACCGGATCCGAATGCAAATCACAACATGTATTGTGTAAAGCTTCAAAAGTCACTCTATGGCTTAAAGTAGTCGGGAAGAATGTGGTATAACCGACTAAGTGAGTTCCTTCTGAAGAAGGGATACACAAAGAACGATGATTGTCCATGTGTTTTCATCAAGAAGTCCCGAACGGGATTTTGCATCATATCAGTGTATGTTGATGATTTAAATATCATTTGCAACCCACGAGATATTGATGAAGCACGCAAACATCTAAAGACGGAGTTCGAAATGAAGGATTTGGGTCAAACCAAATTTTGCTTAGGTCTACAACTTGAGCACCTTCCCACTGGAATTTTAGTGCATCAATCAGCCTATATCCAAAAAGTGTTGGAGAAATTCAACATGAACAAATCACATCCATCCAAAACTCCTATGGTTGTTCGATCTCTAGAAATGGAGACTGATTAATTCAGACCACAAGATGATGGAGAAGAGATTCTGGGACCTCATTATCCATATCTCAGTGTCATTGGAGCGCTTATGTATCTTGCAAATTGCACCAGGCCTGATATTGCATTTGCAGTGAACATGCTAGCTCGACATAGTGCCGCCCCTACCAAACGTCATTGGACGGGAGAAAAACATATCCTCAGATATGTAAATGGTACACGAGATCTTGGATTATTTTTCCAAAAGACCCCAGATCATAATTTGATTGGATACACTGATGTCGGCTATTTATCTGATCCCCATAATGGCCGATCCCAGATTGGCTTTGTATTCTTACATGGAGGGACAACCATTTCATGGAAGTCTTCAAAACAGACCCTAGTGTCTACCTCCACTAATCACTCTGAAATAATTGCACTATATGAGGCTTCACGTGAATGCGTTTGGCTTCGCAGAGTGATCAACCACATACAACAAACATGTGGCATTGGGGCCATAGATGCGCCAACTATTATCTATAAAGATAATGCTGCTTGTGTTACACAGATGGAGACATGCTATATCAAAAGCAATATCACCAAGCATCTTTCTCCTAAGTTGTTTTATCCCCATGAGTTGAAACAAATGGGCGAAATAGACATCTTGCAAACCAAATCATGTGATAACCTCGCTGATTTGTTCACTAAGTCCCTGCCAGCTTCTTCGTTCCAGAAATGTGTTCAAGGAATTGGTATGCGACGACTTCGAGATTTGCAAGGTTCAGGTGGAGAAATTCCCTAGATATTGCCTGTCCAAACTATCATATTGCACTCTTTTTTTTGTATGAGTTTTACTCATAAGGTTTCTCATATAAAGTTTTTAATGAGACAATATTAGCATAAGCATATGTCGTATTTCCTGTTTTCCCTATTGGGGTTTTTAAGGAGATATCAATGGCATATATTTTCCTCTAAACTATCTATGAGTTTTCTCCTGCAAAGGTTTTTCTCATATGAGTTTACAATGAGGCAATAATCATTATATGTTGTATCATTTTCTCCTTATTTTCTCATTGGGTTTTAAAGGAGTTTTAACAGTGTATCTATCAAGTATTTCTCCTCATTTTTATCCTACATGATTTTTTGGAGGATTAATACTATTCATTGATTGCAAAGATGAATTCGATCAAGGGGGAGTGTTACAACTCGAAGAGTTGTGGGATGACCTCATCCAAGAACCGCCTGCGGTTCCTCTCTCTCTCTCACGGTTCGAACCGACGGCGTCATGGAGCGGTTGCTTCCATGCCCGTTCATGGCGTCCGTACGCCTTATATATATAATATATATATATATATATATATATATATATGACATTGATCAATGAAAGAACTGTTGGTTCATTTACCATTCACTTTGTTCCAGTTATATTTACATTTAACACTTTCATGTGTTTCGTGGCCCTGCTTCTAGTCTGGACTAGTACGTGAGTTTGAACTCTGATGAAGCAGCCAGAGACTAGTCATCAGGATATGTACAGTAGTATCGTCACCGGAGACTAGTTATTACAAGCCCGCCTTAGCCACTAGATCTGCGTGTCCGTGTCTGAATTGGTCTGTCTAATGACTATCTGAGCATCATCAGCAACAACAGAAAGCAACGTGTCTCCTGCCTGTCATACGTTGACCATGTTTTTCTTATCTTAAAAACAAAAGAATCAGTTCATGAGGGAGGCTTTTCTTCCTTGTGAAGAAAGAAGAAACCCAGCGCCACGCCGGCTTGGCCTTTCCATTGCTTTTCGCTATCGGCCCATATGTGTAGCGTACTAGGCAGAGCCCTTCAGAGTTTCTTTATTAGTCTACACCTGGGCCGCCGCGTTGGGCTGAGTGGCTTCGTGTTCCATGCTACTTGCGCGCGATAGATAGGCCCGTAATCAAGCAAAGGAAACAAATTATGTGTGCCTTGTTGGGCCAGCCTTGATGCATGCTACTACTACTTCCTAACCTACCGAATTCTGTTATTTTCTCGAAAAAAAAACCCCTACCGAATTCAGTTCATCGCTACCGCTTTAGTGGAAGCCTGTGATGGAAGACTGATAGTATATCAGAGAGATGAAGACAACACGAGCAACGTTGAGACATCTACATCGTCTTCTTGTGCTACTCTCTCCGTCCCAAAATAAATACAATTCTTATTTTTAAGAAACTAAAAGGTTTAAGTTAAATGACTAGATCTATAAAAAATATTAACATTTTATGATACCAAATAAGCATTATTAGATTAATCATGTAATATAGGGGGTGTTTAGATCCAAAACCAAAATGTAAAATGACACGGTAGCATTTTTGTTTGTATTTGGTAATTATTGTCCAATCATGAAGTAATTAGGCTCAAAAGATTCGTCTCCCCAATTCCAGCTGAACTGTGTAATTAATTATTATTTTAATCTACATTTAATACTCCATGCATGTGTCCAAAGATTCGATGTGATGGGGAATCTTGAAATATTTTGGATTTTGGGGTGGAACTAAACACCCCCATAGTTTCATAGTAGAGTCATAAATATTAATAATGTTTCTATAAGTTTAACTGATAATCTTTCAAAAATGTAGTAGTTTAGTGATTCACTAGAAAAACAGCACGGCCTTGCCGCGCATGGCCATCTTTAGTTTTTTTCCTCAAGTACTTAGATAGATGATTATGAATAATGATAACTATTTCTTTATATAATATATTAGTGATACTTTTCGTGTTAATTAGAAATTATCATTTACCCATAGTTGTATATGTCAATTGCGGATTCATCATTTTGTTATCTATATATTTTGAAGGATGAATTGTCTCATTTTTTATTATTATTATTATTATATTATTATTATTATTATTTTTGCATTGATATATATTCATTATATTTTGGCAATGTTTGTTATGGGTAAAGAATGGTAGTAACTATTGTTAAGGTGGGAAACCAGAGTTGGACTAAAACTTAATTTATTTGTGAAATGAGGAATATTTGAACTCAAAGCATGTAATTCAACAAGTCATAAGTAATGCTCTTGTTAGTATATTTTTATATAAGCACCATTTATTTATAGTCTTACAACAAGTTGTTTACAGTAGGGTCTATTTATAATAATAATAATAGTTTTGTTAAGTTTTAGAAGACCTGTTGTTGCACTTGACATATAGTTTTGGACACTCTATTACTTTGAAGGTATTACTTAAGTAATATTTACTCTTGTTATTGAAATGGGACTATTACATTTTTTGGCTATAATTTTTATAGAGAAAAAAGGGGTAAACGTATTTATTAAGGACGGAAGAACATCTTTTCACGGAAGCTTAATGTAATTGTGAAATGAGAGAATACGACATCAAATTGTGAAATTTGGCAGTACATGACGTGACATGAAGAACTTTGAACAACCCGATTTTCTATTTTTTTATTTTTATTTGATTTTCATATTTATCGCTTAAACATAGGCAAAAATATATAATAAAATTTTTCTACTAAAACATGTTTATTATTGATTCATTGAATAAATATATTTATGAGAATTCTGAAACAACTTTATTTTCTATTCTTTGATTGTTTGGTGATTTAATACGCAATTCTAAATTTACAACAATTTGATTTATAAAAGAAAAAGATTAATAGATAAGGAAAAACAGTCAAGCTGAATTCGGTCCACTAAGGCCTATGGAGCAGAAGCCGACCCATGAAAGGCATGTAGTGTGGGTTGATTTTGTAAAGTTTGAGGGTTTTCTTAACAAAAATTCCTGAGAGAGAAAACTGAACTACAGGTTGATTACGTTAAAGTTTAAGGGATCTTTTACAAAATAACCAAAGGTCGCATGATCTGGGTCGTCCGTACCCCCGATCGGACGGCCAGGAAAAGCGGGTAACGTGGTGCGCTATCTGGCCAGAGGGCTCCCTGCAGATTCGTTATGAAAAAATTAGTTGTACATCTGTAAAAGGAAACAAATAATAGATGAATTTCCTTTACACATGATCCATTCATATAGTGAGTCATGTAGACAGGAGGACCACGTACTGTGGTCGCTTTGCGAAACATTGCCATGTGCTAGGTACGTATACTTCGTACCAGTAGGCCACCATATAAGCAAGTTAAAAGAAGCTCCCGGGCGGCCGTATGTATCAGATATATATATCAACTCAATATACATACACGCAGCATGTCAAGATGCGAATAACATGTCTACCTGATGGTCATCACTACTGCGTATAATGCGTACTACTAGCCAGTAGCCACACATATTTTGTAGGAATATAATACTCTCCCTGAGGCGTCAAGGACGTTTTCGACTTTTCCTTTTAAGTAGAGAGGTGGAAAGGTTTATGCGGCAATCGAGAAATTATAACTGTTGGCACTACAATTGCGGGGAGATATTGGTGAATTGCAATGATTGTGCGCGATGATCGAGGTAATGGCACCGGCATTTTTGGAGGGAAAGATTACGGTAGAGGAAATTTCGGCGCATAAGATATTTATACTCCGAAATTAGGGGGCATGGGTTGACACCGTTGTTTGGTACGTGTCAATATGAACTAAGTGCGTGATCGGTAAGGAGATAATCACTGTTTTCCTATCGACATCAAGATTTTACCAGTTAAATTACCGGTTGATATAGAAGTATTGCCGATAGAAGAAAGATGACATTGCTGATGAAAATGGAGGATTGCCGATAAGCGGTAAGGTGTTGCCGATGGAAGCGGGATGACGTAGCTGACGTCAGCAGAAAACTGCCGATGACGATGGAAGAAGGTTGCAGATTGGAAGTCTGCCGATGGAAGGTTTCATCATGAGGAAGATGAATATGGAAGCTGGTGATTTTATGACAGTATTATTATTATAGTTTGAGTCTGACTCTTGCACAAGTCGTTTACTTCCTTAGAAATAGGTATTATTGTTAGTCCGAGTCTTGCACGAATCATTTTATTTCCTTAAAAATAGGAGTCTTTGTTTAGAAAGATATGAGTCATGTCTGGTTACAACTCCTCTTGCTGGGTATAAATATGTACCGAGGGGTGGTGTAAAAAAGATATACAATCAATCAAATACATCTATTATTTTCGTCTACTTTTTTCAGCAAATTTACCTTCATCGCATTAGTTCTAGCTTATCTACGAGTTCTTACGAAGTCTCGACGGGCTGCATCTACACGATCTCTGTCAATCTCGCGAGTTCCGCGTTTTGAGCAATCTGAGCTTTGACGTCCAGGCGTATCACTATCGTCTCGTTCAATTTTGTTCTAGTTATCGTCCTTGTCGATTACTGGTCAAATCGGCTGACACACCTTGGATATCGAATTCGGGTATAAGCCCGAGGTGTTCGCAGATCCGATGTTTTTTGTGTCAACACCTCTTTTGACACACCCGGTGAGACTAATAACACATCTTGTTGCCACAGTTTTATCCATTATAAGCTTATTATGGGTAATACTACTGAGGTTGATCAAAGGAATGTCATCAAAGTCTTCGAAGCAGATCTGAAAGATGATCAGAAGCAGGCTATGGAGCAGGCTATGGAGGAGTACAAACAGTTATATCTGAAGTCCTTCAGCCTAAGCAGGAGCGGTGATGCTGTCCAGAAGCAAGATCCGCCGTTGCCGCGGCAGGTCACTTTCGACGTCAATCCTGATAAATTACAAGATATGGTTAATTCTGCGTTAAATAAGGCGTTGATTAGCCACTCCAATGTGCTGTCCAATACTGTGTACAATGCTGTTATGCAATCTTTCAAAGAGGGACATACACCCAAGTATGTTGGTCCAGCGTATCATCAACCTGGATCGACATTTGCTGCAACTTCATCGGCAGTTCTAGTGATATCTCTCCAACCTATGAA
>CM039138.1:24633369-24980700 GCA_022036555.1 Microstegium vimineum | reverse complement strand
CTCACTTGATCCACCTTGCTCCATCATATGGCATGTACCAACCTATCTCATGATTCACACTTAGAGGTCAAAGTTAGTACTTAGGTGAGTTTCATCAATTACTCAAAACCAAAACACATGGGGATTCTCACCGTCCTTCAGCGAGACCAGCTGCATCCATTTAATGCTAGTACAAAAAGTAATTGTGTATTAAAGTGACAAAAAAAACTTCCATACAAGTTGTCCGTGCAATAAATAGCGTATTATTCAATTCTCCCAATTCTCCCTGATTTCTCTCCTATGATTTTTATATTTATATCTCATTATATCCTCCAATTTGTGTCAACGTTGATGGTGCCCCATTTGCATTAGCCTAATCACACGGCAGCTCGTGGAGCTCTTCCCCATGGCGCACGAAAGGCCCCTACCGACATCCACCACCAACAATCTCCTTGGGGTGTGGCGACGGCGGCTCCTCCCACCCCCACCGACGAGTCGGCGACAGTGGCATCCTTTCATGACCAGCGACAACTTTCCTTTCGTGTGCGCATCTAGATCTGTCATGAAGGAGTGCTGCCCTCGAAGCACTCGATCGATCTCGTGGACATCGACCCACCTCACGCCGCTCCCCTGTGATCTGTGGGTTAGTGTCCTACGGTTCTACCCTGGCTCCATCTCTCTATTCACAGAATTGATGTAGCCCATGTATTAAGACTACCGTTCAGTTTCAGTGGTGATCCATAACTCGATTTGATTTGCTTGATTTTTTTAGATCTAAATCGTCATGGTACCATCAGGAGATATACGTGGGCATGCTGGGATAATTAATCTTACTACTGTGGGGCGTGTTGCTGCGTCGGTGGTGTCCTATTGGTTTTTTTCTCCCAAAATTCAGAACTTGGAATAACCCTGGATCGGTCTGCAGCTATAGTGGCTAATTTTATACAATTGTTTTCGATTGCCAAGGATCCGATGATCCGATCTAATACACACTGTACGAATTATGATTTCTAAGGATCCAATTTTGTACAACTATGGATCCTCACGTGATGAATTATGATGGTTTTTTTTTTTACAAAGTTTTGATGAATTTGTTCAAGTTTTTATGAAGTAAATAATTTCACCTTGGCATGTGAGCTGTAATTTTTTTCTATGCTAATCACCGGTGTATTCCTTCTGCACTGAGACTACTTTTTATTACTTGTAGTATTACTTTGTTAAGTAAAGAATTTTATCATGACCTGTGAGCGTTAAATTTGTCAGTGCTAATCACAGGGTGTCCAGTCCAGATCAGCCAGACTATTTTTTATTACTAATAGTATTTATCATTTTGTTAACAAAATAATTACATCCTTATCTGTGAGTGGTAAATTTGCTTGTGCTAATCATCAACTTGTCTGGTCTCCGGTCAGGATATTTTTTTATTACCGGTAACATTTTTTTGTTAAGTGTATTGGACTTTGAGTGGTAAATTTGCATAATAATTATTTATAGAAACGAATGATAGTATTTTTCATAATAATTACCTCATTCAAAATTACTCTATTAGTAATAAAAAATATCTATCATATGGAAATTTACCGTGTTCACAGGTCAGGACGGAATTGTTTACTTAACAAAATATATTATTAGTAATAAAAAAAAGTCTGGTCAAC
Organism: Microstegium vimineum; assembly: GCA_022036555.1. Classification (NCBI taxonomy): domain Eukaryota; kingdom Viridiplantae; phylum Streptophyta; class Magnoliopsida; order Poales; family Poaceae; genus Microstegium; species Microstegium vimineum. The sequence continues at coordinate 24,979,066 of CM039138.1, read as the reverse complement.
ACCTGAAATGCTAGTTATTATCACAATCAAATTTATGGCTCATAGGTTTAAATAGATTTATTTATTTAAGAAAATGATATTACATAGACCGGACATGCTGATTATTACCACAATCAAATTTACAACTCATTAGTCAGTACACAATTATTTATTTAACATAATGATACTAGGTTATGACAAAATTAATTACCCGATAAAATGACACTATTAACGATACAAATTTGTCTTGTCGGAGACCGGACACGTTGGTTATTATCGGAATCAAATTTACTACTCATAGATTTTGATAGAATTATTTAGTTATTAAAATAATTATGTCAGTTTGACCGAAGACATGACATACTAGAGGTTATCTCATGCAAATTTACAACTCATACGTTAAGATAAATTTACATCAAAATTAGCTCATGCAAATTTACCTCTGATAGAATTAATTTGCATATGTGATAAATTATCATACGTTAACATAAATTTACATCAAAATATGCATATGTAATTAATTCTATTAGTAATAAATATTTATGTAAGTAATAAATTTACATAGCGAATTTACCTCTAGGTGGTCAAGACAGAATTATTTTTTTAGTGAAATGATACTATTAGTAATTAAAAAAATGAGTGGTGTCCGAGCGTACCTCTAAGTGGCCAGGACGGAATTATTTTCTTACTGAAATGATACTATTACTAATAAAAAAATAATCCGCAGTGTTTGGACACACCAGTGGTCGCCTAGAGGAGAATTTACCTCTAAGTGGCTAGAACGAAATTATTTTCTTAGAGAAATAATACTATCAGTAATAAAAAAATAATTTATACGGTGTGCGAAATTATTTACGCTTCGCTCACCTTGTATTCAAAAAGTATTTCACAGAGTTATGATTTCAATTCCCTAGTTGGCGCTCGTGTGGAAAAAAAGAGACATAAGTTTGTTTGGTAATATTTACGTGTCAGAATAAAACATTTCGAACTTTCTGCATCATCACAGTTCTAATGAATCAAAGGTTCTTACCTATCAATAATAATATATAGAAACAATTATATCCTGGCACCAACATAGGAGAATATGTTCCATTCTAATGCATTAGAATTTCTCAGTTTTTACACCCTTTAAATGCAATCAGTATATTAATGCGCCAACAAGATTTTAAAAAAAATATTACTCCAACATGCATCCAACAGATGTTGTGACTTGTGAGTAAAATATTACTCCAACATGCATGCAACTGATGTATGCATGCAATACACCTGTAATTTACTCAGCTTTCCTGCAACCAACATTGAATATTTAATTAGGGCAGGTACATTGCTACATCTCAGCGGTCTCATACACCGTCTCATGCAATGTCACGTAGGATTTTTGCTTAGGTGGAGGAAAAAAAATGTAAGAGAGAAAGAGGTCGTTGTTTCGCGAAACAAGCACCTCATGAGCTAGGATTTAGGACTATGAGACAACTATTACACCATTGTATAAGTTGTTGTTGCCATGTACCTCACAAATTAATTTTTATTCTATGCATAAATTAAGGAAACATGAGTTACTACGAGTCAACTTAAAAAATCAACCATTAGACACCACCAATGTACTCGCCCTTAGAGTAATAAAGGTCTGATAAAAAACAGCATGCATGTTATTAACAAACATAACTTTTACTCACAGGTCCTTGGCCGGTGCTTTGAATAGTATTTAGCACCCAGACTGTTAAATAGTGCAGTAACGCAACGGTAAGCTGACTAAATGATGAGGTGGAGGCAGTGGCGGAGCTAGGAATTATAGTCAAGGGGGACCGATAAAAGAAAACCGATATGTAAAAACTAAGTGATATTAAACCTGTTAGGTTCCATATGGCGATTGTTAAGACTAATTCATTTAATTTAACGTGTGCTGAGATATTTTTCTATGTATCTAGGATCTAAGGGTCTACTTGGAACTCGGAATTTTTTTTCATGTTTTTATATTTTTCCTATGAAAATGAACTAATTTATGAGAAATTTTGGTGGAAATCCATTGAAATTATCGCGTTCCAACAAGCCTCAAACGCTACTTTTAATCGATAAGTGACATACCTATTAACGTCAAGACGTCTATTAAATTTTGAGCACTGACTTAATCTTTTTCATTGCAATAATTTTATAACTTAGTTGTATTTTATATAATTTCATTATCTAGAAGATATTAATAAATATATATATCAAGATTTTTATATATTTTCTCTCTTAATATAAAAAATATATTAAACTATACTACTAATTTTAGTTGTTGCCAAATGTTAGGGGGGGCCATGACCCCTGCCAGCCCTCCCTAGCTCCGCCACTGGGTGGAGGAGAGATGGAGACGACACAGGAACTAAAGAAACTAGTATAATGTCTGTGCTAACGCAACGGTTTGATCTAGAAAAATGCTTTAAAAAACAATTAATTATTTTTTACAGAGTTTAACTTTTTACACAATAATATTTAAGAAGACAGTTGCATTTGAAGCGTTGTCAAACTTGGTTGGCATTTGAGTTAGATTAGATAATGATGACGGAGACTCAGGGTTATCAATCCGCTCAATCATACACTATTATGATATGATAATATAAAATAGTCCTCCATACCATTATAGCTTTACTGTGTCGGATATCATCTTAAAAAGAAGCTGCTGGTGGGTAGAACAGTCAACAAGAGAGAGGGGAATAAGGCAAGAGAGAAGCGTTTAACTTGCCTCAGACATAGGAAACTCTTTTTTTTCGAGATCGCGACTTCACGCGTATTTCATTAAGCAGAAGAGCCGAGGAACATCAAAGTAACCGATACATTGGATTCGCAAGTAATCCATAGATTACCGGCGACATCCAGAACACAAACGAAAAGCAAGAAACAAGAGGGGGCTCCACCTAACAACCCCAAGAAGTTGAACCTAATACAAAATAACTCAACACAAAGGCAGACAGCAGTGACGTGAAGTCGTAAATGAAATCTCCAGACGGCAAAGCATCCGTCCAACAAACCTCGGCAGCAAAACATCTGCCGGCAAAGACAACCTTGGTGGCAAAGCATCCACCGGTAAAGACAACCTCGATAGTCAAGCATCAGCCGGAAACCTCTCGAGCAGGACCGACCCACGCGGCAGCAAACTCCTCCGAGTCACTGGGCCCCAGGACCACGGGCGAGGAACACCGAGTACTCCTCCGAGTCACTGAGGACACAGTGCCCTAAGGACCACGAACGAGGAGCACCTCCAAGACGCCCTCCGGTACTCCTCCGAGTCACTAATGGCCAGGACCACACCAACATGAAGACTAAGGTACGCGGTGGCGACAACCCTCCTCTAACACGGCGGCAAAGTATCCGCCCAATCAACCACAATACCGGCGGCAAAGCATCCGCCCAAGCGAAGTACGGCTTCAACAAACACTAGCTGACAAACCAAGCGAGGAGAAGCATGAAACACAATTAGGCACCTCTGGCGACGTGTATGTCCATGTGTAGTTTTCATCGGCGATCGCCGTCAGGTTCTCATTCTCATTCGAAACAAAAGTCTCTGCTACAGGATCAAGCTTGGAATGACCCAACAGGATTCTCACCGACTTGGAAGAGTAAATCGGATGGCCATGCTGAAAAGAAGCCGGAAGAAGAAAAAAACAATGGAATTCAGAGGATCAGTCTCCCTGAAATACAAACCTACCTAATTGTAGGGCAGGCATCGGAAGCTTCCCGATTTCCTAAATCAGTTGGAAGTGCTGCCAAGCACGCACCTTTGAAGGGCGTATCCTGATCTCATGAATCGCGCAGAGATCAGAGGAGAGCCTGTAGGTGAGGCTCTCGGCGGCGTCAGGGTCATCCTTGCCGCCGCTGGAGCAGTAGGAGTGGTGGTTGTCAGTGGCGGAGCCAGGAATTATCCATAGGGGGGCAACTACAAAATTTTAACTTACAAAAATCGAAAACAACTCTTTCTATATGATTTTATAATTTAGAGGACATTGATAGGTGTATACTTTTATAATTTAGAGGTTGATAAGTGTATAATATAAGAATATTGTTATTTTTACTCTCTTAAGTTTTAATAAAAATGTGAAGAAATACTAGTAATTTTTGTTAGTGTCAAATGTTAGGGGGTCATGGCCCCTGCTAGCCCCCCTTGGCTCCGCCACTAGTGGTTGTTGAGCCAGTCGTACCGGCACGTGCGTGTTCTCAATGGTCTCGTCGGGGAAGAAGTCGGTGCTGGAGGCGCCGACGCAGCGCATGATGAGGTCCATGGATGGCTTGGGTGAGAGGAGCGCGCTGACGAGGTAGGAGTAGATCGCGTGCTGTCCCTCGCGGACCCTGCACTCGGCGTCGTGGCTGGACTCAGATGCGGAGGGCAGCGGCGGCGAACGGGACACCACGACCGCGCGAGTGGAGTTTTTGACACACTTAATTTTGTCTGTTAGATATGAGTGAGTAAGGAGAGAGAAGACCCACAATCAATCTGGACAGTTCATTTCTATGTTGTTATTTTTCTGGGTACATTTTCTGTGGTGGGTGGAGAAAGACCACCTCAGTGAGGGACGTTTTATTTGGTGGATGTAGAAAAAAAAAGATGGTGAATTAGTAGGGTAGATTGTGAGAGAGACATATGAGATATGTATAATTATGAACTGCTATATGAGTGGGGGCTTTCAGAAAGCTAGAAGACACATTTGTATCTAGGGAACATATGCTATAGAAACCAGATTCTCATGGAAACTATGGAAACTCGCACGTGGATCGTTGGATCTAAATCTGATGGTGGGTGAGATTAGCAATTAACCCCTCCCACAGTATGGGAGAGATTAGCACATGGACCGACACACTATGGGAGGGGTTAATTGTTAATCTCTCCCACCATCGGATTTAGATTCAACGATTCACGTGTGAGTTTCTATAGGAATCTGATTTCCATAGCATACGTTCCCTTGTATCTATTAAACTTGCTCTGATGTGTCTCCATTGTGTACTACTCCTACTAGCTAAGTAATAGCTAAAAGTAGTAGAGTGTAGGGGGGCTTTTTTTCACTTGCAAAATGAAAGTTAAAGTTAATGCTGACATTGTTGACCTAAAGCTTAGTTGGACCCATGCCAGCACATTTTGCTCCTCGTATATAGAGAGAGTACTTATTGTGTGGTGAGCCCCCCCCCCCCCCCCCCCCCCCCCCCCCCCCCCCCCACACACACACACCTGATCGAAGAAGAAATCAACTAGCAGAAGCAGGTACTCGTCCACACAATAATACATTACTAGTACAATTGAAGCAAGGAAGGAGGAGGCAGGGCTATAAATAAAAGCTGGAGAGAGGAAGAAGCTTTACTAGCTAGCACACAAATAAAGTCATGTTTGATTAACAGCAGAGCATGTGTACACGTAAAAGTAGGTTGACGCGCATCAGATCGTACTGTACGTTGGCCGCAATATATAGTATGTGATGTGATGTGATGTGATCAGGTAGAGGAGACACGAGACCACTCTCGTTCTCGCCAATCACCATGGACACATGGAGGCCGGGACCAAGAAATCAATTAACAGCAGTGCCTGCCTGTGTCCGATCCGGCCAGCTTCTCTCCGCTGCGATTTCAACGATATCTGTTCGATCGGTGCTAGTAGGAGTAGTAGATTAGATCGATCGTCGATTGATCGATGGACAAGGCCGGCCACCACCAGGATCATCGATCTCAGGTGAAGAAGGGTGCAGTAGTGAGAGGCCGGCATTAATATTCATGGCGGCGGCTTGCATGCAGATGGCCGGACCGGTTGTACAGACAGTATGTGTAGTATACTGTATGCATGTCGTCCGGATCCTTATACCGTACGTACATGTACGTGTAAGTGTGTAACGTGTCTGACCGAAGCAGGTGGATCGATCGGATTTGGAGGAGCTGCAGTTGCCTGCATTATTGATGCCGCAGTGCAGTTTTGACACTAGAGTATTTTTTTTCGATCAAAGAAAAATTATATTATATAATAGCTGGGTACATCAACATATTACAAGCACTCTGGATTACACTAGATATATCCAGAAATTGATTTTCATCTAAAATATACCCACGTCGTGAAAAGCTCCAAATCTTAAAACCAAACATTTTTTTACGCTTCGTATAGATGACCGCATAGGCAAATGCTCGGCACCAGCAATAGCGGCAAACCTGATAACAGATGCTCAACGAATGGCGGCCAACATTCCTGTAGGTGGAATTGAGAATCTTTTTCTTCTTGCTGATGTCTTTCTTCTTATTCTTTCTGCCATCGAAGAAAGAGAAAGACTGATCTGAAGGATATTCTCCCTAGTCTTTCATTGTGGTCAGATCTAACCACAACAAAACGAAGAAAAGACTGAAGAAAATTATTCAATGGCAGCGACATCATCTCCGCCTTGATACCACCGTCCGGAAACGAAGATCTCCATGTCGTCATGTCGATGAAGATGGTGACGCCGAAGTTGTCGCCCTCTTCTTCAATAAAGCCGTCATGGAGAAGACGATTTTATCCTTCTCCTTCACCATTGCCAGAGAAGACGAGAAGGAGGAGATAAAACTCCAATACCACGAATTTTGGCATGGAAACCATAACCCTAAAGACTCAATCTACTAGAAAAACTTATTAAAATCAATGGATCCCCACTCCCTTCAACCCTCGGTGAGATACCGGAGGGGAAGGGAGGGGGACCAACGGTGGTGGGCGGAGGAAGACGGCGGCGGCGGCAGAGGCCTGACAGTAGAGTATGGGTGCAAAGGGTTAATCTTTAGGAGCACCTCCAAACCTCTTTATTGCAAATATTTGTACTACTCCTCAATTGTTATTGAGAAGTAGTACAAATATCTATATCTATATCTATACTTATTAATAAAGAGTCAAAATTTCAGGCTCTTTTTTTCGTCCATCCATTTGTTTTTGTATCCATCTCCCTTACCTATTAATAAAGAGCCAAAATTTCAGGCTCTTTTTTTTCATCCATCCATTTGTTTTTATATCCATCTCCCTTAACTACCGGACAATAAAGAGTTTATTCTGTACAGACAAAATAAGGACACAATAAAAAGGAAAAGAAAAAAAAGACACGTCATGAACCTGACTCCATATAAAAAAAAGAAAAAAAAGTAAATACCAGACTCCATATAAAAAAAGAAGAAAAATGAAAAGAAGAAATCTATAGAAGAAAAGAAAAAAGAATAGGACGGACACATTATGAACCAGACTCCTTATAAAAAAAGGAAAAAAAATAAATACCGAACTCTATATAGAAAAGGAAGAAAAAGGAAAAGAAAAATATCTATAGAAAAAAGAATAGGACACGTATGCTATGCTAAGAGTGTGCATTTAAAAGTAAATACCGGACTCCATATAGAAAACGAAAAAGAAAAAAAATAGGACACGTATGATATATATATATATATATATATATATATATATATATATATATATATATATATATATATATATTATATATCACGCAATGCTACAAATTTATTTCAATTGATTTTTATCTATTCATGTCTTTCCCGTGTGAGCAGCACAATCTAGGAAAGCTTCACAAATATCGTATAAGAAAAAAAAGTAAGAAATCAGTCAGATAATAAGCCTATAAAACAAAATATATAAGAACGAAGAAGCACAAATCAGAAATCGATGACGTGCTCGTGCTGGTGCCGGTGCCGGTGCCGGACAACCCTCTTGGTGGGGTGATAGTGCACGCTCGTGGAGCACGCTACATCAGCCCGCGGAGCCTAAGTATAGGCAATATTTATACCTAACAATGCACAATGTACTCACGGTGTTCTCGATCACAACCATAGCGCGGTGGTCTTGACACTCCAAAGCTCTGTCGTCATGACTAAGCTCGGCGAGCTGCTCTCGTGCATTGGCAAGGGTTGCATTGCCAATTGAAAAATGTCGAAGCGACCAACGACGTTGTTTTTTATGTATAAATCATTGTATATATAATACTAAATTTTAGACTTTGTTTATTATCACTCTGTATGTTAGATTTTTTTTTCTTCCGTTACAACGCACGGACATATTTGCTAGTTTCCACTAAGAAAGTTTGGAGGTACACTAAAAACCAATTATTTGCACCCTTGCAGTAGAGATCCAGGGGCATATCATCGTCGATCGGGGAGGGGACCACGACCACCACATATACGGAGTATATATATATATGAAGAGATGGATCGGACAAACCCTAGCTAGGTTGACTCGCTGCATGTGTGGTCTGTGTGCTCTGCCAAAGTTTTGAGCGCCTTGCTCCTTTCAGTCTGAGGCGGCTCTCAGCCATTTCCTTTTTGTTTTACGCATTGATTAATAATTAATTAATATAGTAATGTGTTTGGGTGGCGGAGCCTAGCTAGTACTCTTTATCATCCCAAATTATAAGTCATTCCAAGAATTTTGAAGAATCAAAGTTTATAAAGTTTGACCAAATTTATATAATATGATAATAACATATTTAATATCAACTAAGTATCATTAGATTTTTTATTAATTATATTTTCATATTATATCATAAATTTTTATGCTATAATCTTTGGTCAAACTTAAAATGCTTACAATTTGGAATGGAAGGAGTACTAGGCAGTTGGCAGCCTAAGCAAGAATCATGTTCTGTAGTTTCAATTTGTCTCTCTCTCTACATATATATAAATATGTGATGTGATGAGAAAGTAACGAGCACACATAGGTAGCTCGATCGAGCCCGGTGGGTGCATCATACGCGGACGCATGCAGCGAAACTCTGATGACCTCTGTTGGTGCTGATGTGGTGGGTGTTGTTTTCAGGCCGGCCTTTCATCGATCCCGGTTAATTTGCTTCTCCACCCATGCATCCCAGCCACGTCTCCAACGAACGGCGGATCGACGCCGGAGCATCAGCAGCTAGCAGAGGGCTTGCATTGCATGGGCATGCGTCGCCGTCGCCGTCGCCATCGTTGAAACCTTGCCAGTTGCCATTTGACAAGTGGGTCATCTCCCGATCGTTTTTTCTTTGGGAAAGATCATATATACTGTATATCATTAATGATGAATGGAATTGACCTCACGACGACTGTGCCGCGCTCGTGCCTCATCCATGTCGCTTGCTAGCTGCAAATAAGCGTAAGTACATTTTGGACGGTGCATGCATAGGACAACGACTAGCTGCCCGACAATCGACCTCTTCTTGGTGAGAGAGGGGTATATTCGGTCAGCCCGGTGTTGCATTTCCGATCAAGGCTAACTGAATACCGGATAGAATTCGGAATACATGAAGGGAATAGCAAGAATGCAGACTGGGTTCAGAGAAACTAGGAGGGTTCTGAGTAATAGTCTAGAAGTAAAGTTCTGTTGTTCGATACCAGCAACAGAGATTACAGGGGTTTATATCTCTACCCGACCTCAATCGTACACAACTACTGCAACCCCGATGGGCCCACCGCTAGATGCGGGACACAGCTTCCAACGCTCGGTTACCACTGTAACCGCCTCATTCACCTTGTACGCCTATTGTCGGGCACTCCACAGTGTTGCGCCTCCTGACATTACCCCCTCCACGAAAACCAGCTTGTCCCCAAGCTGGACAACTCGGAAAACGGCGCCGGAGGTCATTAGCTTCCTCCCATGTTGCCATCGATAGCGGTAAGTCACTCCATTGCACTTGAATCTGCACAATTGCAGATGCCCCTTTCCGAATCATTCGCGTACCTGAGAAATGAATCGGTTGAACAGCTGCTGCTGGTTCGGATGGAACCAAAGTAATGTCATCCTCCACAGGATCAGAAGATGAAATATGCTTCTTCAATTGCGACACATGTATCACCGGGTGAATCTTGGACCCATCAGGTAAGCCCAGTCGATATGCCACAGAACCAATACGTTGCAAAATAGGAAATGGTCCGTAAAATTTGTAACAGAGCTTCCGGTTAGATCGTGGAGCAACTGAAGACTGGACGTAAGGCTGATGTTTCAGATACACTTGGTCCCCAACCTGGAACTCTCTTTCAGTTCGATTCTTGTCAGCTTGAGATTTCATTCTCTGTTGAGCACGGTGTAAATGATGATGAATGCAGTCATTCAGAAGATTTCTTTTTGTTAGCCATTGCTCCAGCTCATTTGAATGAAAGGTGGAAGCATCAATGATACCGAAATGCTTAGGAGGGTACCCATAGAGAACTTCAAAGGGGGACCGTCCCAAAGCCGAATGGTAATTCGTGTTGTACCAAAACTTCGCGACAGACAGCCATTTGCTCCATTAACGGGGACAAGCACTGACACTACATCTCAGAAAGGTTTCCACTCTGTTTGACCATCCGTTTGCGGGTGGTAAGATGAACTCATCAACAGCTTCGTGTCAGTCAATTTGAACAGTTCCTTCCATACAACACTAGTAAAAATCCTATCCCTGTCAGATACAATGCCTTGAGGCAATCCATGAAGCTTGTAAACTGAATCCAAATATGCTTGAGCCACTTGAAGAACGGTAAAGGGATGGGCTAAAGGAATGAAATGTCCATATTTAGTGAACTTATCCACTGACCAAAATAGTGTCAAATCTTTGGGACTTCGGCAAACCCTCCACAAAATCCATACAAACTATCTGCCAGGCTTGTTTAGGGACACGCAATGGTTGCAACAACCTAGGTAGTTTAGAATGATCACCTTTAGCCTGTTGGCAGACTGAACATTGTTGGACAAATGTGTATATCATAGCTTTCATTTTCGGCCAAGAAAACAGATTCCTGATTCTGTAATAAGTTCCTTGAATACCAGCATGCCCACCCACAGCTGAACTATGCACCGCTTGCAAAACATGCTGTTGAGCAATAGTATTATGGCCCAGCCAAATTTTCCCTTTGTGCCGAATGATGCAATCATGAACAGTATAATCCTAGGTAGGATGAGATAATATTTTGACCGCTTCCTCATCATCTGCATACCCTAGTTTTAACTGTTGCAACCATGTCGGATTACAGAAAGAAACAGCTAGCAAATGATCAACTCCTTGGCATCGAGACAGGGCATCAGCCACAATATTATGAATTCCTGGTTTGTAAATGATCTTGTACTGAAGATCCATCAGTTTTAACAGGGCCTTCTGCTGGACCTTTGAAGTTACTCGTTGCTCAGTGAGATACAATAAGCTTTTGTGATCTGTCCGAATCCCAAACTCGGCATGTTGCAGATATTGCCTCCACTTGTCCACAGCTAAAAGAATGGCCATACATTCTTTTTCATATGTAGATAATGCCTAATTCTGTTTACTGACATGCTTACTCAAATAAGCCACTGGGTGATTATCCTGGAGAAGCACAGCTCCAAAGCCAACCTCACTAGCATCTGTTTCCAACACAAATTGCTTACTAAAATCTGGAATAGCTAACACATGAGCTTGAACTAAAGACAACTTCAACTGTGCAAATGTTGTTTCAGAAATTGATGTCCAAACAAAAGGCACCCCTTTCTTTAATAACTCAGTGAGTGGTTTACTGATCAAACCATAGTGTTTGATGAATTTTCTGTAATAACCAGTCAACCCCAAGAAACCCCTTAATTCTTTCAGATTGGTTGGCCTAGGCTATTGTTGCACAACAGTGATCTTGGATTTCACAGTTGCTACCCCATGCTCTGAAATACAATGTCCTAAGTATTCCACCTCGGTCTGAGCAAAAGTACACTTGGACCTCTTGACAAAAAACTGATGGTGCTTCAAAATCTCAAAGACTTGCTATAGGAGATCCACATGTTGTTCCCAGGTTTTTGAATAGATAAGAATGTCATCTATAAACATCAAGACACCTTTCCTTAATAGGGCAGCAAAAATAATATTCATGATGCTTTGAAACGTGGTTGGAGCATTTGTCAACCCAAAAGGCATGACTAAGAATTCATAGAGGCCACTATGGGTTTTGAAGGTAGTCTTGTGTGTATCCTCAGGTTGCACACAAATCTGATGATAACCAACTCTCAGATCAAGTTTGGAGAACCACTTAGCTCCTACCAACTCAGCAATCAACTCATCCACTAAAGGCATAAGATGTTTATTTCTTATTGTTTGTGCATTCAAATGTCTGTAATCTATACAAAAGCGCCAGCTACCATCTTTTTTCCTGATCAACAAAACAGGAGATGCATAAGGACTGACACTAGGTTTGATAATACCTTGGTGTAACATTTCAGCCAATTGTTTTTCAATCTCGTCTTTCTGAGCTGGAGAATATTTATAAGGTTTGATATTCACTGGTACAGCTCCAGGAATCAGTTGAACTTGATGGTCAAACTGTCTTTTCGGTGGCAGGGTAGTAGGTTGATTGAACAACTCAGCATATGATGCCAACAACAGCTACAAATCCCTTGGAAGAAGATCCTCAGTTACAGCAGATATTTCAAGACCAGCGTCAGTGATACCACCACCAGTGATCTCATCGAACTTAAGCTGAATGACACAGTAGATATTCTGATACTGCATTAATCCTTGCAAAGAAGGATCAGAAATGGCTGTGCAATGATGCCCTTCAGGCTGCACCCCTTGTAATGTAATCCTCTTTCCTTGATGATGAAATTTGATTTCCTTTTTCGTCCAATGAACCCACATAGGACTACAGGCCTCCAGCCAATCCTCTCCAAGGATCATGTCAAAACATTTAAGAGGTAAGACTCCTGCAGTTGAGATAAAAGAATGACCCTGAACAGTCCACTGGAGATTCTGAATTTGTTGAGAATGCGACATTGGGCTACCATCTACAGCAACATATTGTGTAGGTGTACACTCAGTGTAAGGCACTTGCAACCTACTGGCCAACTGAGTATTAACAAACGTGCACACACGTCCAGAATCCACTAATATTAGGACATCGAGCTTGCCAATCCTGCCACAAAGCTTCAAAGTCCTTCTCCTGCCAGATGTATGTGTTGACTGTCCCACACCTAACACTATCTCCTCTGTGAATTCATTAGTTTCAGCACCTTCACCCTCACTCTCCACCTCCAAGGCATCCAAGAGTTCCTCAATCACATGCAAGGACACTTGTTGAGGACATTTGTGTCCAGGCGCCCATTTATTGCCACACCTAAAGCACAACCCATTCTTCTTCCGAAAGTCCTTGAGAACTGACAGCTTGTCTTCAGGGCCAGCCCTCTCAGGCACCGGATTGCCCTTATCACCCTCCCACTGCTTGGGTTTGTCCACATTTGGTCTCCAACCAGCCTTGTTAATCACTGGTTTTGACCGACAGTGGGCTAATTCTTCCTCCTGAATCAAGGCTAAAGCACTAGTCGTGTCCACATCTGGAGGCCTATGTAAAGCAATGGCAGGACGAATCTCTTCTTTGAGCCCAGCCACAAACCGAGTCACAAAATATGTATCATCATAAGCTCTGTTGTATAACAAAATTCCTTGAGCCAGTTGCTCAAAAGCATCTTGATACTCTTGCACCGAATCTTTCTGACGCAAGGCATCCAACTTTTTCAGCAAAATCTGATACTGATTTCGGTCAAATTTCTCCATCACCAAGCCACAGAGATGAGTCCATTCCACAATTCGCCCCTTGCGTCGAACCATCTGCAACCAAGTTGCTGCCACCCCTTTGAAATTCAGAGTTGCAAAGCGCGTCTTCAAGGATGGATGCACCGCATAAACCTTGAAAAACACCTCGCATTGATCCCGCCACAAACGAGGAGAATCACCATCAAACTTGGGAAATTCCATTTTAGGAAATGGAGGGGAACGACAGTTTGCAGAGCTAATATCATCAGGTGATACCAGTTGTTACCGCGCCCTCAGGCCCAGCCCAACACTCCACCATAGGTTCGGACGTTCATGCGCTCATGGCCCACTTATAAGGCAAGAGGCCAAATTCCTCCCAAAAGCCCGGACTGGTGGGAGATGGATGATCTCCCTTATAAGGTGGTCATGACCTCCTAGCCTTGGCAAGGTGGTACTAAACCTGAGGTGCCTGACATCCCACTCCCCATAAGGTGGCGACCCTGACATTTCACCCCCCCCCCCCATAAGGCGAACCGGGATCTGATACCAGCTGTTGCATTCCTGATCAAGGGTAACTGAATATTGGATAGAATTCGGAATACATGAAGGGAATAGCAAGAATGCAGACTGGTTCAGAGGAACTAGAGGTTCTGAGTAATAGTCTAGAAGTAAAGTTGTTGTTCGATACCGGCAACAGAGATTACAGGGGTTTATATCTCTACCCTGACCTCAATCGTTCGCAACTACTGCAACCCCGCTGGCCCACCGCTAGATGCGGGACACAGCTTCCAACGCTCGGTTACCGCTGTAACCGCCTCATTCACCTTGTACGCCTATTGCCGGGCACTCCACAGTGTTGCGCCTCTTGACGCGGTACCTGACACCGGATCAGGAGAGGCGCGCATTGATGCTCACGATGCTGTGCAGGATGAATCCACGCTATGTTCCATTGATATTATAAGGAAGAATTAGTCATATTTTTCAGTTATGAAAACATATTTTCCTTCTAGTAGTAGCACGCATGCACGACCGACCAGCCACAGACCGACGACTACTGGTGGGGTCTGCACTGCAAGGTGCACCGTCTTCCCTCTTCGGCCCGCGCCGCTGCTTCCCCTTCGAGCCTCACCGTGACTAGCAGACCGGATGAGATGACCCTTGACCTGGCCTCGCTTCGTGACCAAAACTGAAACGGCATTAAAATTCATTTGCTTGTTCTGCACACTCATACAGTTAAGTTGCGGCACACAGCTGTACGTGTACGTGGGACACATTACACACACTGCACGACATGGCTTGTGAGTTGTGACCCTGAACGTGCTCCGGCCTGTGTATACATTATTACATTACATTTTCATACATACATGCATTCTGGACACACGTATGTACGACGACACGCGACCATATACAAAAGACCGTTGCAGCAAGCAAGCCGGACGGCCAGCTAGTTCAATTCAATGTTCCACGGTCCACGCACGTACGGGACTACGGGAGCTGAGCTGAGGTTGCATGCAAGTGTGCACAGCTGGATGAATTGTACAGTACTAGGCACGAGGAACGACGACTGATCCCTGCTGGTTGTTCGTTGTTGGCACGTCCCGATCGATCCACCATCCAACAGGCCAGCAACACAACACAAGCTGATACTAGCTATATACATTTTTTTCACGGAAAATTAAACCTGATACCGGCCACTTCGTCGTCGATCGATATGGCTATATTACAAACTGAGTATGATCAGAGTATACATGGCTTGTTCTCTCGTATAGAAATATAATATAGTATAAAACAAACATAGCATGTTTTGGTTCATGAGCAACTAGATTCCGAAGAAAATTTGAAGTCCCTGTTTGGATCAAAGGATTCTCAAATGAATTTTGAAGGAATACATTCCAAAGAAAAAAAATCATATTTATAGTGTTTGAATATAATGGAGGAAAAAACTGAATTCCTTTCCAAAGGAAATTAATGGTCTGTTTGGAACGCAAGAATTGCGCAGAAAATTCACAGGAATCAATTAGGACATGAAAAATGCAGGAACGGAAAAAAAGTTTCGGCATTCCAAACAAGGCCTAAAGGATATAGTAGTACTCCCACCATCCCAAATTGTAAGTCATTCCAAGAATCTTAGAGAGTCAAAGCATCTCAAGTTTGACCAAGAATTATAGACAAAACTATAAAGATTATAAACATCAAATGTGTATACTATGAAAATATAATTGATAACGAATCTAATGATACTTATTTGACATCATAAATATTATTATATTGTTATATAAGTTTGGTCAAACTTGAGAAACTTTGACTCTCCAAGATTCTTGGAATGACTTACAATTTGGGATGAAGGGAGTACAAAACATGCGAAATAAAACATCCACTCAAACCTAAGGGAAACAATCTTTGCTCTCTCTCTTTCTTCTGGCACTTGCTGTATGTTCCTATGCATGTTTTTCTCTATTCCAAGCGGCTCAAAATATCTATTCATGTGAAATCCTATAGTTTTTCCTCGTTCACTTATCTCATTCGTGTGTTGTTTCCTTTTCTCCTTTTGTATTCCTTTGTTATTCATGTGTTTTTTCTATTATTTTATTCAAGCAGGCTCTAAAAGACCAATACATGCATCTAATTACTTGTCTAATCTACTTTACCATCAGCCCATATACAGGAGGACGCAAGTGCCACGCAACGCAGGCACGCAACACTCTTCTCCGAGCATCTCCAACAAACGGCGTGGGAAAAAAATCACCGATAGTAAGCTACACCGCGCGGATATATCCGCGTGCGACACCGCTGGATATAAACTTGGAATAAATAGCAAGTTGGTTTACCAAGTTGTTAGAGAGAGAATTTTATGATTTTATCAATGTTATAAGAATAACAACATATTTTAAGGAGTTGTTGGAGGTGCTCTCAGGCTACGTTCTTGGTAGTAGCTACTAGCTAGAAAGGTTGCAAACCTTGCCTATATTCCGTAAATGACGCGACTTACAACTTCAAAATCCGGTTAGAATCCACAAATCAAATGAATCATATAGAAATTCATAACAAAAGGTGAAGTGCTAAATTTCATATGCCTCAAAACAACGTTTCTTTGAGGTGATTGTTTTTAGCCATCCAATCTAGCTCTTCGGCCCCATACTATACGTTCTCTTCCACTTCTGTCTCTTTATCACTCTGAGATGTTAGTCAACCCTCATCTCTCTCGCGCTCTAGTCCATCCCGTCCTGTAGTCCTCGCTAGCCTCCTGGGCGCTACATCATGCACCACTCTGACGCTCTACCCTTCTAAACTCGTCACATTTCAAGATTCAAGCGACTAAAATTTAGGACACGAGTAAGGAAAAAAAACACATGATTCGTAAAAAAAAAAATCATGTGTTAAACAGGACTGTGGTCATATATAACCCACAAGTGAAGTGGACATGGGTAAATAAAAGCTAAAAACACTAGCTAGCTGATAACTCAATGCCACAGGAGACACACACTCATCGACATCAGAGGTTAAAAGCAACTTCAATAGGTTAGGTCAATCATCTACATCTACATAAGCCTTTAAAGGCGGTGAGATCTACTGTTGGTGAACAGTTCCATGCATTTCCTCCGCCCATTACCCTGTTCATCTATAGTAACCACTTTTCTAGCCGTCCGATTCTACCATGGTGCCACCGGATGCCCACCACGCATGCCTGTCCAGCAATGCAGACTGCACGGGCCCCACAGCCCTGCATCATTGCCTGTCTCAGCCCGTACGTATTGGTGTGGAAGCCAGCAAAAGAAAAAAAAAAGAAAAGAAAGGCGACGGCTACGAGGGCTCCGCCGCTCCTCGCAGCGGCAACAGCAGCGGCAGGCTCCGTGACTCCGTCTCTCTTGTGCACCCCGCCGGCTGCGATCTCATCCACCTCCGCCATCCCTGCGCCCTCCACCGGCTGTGGCCCCGTCTACCACCTCCGGATGCTGCGCGGCGCGTCCAAAGCACGGCCTCCTCCGCGGGCTGCGCGCGGCCGGGCCGGCGGCGTCCCAGCTATGCGGCCTAGGCACCGGTGGTGCCCACCTCCCGGCGCGGCTCGGGGACCACAGGCACATCACGTCACAGCCGTGCGAGCATGCCCCGGCGGTGGCCGCCTATCGGCGCGCCGCGCTGTAGGCCAGCCCCGCCGGTCGCTGCGGGCGCGATTGCTCCGCTCAACGCCGCCCGCATCCTACCCCTACCGAGGTGGTAGTACCACTGCCACGTGCGTCGTCCTGTTCTCCCTCTAGCGCCGACTTTGTCTCTCCCTCGCCTCACCCTCCGTCTCTTCCTCGGGCGTCCCCTCATGATGGCTTCTGGGTCGACATGGACGTCGCCCACCAGGTGTTCGTTCAAATGCTCTTGAGGTAGTATATGACAACAGTTCTTATTTCTTTTGGATTATTGAGCGTGTTTGAAAAACACTTGATTGCTTTGTATTTGCTTTATGGTCGCTGCTCCTTGATTGGGTCACACTGCAAGGAAAAAAAACACATAGAATGTGTTGTTTCCTGTACTGGAAAAAGTTAGTGTCTGTTTATCATACTGGCTATGAACACGTGACCCGGTTTTAGTACTTTCACAATAAGAATACAAAAGATAGTTTTCTTAAAAAGGCACAAAATGCATGATCTTCTATGTCTGTGTACTGCCCATTATTTTTAAGATAGCTTCTTTCTGTCATCACTTAAGAATCTAATACCTTCAGCATCAATGAGACATGGCTGGAGTTGACCTTAACATCCTCGACTTTTACTCGGTTGATGCAATTGTTTTAACAATTCTGGATGTAGGGATGGACCCTTTTACAAATGACAGTTTTCCAAGGTTTAGCAGTGACCATTTTTGGCAGACTGATATAATATATACATATCCGGGGATTCATCTTCGAGGTCGTTCACCAGTTGCCCTTTCTATGCATTCAAAGATTATCCTGTTAAAGTCACTAAAGGTTATCATTGCTTTCATAGACAGTATCAACTCTATGATCAATCTACAAGTATGTGCTTCCTTTTTATTAAATCCAGTCCAGTTCATTTCATTTATGACACCATCTTTTAACAATTTGATATCTCCACAGATTACTTCCCGATTAGAATTGGGCTTCATCAAGGGTCAGCCTTGAGCCCGTATCTCTTTGCCTTGGTAATAGACGAGATTACAAGGGACATTCAAGGGGACATCCCTTGGTGCATGCACTTTGCCGATGATGTAGTGTTAGTTGATGAAAGCTTGGCGGGAGTAAATAGGAAACTTGAGCTGTGGCGGCAGACCCTTGAGTCTAAAGGTTTTAGACTAAGTCGGACTAAAACCGAGTATATGAAATGCGACTTTGGCACAACGGCTCAGGATGAGGGAGATGTGAGTTTGGAAGGTCAAGTCGTGCCTAAAAAGGACACCTTCCGATATCTGGGATCAATGCTACAAAGGGATGGAGATATTGATGCAGACGTTAGCCATAGAATCAAAGCAGGGTGGATCAAGTGGCGTCAAGCTTCTGGCATTCTATGTGACAAGAGGGTACCCCAAAAGCTAAAAGGCAAGTTCTATAGGACAGCAATTAGACCTGCAATGTTGTATGGAGCCGAATGTTGGCCCACAAAGGCTCGACATGTTCAACAAATGAGTGTTGCAGAAATGCGCATGTTGCGTTGGATCTGTGGTCACACAAGAATGGACCGAGTTCGGAATGATGATATACGTGATCGCCTAGGGGTGGCACCAATTGAAGAAAAGCTTGTCCAACATCGGTTGAGATGGTTTGGCCATGTCCAGAGGAGACCGCCAGATGCACCAGTGCGCTGTGGAGTCCCAAGCCAAACTAATAATATAAGGAGAGGCAGAGGAAGGCCGAAGTTGACATGGGCGGAGGCGGTGAATAGGGATTTAAAAGCTTGAGATATATCTAGAGATCTATGTTTGGATAGGATTGCCTGGAAAGCAGCTATTGAAGTGCCGGAACCATGACTTGGGTATCTTGTTGGGTTTCAACTCTAGCCTACCCCAACTTGCTTGGGACTACAGGCTTTGTTGATGTTGATGTTGTTGTTGATGTTGTATTCAGTTCAACAATACCCAGACCATTGATTGGTCAGATGATTGTCACTGCAAGGCTATAGACTTGCTGCAATTAATTCATATTAGAATCTCTGGCTATCACTGCACCTAGCTTGGACATGCCAAAATCTATGGCTTTTTTGCAGCCCAGGGTAAGATTGGGCCTTTACGCAACTGCGTTTAACATTCTCAAAGTAAGTTGCACTGATCAACCTTTTGTGATCTTTTACATGAAAATAACATTCAGATTTTATTTTTGGATTCTTAAGTTTGCTGTTTGGTGATACGGTTGTATCACACCATTTCAAATTTCTAATAATGAGATATAGTGTGACAAAATGATGATTTTGGCGCTAAATAGGAATTAAGATAGGTTATAGTTCTTTTTATTGTACTGAATCCAACCACAATATGCAATCCACATTCCAAATATCGTTCGGACTTAATGAGCATCTCCATCTCAGTGCAATATTAGTTTATTTCCTGCTAAATGGGCACTGGCATTATGTGCCAGAATTTCTCAGTGCAATTCACGTACTCAGATTGCGTATGTCCTCTCACCACCCTCACTTTTCTTTGCCATCAATCACCTTCAGTTGTTTATTCGCTAATGCAAGTCTTATTGTTTCAGGTTTAGCATATTATATCCACTACACTCTTCTAACAATTGCACGCCTTTGTGCCATCTATGTATTACGACTTTTGTTATGCTCCCTGCTGCCAAAAAGCTCCCTACTTATAAGGTGACACTTTTTCCTTCTAATAGTTATATTTACATTTAAATAATATTATGTCCATCCTCATTTTTGGGAATCAACAATTGCCTCTTATTGTGTACTCTCTAATTTAACTATTGTTGCTTTACCTTCAAAAAATTATATTCCAAATATTGGACACAGCCTGATAAATTCATATGTCACCCTCATCCTGACACTCTAGCTCATTTTGGCAAGTAGGTTGTTTATTTACGGTGGTACACCACCTCATTTCCAATTTAGTGTCGAAACATACAGCGTTTGCCATTTATAGTTGCTCTCACCCTCACAATATTTTTGGTCCTGTACTCATGTCCCAGAAATATGTACGTTGAGAAATTTGATTCTCTTCACATGCTAGCCTTACAAAGCACGTCATAAGTGCTTCCATGTAATGAAAAACATGCACACATTATGCTTACTTCCATTCCCTACATGCCATTAACTTTTCTTGCCTTAAGTATGGGCCAAATATACACCTTTGATACTCACTCTATATCCTACTCATACAGTTACTTCCATGACAACTACTCAACCTATAGCCCCAATTAGCTTTTTTGACGTTTTCTGTCTACGTGCAGCTGCAGTCAAATACTATAGTGGTCAACCTTACTTCAAAAGAAGAGAATGCAGTTGAGGTATTGTTCTTGCCTGCATTTAGCCATATATTCAAAATCCTGCGTACATATACCACTATTATCATTCATGAACTGGCCATTACTGTGAATCCTAGAGTTCTCTTATTGATTAATTCCTACATGTAGCAGGAAAGGAATTTATTACCCATCTTCGTCACAGGGAAGTGCTACTTTGCCGTTTTGGTGGTCCTTCTACTCCAATCAACAGCAGCAACTACCATCTTGGCTTCTCACAAATGCTTAGTCCTCATGGTCAAATAGACAAATATCAGTATATATGTTTACATATTCTAAATTCCTTTGCGTCTTCAGTAATGCCTCAGCACACATCAGTCCTGCAAATGTTTTTACCTGACTGTACAGTTCAACTGACGCTGAAATCATAGTGTCGTTTCGTTAGTAGTTCGTTCAGACGTTGATCATTATATTGTTCTGCATCCTTTAGTTTCAGATGCCTTATGTTTTGGTGTTACATCCAAACTCCAAAATTATATGTCTAATAACTATTATTGTCGTTATACATGATTTAGGTTACACATGTTATGTACATGCATCTCATTTGTACAGTGACAATGATACGCTACGGTCCCTAAATATAGCTATGGAAACTGTCTTCATCATTATGTCTTTGTTTCACCATCTCCTATTCATTGCTTCCTATCATGAAAGCTTTCATTTGCGTGTCTCCATCTTTTTTTTCATACATATTTTCTGTTGTCTACGTCTACCCGCGCTTCCGCGGGGGTTCTGGCTAGTTTTGTAAATATAAATTTGGTTATTATTAGAGTAAAATTGTCTCTAACAAACTTTGTAGATGACTAGTTGCAAAAAAAAACTTTGTAGATGACTCTCTAAATTATACAGCTCGTCATACCTTAAGTTTCGATCTCTATTCTTAGATAGCCTATGTTGCTCGCCATTTGGCCTCTTTGTGCAAGTAGGCAGCTCCCTATATGTTATCCTTTGCGTACCCACCATGCATGCTTTTTGGCTGGCTTCGGATCTAGGATGAAAGTTGAGGGGACTGAAGTTACAAGTTTATTGTCAGCTTCAACCTCCATGTTCTCCTCTTCAAAGCAGCCATGGCAAAAAAAAATCTTGAATAAGTGTAGGGGGCTTCATGAGATCAATAGCGGTAGGGAGGCCTGAGCGCCTCCCAGTAGATTCGTCCATGTATTAGTGTTTTCCTTTGCGTGCTTTGTTGGTCCACCGGCAATAGTAGTTAGGTACCAATTGGCCGGCTGACGGCGTCAAAAGCCTGGACTAGCGGCAAACGAACCCAGGTAACCGTAACAAAAGTCATTCCGATCTTCATTGCAACAAGAAAAAAAAGTCCCTCCAAACTTAAAAAGATACTCTAGTTTGTTGGGGTAGTAGTTTAGAGTCTTTTATGGAATATTTTTTTAAAAAGTACCTAAATAGGTAAATGTGGCTAATCCTTTTAGCTACTCTCTTGAAGTTGTTTTAGAACGTTTAATTTGGTATTTTGGCTAGCAGTGACCGTAAAGTCACGTATGAACACGCACATCACATTCTTGGTTCATTTGATTCTCCACCTTCATCCTCAAATGTTTTTTTTTTGTTATAGTTTACGTATCAAGAAGTTTGACTATAACTGTATAATTTATTAGTAATATTTATATTTTAAATAAATTTATTATAAAAATAGAATAAAAAATATACAATAATGTTAATCATGTATCATAAATATTTAGTATATATATATATATTGTCCAAATTAATTTTCGAGAAACGATATAATGATACAAAAGGGAACGAAGGGAGCACACGTCCTTATCTGTGCGCGCCGCTCGGCGCTCGCCCACAAGCTGTGATTATTCCATCCTTGATATGCTGGCTAATAACGTAGTAGTGACAAACTTAATGAGTTAATACTGAGTGTGACAGGCTAGCTGATTCCAACAAGTAGTGGCGTCCACGGACGATAGCACACCAGATTTATTATATATGATGAAAAACAAAAACAGATGAAAGAACTGCTAGCAGCAAGTTGGCATTTTCGCTTTGCCTGATCCAATCCAATCCAATCCAATCAGTGGATCGATGAGATGGTCATGATAGTTCTGTCTCTCTGCTGGGTCATCCGTCTCCATGGACCATGGGTCTGCATGTTTAGCTACTGTAGCACTGTTGGAGAGAGAGAGAGAGGAAACGATGGAGATAGATCAGCATATATATAAATAAGAAAGAAATGATTAGAACCCCCGCCCAATTGGGATTTGGTAATGCTAATGCTAATCTAACGGTGCCAGCATTATCGCCTCGTCTCGTCTCTTCTAATATAATCTAATCTAATAATATAAAGCACAACAACGGGCGGGCCTCACCTGTCCCCTTCCCTTCATGGCAGGGCCACACGATCCTCATCCTCTATGGCTAGCTGTACGTCCAAACATCTCGGCGATTCTATTCTATGGGTTTGCGATCTTGAATTGCTTGGTTAATAAGGATAATATATAGCCAATTGATATAAAATGTTAAGTCTAACAACTTCGGTGATGAATGTGTACCGATTGAGTAGTAGCACAATATTGTAGTTGTAGGCGATCCATGCACACGCATGGCCTCAGAGTTACACGGCAGGGAGGCCGATGCCATGGAGCGACTTTCCCGTCATCAGACAAGGAAAACCCGGCTAGTCACCAGGGTAATCTCCCCGCCCCGGAAAACCCAACTACTGCGTCAAATGCTAGCCCATCCACATTCCACGCGCAGACATGTGTAGGACGGCACGAGTCGCCTATCCGTTCCGTTTAGCACAAAACCTGGAAGGAAAAACCCGGCCCAGCAGCCACGGCCACCACCGTGTGCCGCCGCCGTCCGCGGTCGCTGTACCTGTACTACTCACCACGTCGATCGGCGCCAAATCAAAACCATGCAGCGCGCGCGTATGTGTCATTCCATTTCGTCGTGCTCGTAGGGCTGTACCAGTACAGTACGTACAGCTTCCATTTTTTTGGTGGTAACTGATGGATGGATGTTATGAAAGAATAGTAATTTGGACCTACTACTACTCCATCATTCCATACGTGTAGTAGTAATGCTAGTATTCCACGCCATGTCTACAAACTCCTCCTACACACGCAGCAGCGCTAGCTGCACTGCAGTGGAGGAGTATATGGCTGTCACGGCTTCTCATCATCACACCTTTAATGCGCGCTTGCAAATCACAGTTAAAACTGTGAACAGTACATATGTACTCCCCCGCGCTCCTCTGCTCGACACGTAGCGACATGATAGCAATGACGGAAAACCCTTTTGCTTTTGGGTCAGTCTCATAATCTCAAGGGGGTGGATGTGATGAACTCAAGGTGTCGAGCAGAGGAGCAGACTCAAGGTTATCTTTTTCTTTGGTCTTCAAAGAATATATTAAGTTATAAATCATGCTTTTTTGTTTTGCAGGAATAAAAAAGATACAAATCATGGCGTATGCTATCGTCGTCATCATTTCATGATCTAAGGTTCTACTTTTACCAAACGAGATGTAGGATTTATTTATACCGCTTTTCCTTTCTAATTCTTGTGCTTGTCATTAATTGCATCATTACCTCATTTGCTTACTAACAGATTACTATTAGACCAAAGTCACATGACCTTTACATCTTACTTGTCTTTAAATAAAGGACATGTCTTTTGCGCTAACGCCAATTTACTACAATAACCTTGCTTTACTCACGTGCGTGCGTCGCGGCGAACACCACCTCTAAACAAAACACATAGTTCAATTTTTCATTACATACGCACCGACATCAAGAGAGCAATAATTTCTAATTATTTTGTTAGAATTTCGTGAAAGATTCAACCCGCTAACACAAGCCTGATTTTTTTTTACAGTTGCGGGTCAAAATATTATTAGCCTTATTATCTGTTGTGGCATCATTATGACACTAGTAATCTAATTACTGTCAGGCTAACGTTAGTCACGCGGTCTGTACGTTCATTTTTGTACTCTTATCTTAAATTGTCTCTACTTGAAAGCAATATATCTTTCCTTTTACTCGTATTGTCGTTTTGCATTACCGTTTGGATACAATACCGTTAGGATATGTTCGGTATTCTATCATATCTTTCCGCAACAGTTATTATTTTATTGATATTTAATAGTAGTGCTACTAAAATTAATATAAAACAATATAGATATTTACGCGAAATCAGTATAAATCCAATAGTCACACATAAGCATCTTGATTACCGTGGTAATTCGAACACAAGTAAAGTATTTTTGTCACCTTCACTGGTCTAAGTCAAAGAGAAACCCCAAAAATCAACGAAGAAAGACCAGAAAACCCCATCATCCATTCAAGCTCGGCCAGTCTCAGGAAGACGAAATCCAGGGTGACCGTAGCAGCAGCAGGAGGAGGAGACTGACGGATTGGCGAAGGAAAGAAAAAGAGAAGAAGCACACATGGATAAACAGTGTATATATAAATGGTCCCCAGTTATTACGCTCCTCTCTCTCTTCTTCTCCGCGTTTTCCACCTCACTCCTAGCTAGCAGCTCCTTTACTCATCCCTCCGTCATCCCCATCCCCTCCATCTCCATCCCTTCCCTTGCCAAGCAGCGAACGAGAGAGAGAGACGCAATGGGCGACCGGGCGTACGCGCCGGCCGTGAAGCCGGTTCCCGTGCGCGCCACCAACGGCACCGCGAACGGCGGGAGCGCCGGTGGGCCTCCGCGTCCGGCGCCGCCGTCCATGCTGCCCGGCGGGCGCGTTCCCCCTCCGCCGATGTACCGTCCGAAGCCCGCGCAGTCTCGGCCACCGGCGCGTCGCCCCCGTCGGAGCGCCCGCGGGTGGTGCTGCGCGTGCTGCCTGTGGCTGACGCTGGTGCTGGTGGGTCTGGTGTTCCTGTGCGCCATCGCGGCGGGGGTGTTCTACGTGGTGTACCACCCGCGCCCGCCCAGCTTCGCGGTGACGTCGCTGCGGCTGGCGGCGCTGAACGTGTCGGACTCGGACGCGCTCACCTCCCGCATCGACTTCACGGTGACGGCGCGCAACCCCAACGACAAGATCGCCTTCTCGTACGGCGACATCGCGGCGTCCTTCGCCTCGGACGGCGCGGACGTGGGCGACGGCGTCGTCCCGGGGTTCCTCCACCCGGCGGGCAACACCACGGTCATCCGCGCCGCGGCTTCCACAGCAGCGTCCACCATCGACCCCGTCCAGGCGGCGGCACTCAGATCCAGGAAGTCCCACGTGGTGTCCGCGCAGATGGACGCCAAGGTCGGGGTCCAGATCGGGCGGCTCAAGTCCAAGAGCATCACCGTCCGCGTCAATTGCGCGGGGGTCTCCGTGGGACTCGCCAAGCCGGCGCCGGCCGCGCCCGCACCCGCGCCGGACGCGGCGCCGGCCCCCGGCCGTGGCCGTGGGCGTGGGCGGTCGGTGGTACGGACGACGACGTCGTCCTCCTTCAGCGGCGGCGGTAAGATGACGCCGACGGACGCAAAGTGTAAGGTCCGCATCAAGATCTGGATTTGGTCGTTTTGATGGATTCCATTTGGAGGGCTTGAGCTGGGGTAGAGAGAAAATTTTCCTTTCAACCTCTTTCTTTTTTCTCTTGCTTCTTCTTCTTCTTCTTCTCTTGACAACAGTGTATGTGGATTTATTGGGAGTATAGTCTATATGGTTTTCATTTTCGATCACCACATGCATCCTAGTGATTCTTGACCATTTTTTTCGTCCAAAATTCCTACTGTGCAAAACTGACGATAGATTCATGCGTCGCTGTGCAATTCAATTCACCCCTGCATATGACTAGTAACTGGTAGCCCACTCAACACTCTACAGTTTCAGTAGCGGGAATCTAATTTCAGTAGCTTTCAGTATTAATCACAAACTGATGAGTGCTGACCATACTAATAACTGAGTAGTGTACTACTAGTGGTAATTTAATTTCAGTGCTGCGATAACCAGCGGTTTGTGCTCAAAGCTCGGATGCGATGCTTGTCGGTGGCGTAATCGTAACGGCTGATGGATTTCCAGCTAAGGCCTTGTTGGGATGCGTATGCATCGGGCTCAAACCACAGATCAGATTAGAGTGTATATTAGTTCAAATACACTTCAACACAACACATGTGGTTTGAAGCATCCAAACAAGGCCTCATGCATTTCGTCGTCGGCCTCTCCCTTTTTAATTCTCTTGCTTGCGTGCTTCTGTCTCCGTCCGTTCCGCTCCCGCTCCGGCGGTGGCGTGGCGCGGTGGATGGATGCATTTGCTGGGCCGCTTTCCGTCTTCCGGGGCCGGGGTGCGTCCTAGCTGGCAGAGGACGCTGACGCGCGGGACCGTGACTGGTCGGGCCCCACGTGGAGAGTGGGCTGAGGCCTCAAGGGGGCGTCGCGGGCCGCGTGGCGAGAGGATAGGACGTGTGTCGGCGACTGGAGTGGTGCGGGATGACCGCCTGAGCATGAGCTGAGGAGAGAGAGAGCGTGGCGTGAGAGAAAAGGACATCACCTCCTCACACACTCACTCGCTTGCCTGCTGCAGTGGTGGCGGTGGATGGGAGAAATTAATGGCGGCTAGTGGTTGGGCATGGGGCGTTTGCTGGAATCGCTCGGGGGAATGCAAATTTGCCAAACGCACATGCCACCAACGGTAATGTCATCTGCCTCTCTGCCTACACCGCACTGGGGAAATGGAAAACACTTGTGTTTTGCTTCAACCCTGCTGGTCCTGTTTATATTCTCTGAATTTTGCAGAAATTCTGGCATTAGGATACGAATTGTAGAGGGAAAACTCAACGTGGCTCTTGTCGTTCGTCCGCATGCGCTTGTCGTCGTTGCCAGAATTGCTGCCATCTTCTTCAATCTGTTCGGTCATCTCGAAAGCACAGTTTGCTTGCTGTGCTGTGCCCGTCGACAAGCATGAACCGCATGCCACGGAGGCATGGCTGGCAGCTTGAGCGCTGCATGCAATGGCTGACCAGTGGTCAAACAAAGATGGTTCTCCATGCATGTGCCGTTTCCTTCTTCGGTAAAATAAATAATTAAACTGAACAAGAGCGGCTGACATTTTTGTTTTCGTTGGGTTATATTTACTACTATACGCCTGTTAACAAGACTTTGGGGAAACTGTTGTGTATAATACTGTACTAGGGAAAATTTCTGTATAACCTCGCTCCAATACGAAAGCTTGTCGGTTGCCGGAAATGAGTCATCGAGCCAAATCAACATGGCACAACGTCTGGACAGCCGAGGGAGGTGCCCCTGATCTTGTGTGTGTCTATATATATATATATATATATTTACTCTCTCCGTTTCAATTTATAATTTGTTTGACTTTTTTTACCCTAATTTTGACCAGTCGTCTTATTCAGAAAATTTATGCAAACATAGTCAAATTTAAGTCATTCATGTAGAGTATTTATTAAATAAGTAAGCCACACCAAAAGAAATGTTATTTTGTACAAAAATTTAGATAAGACGAATGGTCAAACGTAGGGTTTAAAAAGTCAAACGAACAATAATTTGAAACGGATTAAGTATTTGTTTATTATTATGAGTACAAATAAATACTAACGTCAAGAAAATGATTTTTCTTCTTCTCTGGAGCTCTTGCTGAAGCAATAACCCAGACTTTCTTGTACGTGTTGCAATGAAAAAATAAAAAGAAAAGAAAAGAAAAAGTGGAGCATGATTTTGAGGTTGATCAATCTATGGATGATGGATGTGCTGATATGTGGACTATTGTGCTCGCAGCGCTAATGACAGCAGTTTTGTCCTTTGGAGAGATCGACCATAAGCTATATTCTACTGCTATATAGTTCCAGTTCATCTTAAAAAAAAAGAAAAGAAGAAGAGGTATAGTTCCAGTAGTCGTTCCTCGTATGGTGGAGGGCATGTGGGGTTGGGTAAGTGGCAGTAGTAGATTATTTATTTATTATTATACGTGTCGGGCGTAGGGAGGCTCTGATTGTCAGGTATTCTTCCAACGTGTACGTTACAAACAAAGTTACTACTATTAGTTCCTACCATCATCGTCAGTTGTTAATTAACAACTGGGGAGTAGTATACTGAATACTATACCGTATCTACGGACTACTACTACTCAGCATTAGACAACGTACAAATGGTACTCCCTCCGTTTCAATTTATAATTCGTTTGATTTTTTTTGACCTCAATTTTGTCCACTCGTCTTATTCAAAAAAATTATGTAAATTTAAACCATTTATATATACTATTTATTAAATAAGTAAGTCACAACAAAAGAAATAATATTTTGTATAAAAATTTGAATAAAACGAGTGGTCAAATTTAGAGTTGAAAAAATCAAACGAACTATAATTTAGAACGGATTAAGTTGATGACGGCCATCCAGGGTGGATCGAGCCAGTAGCAGGGCGACTCGCAGGACCTGATCGACCACCGTCCCACCGGGCAACCCTTGCGTGAAGGACGCCTGTGCTGTGCTGTGCTGCGGTCCACAGTGACAGTGTGCAATAATTATAAGCCTTCTGTGGTCCATGAGTATGTACAACGCTAGTATGCACATTGAAATCTTGTTTGGATCCACTTATATTTTATTTCAACTTACGTGTGCTACAGCGATTTATAATAGAAGTTAGTTTATTAATTCAATATCTGTTTAAACACATGTAAATTGAGATGGATGAGATTTGAGAAGCTAACAACTACGGGATTCAATTAGTTACCACACAACACGACAAACAGAAGATGACGGTGGCAAAGCAAACAGTACAGCAGTACCTCGATCCGGCATGTAGAGGAACCGCGCGGCGTATGATGAGAATCGATGAGAGAACAAATAAAACGCCCTGCTGTGTGATGTGCTTTCAACGTGGAGGTGGAGCCCGTACGTGTCAATGGGAAATAAAATCGTTCGTGAGCATCTTTGCAACAAGAAAAAAGAAAAAAAAAGCTATATATATTTAGGCATCTCACTGCACGTACCATGATTTTGTCTTAAACCTCACTTCTCCCTCTCCCCGCTGCCAAGTAAATGAAGGCACGTACGTAGTACTACTACACAATTCACACGTACGCACGCGGCCGATCGAGAGAGATGCATGATGTATTGATGCCTGCGGCCTTGCCTCGTATACCACTCCGTACGTATATACTACTACTTGTGTCTGGTGCGGTGGTGCCCCCAAATTAAACGTGTACGTGCCCGTGCTCCGATCCCCTACATGCGCAGTCGGTACGGCGCACGGCGTCCTCATCCGCACTATCTCATGCTGCTGCTGCTGCATCCTCGTTCTCTCGTGTCATCACGGCCATCATCATCATCCAACCGAGGAGCAAAAGGCTGCAGAGGAGGAGGGGCCGACGCGGATGGAAATGGAATAATCACGGCTGCCCAGAGAGGAAAAGCCGATCCCGACCTGTTGCCTTCCCCCGTCAGCCGGAGGGCCCAGATCGGCCCACCCCGCGCAAGCCCCGAGGCCGTCCAACTCCAACGGCGAAAAGTGGAAAGGGTCACAGGCGCACGTGGCAGCTTATCCCTCTCGCCGTCCACCCGCAGGCCGCCGCCGCAGCAGCAGCAATCAGCCTGATTCAGCCATGGCCGCGGCGGCGCCCGCGCTGCTCCCTCCCTCGCGCAGGCTGTCCCGCCGCATCCACGTGTCCCGCGCGGCCGCGGCCTCAGCATCAGCATCCTCGTCCTCCTCCCCGGGGCAAGGTGCGCCGCTGATTCCTTTCCGCCCTCACGTGACGCGGCCCGACCCGGCCCCGACCCTGCCATGCTGCTAGTCCTGCTTCAGCATGCGTAGGCGATGAGACAAGACGAGTGGGGACATCGACGTATCGCTGGATGATGCAGAGCTCACCGCTCCCTATCCGCTTGTTATTGTTTGTGAGCTATTGGCGGCTTTCGCAGGTGGCGGGGGAGTGGAGTTCCAGGGGAAGGTCGGCTTCCTGGGGCTCGGGATCATGGGTGCGCCCATGGCATCCAACCTCATCAACGCAGGGTAAAATCACTCACTCCATTCATTCCCTTTGCTTTCTCAGCTGCACCAGGCCGCTGTCTGTAAGTAGCTTGGTTTCTGTGTTCGTCAGCTGCGACGTTACGGTGTGGAACAGGACCAAGAGCAAGTGCGATCCCCTCCTCAGCCTCGGTGCCAAGTAAATTTCGTTTTCGACTTCGTATTTGCATACCCAAGCAAACCCATTTTCCTAATTGCATACTCGTAGTGGTACTGCTCCGTATGATATAAATAAGCGCGTGCAAATTCCTGATATGTGACAGACCTTCGTTTCCTGATAAATATTCTTCGGTCAGGACCCTGCAGAGGCCCACATTTCTTCCTCGGTGTCCACCTTGCAGTCCACTCTTACTTAATTTACTTGACTTGAATGAAGGCCTACCATGTTCTGCTGAAATTCCACTCAAAAACACTCCAAATCGAAGAACCAAGCCCTTTATAGCTACAATCAATTTACTTTCAGTGCCAACTAGACAGCGTCATTTTGTTATTCATGTTGACCCACAGCAAAAGCAGTGTTCTATTGAAAATAATAATAAAAAAGATGCGCACCATGCATTGCTGTGACCTCCAGGTACGAGCCTTCACCGGCCCAAGTCGCTTCATCTTGTGACGTGACGTTCGCGATGCTCGCTGATCCACAAAGCGCGGTATGTGCTTCGTTCCAGAATTCAGGCAGCAGCCTTCTCTGTTCATGAAAACTCACACGACAAAACCCAATCATGTCTATGACGATACTCCGTATGTGTCCACTACAGGCTGAGGTTGCATGCGGGTCCAATGGAGCTGCTGAAGGGTTGGCCCCTGGGAAAGGGTAACTAACTAACTAACTATCTTGCCTATGAAAAACAAGGATGCATCAGAGAGCTCGCCTGGAGCATATGAGGACATGTAACTAGATAACATTATTATCTCTTATCTTCTAGCCTGTTACCTGCAGCTATGTCGATGTGTCGACGGTTGATTGTGCTACATCCAAGCTGATCGCTGAACGCATTACAAGCACCGGAGCATCTTTCCTTGAGGTAGTCCCTGGACCCTGGTCCCTGCCACTGTTTACAGACCCATCTTGTACAATGAAACTGTTCATCTGCTTGTCCCAGTGTATTATTCACCAAAAAGTGTAATTCCAATGCCTGTACTTTGCTCCAGCGCTAACTCGATAACTTTTTCAGTAGGCTCCAGTTTCAGGCTCGAAAAAGCCAGCAGAAGATGGGCTGCTCATCTTTCTTACTGCAGGTAAACTTCCGCGGCCATAATCAGTAATTACAAAAGCCCCTTTTCTGTTTCTTTCAGCAAAAAAGCCCCTTTTCTGTTATCTGAAACTGTTAACACTACTGCACCAAGGTGATGAATCCTTGTACAAGACAGTGGCGCCCCTCCTTGATGTCATGGGGAAGGTTAATCTCATATCTGCAAAGAACCATTTCCCTCAAATCACATTCTGGATCAAGAAAATGTGCTGATTTTTCCGCCTTATTCTGAAACCAGTCAAGATTTTATCTTGGCGATGTAGGCAATGGTGCGGCAATGAAGCTCGTGGTTAACATGGTCATGGGGAGGTAGCACAAAATCATTCGTTGTTTACTGCATTTTAATAAATGACCAAAGCCTTTGGATATTGTCACTAAATGTTCTGGTTCCTTTGGTGAAATATTGTGCAGCATGATGGTTTCCTTCTCAGAAGGGTTGCTCCTGAGTGAAAAAGTCGGCTTAGACCCAAATACTCTTGTTGAGGTAATTTCAGAAAGAGAAAAAAAAATTGAATATCACACTGCAGCAGTATTGAATAGTGAAACTCCAATTTAGAGGGGATCTAATATAGGGTACTTTGGTAGTTCCAGGTTATTTCCCAGGGTGCTATCAGTGCTCCCATGTTCTCCCTTAAGGGCCCATCCATGGTTAAAGCTGCATATCCTACTGCCTTTCCTCTGAAGCATCAACAGAAGGTAGCACTTACTTGCTTGTCCATTCATTCAGCAGTGATGAACAGTTTCATTTGCATCTGTTCTGACCTAATCACGACTGAGCAGAGCTCCTGACAATAATGAAACAAACAACTCATGGCAGGACATGAGGCTCGCATTGGCCCTGGCGGAATCAGTGTCCCAGTCCATTCCTACAGTTGCAGCTGCGAACGAGCTGTACAAGGCTGCAAAATCGCTTGGCCTTAGTGACCACGACTTCTCGGCGGTTATTGAAGCGCTGAAAGCCAAAGTGGAGAGCTCACAGCAGTAGTTGTTCTCAGTTCAGCTGCCATTGAGGCAGCATTTTGTCCTGACGAGGAATGAAGTTCACACTTAAGGGAAAATTTTCAAAAAAGTTTTGCTTATTTTGCATACAAGCACTGAACAATACGATTTCAATATTTCATATTTGTAAAAAAAAAAATCTCAGAACAATTCAACTTCTGTATTTGTAAATATTTTCTCGAACATTACATTGACATTTCATCAAGGAAGAATATATTTGTAATAATAGAGAACTTTATTTATGACAAGCAACACCACATGTACATGAAGCGCGTTGGCTAGCTTTTCTCCTAGATAAGAAATGGTGTTGCTTGTGCATGAAGTGCATTGTAAAAATATGAAAGTTCATTGATGATAGGCAGCACCGCAGTTTTTGTATTTGTAATAAAAATAAGAAAGTTGATTGACTACAAGTAGCACCACAACATGATCTATAAACAACAGACTCGAAGGACAAAAACTATCTTATTAGCTTAGCAAGACAAATGGGCATAGGAGTGGCTGATAAATCGACTCGGCAGCTACCACGTTGTATTCAAGCACACATGACATCTTATTCAGAATGTGTTACAATTTATGCTCTGTTAGGATACAGAAGGCAGGCAGATCGAAATCTAACAATTTTTGGGGTGTAAACAACAGAAATTGTTTTCGATGTTGGTACAAAACTGATTCAAGCACCAGCTCAATGTGCCTACTAGAATGCCTAAAGTTTCTGTTTCTGCTTTGCACTCGGGGCACATAAACAGTAACTTCCATGCAATCAGTCACTATTGCTGCAGCAGTTTAGCATACTACCGATGACCCTCGTTGACTGTCAATTGCTGGAACAGCTTTTCTTGTTTGGTGAAATATACACAATTCAAACCGGTGGGGTGCTCCATGTGCTAAGATCCCATACCAGCCACCCCCTTAGCTTTGGCTGCCGCCTGCTGTGCTGCTGCGGCGGCTGCAGCTGCTGCTGCAGCAGCTGATGCAGCTGGTGATGCGGAGGAAGCTGGTGCGGCTGGGGTCTTCTGTGCTGCTTCAATAGTATGCTCCTGTTGCTGTTTGTTATGTAGCTGGGCCAATATGTTCGTTATCTGGGCTCCTGTGAGGGTCTCATGCTCAAGAAGTGCGTTGGCTAGAGCATGTAGCTCTTTATTGTGTTTTGTAAGAATGGTCTTCGCATTATTATATGCATTCTCTAACAAATTCTTCACCTCCTGCTCAATCACAAGTCTAGTTTCTGAGCTCATGTTCTTTCCATCGTCCTCGTAGTTATAAGAGACAAGGCCGGCCTGCTTGCTCATGCCATATTTAGTAACCATTGCTCTTGCCATTGCAGTTGCTTGCTGGAAGTCTGAGGACGCACCGGATGTCACCTCAGTATCCCCAAATATAAGCTCTTCTGCCACACGGCCTCCCATGCAGACATCCAATTTTGCTAGCATCTGTTTCCTTGACACACTAGTCTGGTCTTTGTCAGGGAGTTGGGCCACCATTCCTAGAGCCATCCCTCTGGGTACGATGGTAGCCTTGTGGACAGGGTGAGCTCCTTCTGTGTGGATAGCAACAAGGGCATGCCCTCCCTCATGGTATGCTGTCAACTTCCTACATTCGTCAGAGATAACTGCCGACTTCCGCTCACTACCCATCATGATTCGGTCCTTTGCATACTCAAGATCATTCATTGTGACAGCTTTTGCACCATCCATGGCAGCCTTAAGAGCAGCAACATTTACCAAATTAGCAAGGTCTGCACCAGAGAATCCTGGTGTTCCTCTAGCAATGATCATTAAGTCCACATCATCACTTTTCAAGATCTGCAATAAACAAATAGAATGGTAAGAGAACACAGTTTCATTTGAACAACACAGCAACAAGAGTTCTCAAGATCACCTTAGACATATGGGATTCTAGAATTTGACGTCGACCTTCAACATCTGGGTTGGGAACAACAATATGACGGTCAAAGCGCCCAGGTCTGACTAGGGCTTTATCTAGTGACTCAGGAAAGTTGGTTGCAGCAATGACAATTATTCCCTCATTCTGCTTAAAGCCATCCAACTCGACAAGCAGCTGGTTCAAGGTCATCTTCATATACTGTTGATCCTTAGGATTCCGGCTCCCACCAATTGCATCTATTTCATCAATAAATATTATGCAAGGAGATCGTTTTTTTGCTGCAGCAAAAAGGTCTCGCACTCTCCGAGCTCCAACTCCCACAAACATCTCCTCAAACTCGCTTCCACTGCAAGAGAAGAAAGGAACACCAGCTTCACCAGCAATAGCCCTAGCTAGCATGGTTTTCCCAGTGCCAGGAGGGCCAACAAGCAAGACACCTTTCGGAAGTTTTCCACCAAGACGTGTGAAGCGCTGAAATCAAGAGCACAGTTTGTGAGCATCATATGAAAAACATACAATAAAAAAGGTACATTCAAGTGTTGTCAAGACGAGAATACGAGATGAGCTTAATAACTCACAGAAATATATACACAAAAATGAAGGTAACTCAAAGCTATCAAGTATCAACATGGCAAAAATATGAGCCTACAGCTTCACAAAAGCAATAGATAGGGTAGATCAATGATAAACTAAGAGTAAAGTGCACCAGCGGTCCCTAAACTGCATTGTTGTGTCATCCCGGTCCCTAAACTCGTAAATCGACTGTTTAGGTCCTCAAACTTGTTCATATAAGTCATCCTAGTCCCTAAACTTGCAAATATACTATTTAGGTCCTCAAACTTTTCAGTTGTGTCATCTCAGTCCCTAAACTTGTTTTGAGTCTCATTTGGGTCCAAACAAGGCAATCTAAAGACTTGATTTTTCTCAAAAAGAGAAAATTCCTTATTTGACACTGAAAAAACTTGTTCTTAATTTAGCACCCAAACTTGAAATCTTCTTTATCTAGTCTTTCTTGAAATTTTTATTCTCAAATTGACACTACCATAACCTTAGGCATCTAACGGTGTTAACTCAAACGCAAAAGGACGATTTTGCCCTCCTTCAGTTTCTCTTGTACAGACATGTATTGGCACCGCGTTTTTTTTCTTTTTCACGTGCGTGCTATTCCTTCGAGTACAGAATTGTTTTACCATAATCTATGTTTCACCAAATAATAGTCTGATACGCGTATCTATACGGCGGAGCAGGCTTACGGGTGTACACATGCGTGCACGTACATGCGCTGCACACCAGCCCCCGTAGTGGCCTGTGTTCTTTCCCATGCATGCACGTGAATACACATGTTCTTCCATGTCTTAGTAACACAAGCAAGTGTATGTGCATAGACGGATGGATAATTTTAGGGCCTGTTTGGTACAGCTCACAACAGCTTCATGAGCTGTTTTTTTGCCAAACACCTATTTTCAAAACAGCTTCATGGGTGAAGCTGTTTTTTCCCCCTCTCACAAAGACATAAGTGGGATGAAGCTGAAAAAAGTAGCTTATCTCAACTCTCTCCCCCATTTCTCATATCTATGCATAAAGTTGTTGGTGAAGCTGTTTTGCCAAACACGTTTTCGAAAATAGCTCAGCTTCACCTAGAGTGTTGCTCATGAAGCTATTTTCTAAAAAAAAAACAACTTCACTAGTAAAGCTGAGTTGTAACAAACAAGCTCTTAGACTGGCCAAAAATCCATCTCAAACAGCGCGGCGAATGGGCGGCGGCATTTGCTGCTGCTGTTGTGCGCCAACTACACCACACTTCTTGGTGGGTGGCCACACGCTGGTGTGGTCGGTCTGGTTCCCAGTTCTGCTCGTGCCCGTCCGCCTCCCAGCCTCGGCCGTTCACGTGGTTCACGCGGCGGCTGCTGGCCGCGTGCGTCGTCATCAGCGTACTTATGAGCATAAACAACCTCCTCGATCTTCCCCTACTGTACTGCTTCTCGTACTTGCCCATGACAACCTCCTCGACGCTGCTGTCCATGTGCGCAACTGGCCTTTTCTCGTGCTGCTGTCGCCGTCATTCTGCGCCACCTTCTCACCATCTCCAACCTCAATGTCATCGTGCTCCTCGCGCTCAGCTCTCATACAGGCCGACGGCCCGGGCAGTGGCGCGCTGGGACCTCCGCCGGCCACATACTGGGCGGTGGTGGGCACGCTGGTGCTGACGTGACAGGCCTACTTCCTGGGCACCACGGGGATGCACGCTGCTGCTGCAGCGTGCGCGTGGCCACCTTGTTGTCGCATGTGTTCCGTGACCCCTTCGGCTGGAAGAAGGCCATGGCTTGTGCATCGCCCCGGATGGTTGGACGAGTGGTCGCGGTGGTGGAGTCTGCCCGGCCCGTCCGCGATGGAAGCGCGAGGGGAGCCCGCACCAGACGTGCGCGCAGCTCCAGCCCTAGCCGCCAATGCGCCACTGCTGCCCCCTTTGTCTACGGAAAACCAGATCTTGTTCCTCTCCTTGCGTGTGTAATGAGCCAGGGTTATGTTAGTCTTTTAACAGGTGGTCCTACATGTCAGTTAACCTTCCAGTATGCTTAAAAGTGACGGTAGTGTCAGTTTGGGAACAAAAGTTCAAGAAAGGCTATAAGGAAGATTTAAAGTTTAGGTGCTAAATTAGGAACAACAAGTTTTTTTAATGTCAAATAAGGAATTTTCTCAAAAATAATTCATAACTTTTTCTTATGAACTCGAATGAAGACAAACTTTATAAACAAATTGTAGCCCTTGATGCGATCTACAACTTTATAGTTGGATTATTTTTAAATTAAAACTGTTTAGGGTATTGAATGGTCTAATTAAAAGTGTTTTTGAAATATATAAACTTTTGTAATTAAATTCGAGATAATAAATGCTTCAAATTAAAAAACTTTTTAACTACAAAGTTGTAGATCATATTGAGAATTGTAGCTTTCATATAGACCATTTCAATATCCAAGATTATTTGATAACTTTAAATTTTATAAATTTCAAAATCTTTAAACTTACAATAATATTTTGAGACCCTAAACAGTTTTAATTTTAAAACTTTTTAACTACAAAGTTGTAGATTGTGTTGAGGGCTCCAATTTTGATACAAAGTTAGTCTTTATTCGAGTTCATATGAAGAAATTATGAACTACTTTTTTTATATCAAATTTTTAGATCATCATGTTTGGACCCAGATGAGACTCCAAACCAAGTTTAGGGACCGAGATGACACAATTGAACAAGTTTGATGACCTAAATGGTTGATTTGCAAGTTCAGGGATCGGGATGACATAGCCGAACAAGTTTAAGGACCGAAATGACACAGATGAACAAGTTTGAGGACCCAAACGGTCGATTTGTGAGTTTAGGGACCAGGATGCCACAACACAACAAGTTTAGGGACCGTTGGGGCACTTTACTCATCATAAACTAATTAATGGCAACTTTATTTAATCTATCAGTAACATAAAGAACAATGTGGTTACTAATAGCAGGAAGACTACGGCTGATAAAACGAGACCAAACAGTGTAAGCACTGATTTTTCACAAGTTTGCTTCACAAGTTTTGTGCAAACGAAGATATTGGATGATAAGTCCAAAAGCAATTCATGAATAAATTTTTTTTGGGACTTTGAAGCATAATAGTTTCACATCACAGCATGGTGATAATTTTTAAACTCCCCCTCCACCCCCCCCCCCCCCCCCACCCCACCCCACCGGAAAAAACCAGAAGGTGGAGGAAAAAATCTTCAAGTAACATTGCTTGACTTCAAGAAATGTTATACCATTTTTCAAGACTAATGATTAAAAAGGTTTTACCTTGGGATCTCGAAGATAATGAACAATTTCTTCAAGTTCAAATTTTGCTTCATCAACACCCTTCACATCACTGAATTTTGTACTAGACTCCATGCTTGGTTGAACCTCTTCATTCAGACCAAGGCCTACATTCAATTCATAAATGGTTAATGGGCTGACGTTCAATTCAGAAGATAATACAGATCTTCCACAAAATCAAACCTTTGCTGATTCCTCTATCCTCGATGAGAGCACCGATGCCCGAAATAAGAAGGAAAGTAAGTGCAATGCTTCGGAAGGTACGCCAAAGCTGATCCTTAAATTGACCTGTTTCTGCTGTGACCATATGAATAGGTGCATTTGCAGTGCCAAGAGCTCCATCTTTTGTCACTTGACCAGCACCAATTAATGCAGGAATACTACTAAATCTTTCTTCCCCCCTTGTCGAGGAAGCAACACCTGTACAGAAAATTCATAAGTAGAGTTTAAAAGTTATGTTAAACAAAGGATAGGCATTATATCAACTTAAGAAATGCTACCCACTAGAGGAATTAACTATAGACTTCTATACACAGAAGACTAGGATAAGTTTAGCCAAGAGCACAAAAATAAAGTATTATAGAGAGAACAGTTTTCCTGGAATTAGTACTCTAAAAATCTAATGTGTTTGCCTTATATATATATATATATATATATATATATATATTATATATATATATAATAACATAAAGCAGCAACAAGTGGTTTAAGATTACCACTACTCTCACAATTCTCATTTTAGTAAAACTCAATGTCCAAGAATTTGATAACACATACAAAACTCGACCTCTCTCCAATTACTAAAGAGATTAGTGTTTCAGTCGTCCGTCCAACACATGCACCAAACCTGAGTGTTTCTGTCATCTCAGGCACCAACAGCAGAAGTTCATCATGGACAATGTGGTCTGGAAGTTGGAGTCAGACATGATGTCTAGCTTCATCTAGAATTCTAATCCACACATTGGGAAGAGAGAAGACTCTCGATGCGATGTGTATTCTTTGGCAGACTCACACCTCAACGTACAAAGCAAAGCATGGAGAGCAGATGAATTCATAAAGGACGAGTACTAACCCTACCTATTTATTAGGTTATTTAGTTTCCAATCTCCTGTCATCACTTGCTGAGCCCACATCAACCGATTCACACGCCACACAAGTCCATCTCTCCCCTCCTTACATTCGGCTGGTGCTGAAGCAGGCCAGACCCCACGACACTGTCCTGCACGTCAGCAGAGCTGGCGCTCAACTGAGTTAGAGAGTAGGCAGGCACGTGGACCAGCAGGTGTGACAGTCAAGAACTGCATGTACCAGGCAGCAGCAGCAGCAAAGCTGGCAGCTGGATGTGCATGGTGAGGCTGCCAGTGCCTCCGGGCCATATGCATGCGTGATGTTTTCCAGCATTAGGATTAGTAGACAGCTGCAGAAAGCTAGTTGCTTTGGCACGTGGGGAAAACAGGCAGTAGCATGCATGCTGCGCAAGCCCAAAGTTTGTCAGGAAGATGGAATAAAGGTGCAGAGGTGGTTTTTGGGCTCCATGAGATCAGGCCATGTAAACAACTCCGTACTTTCCTAATAAAAAAATTAAAAAAGAGAAAACTCATAGAAACCAATCACAGGTTTGTTTCCCTGCACCCTCTCCTTTCTAATTAGCCGTGCTGCCACAGGCACTGGCGGAGCAAAGTGAAGGCCATCCTGGGCTCTGGCCCCACCTTCCAGGATATTTTTAATGAGCCAGTTTTTAGTACACCACTCGTAGCTGCAAATCTAATGTTTTCAATTACATGCATGCATGCAAGCAAGCCAGCCCTGAGTATTTCTGTAGTGTTTATAGTTTGTGCAATCTAGTCTCCAACTGTTATTGAGTTTTCTTGCCACCCCTCACACCACACTTTTTGCCGTGCTTGCAGGGTAGAGCATCACATATTCTTATCAAATTTTGTTTGTTTTTGGCACACTACTTTTCAGTACATATAATTTAGCGCTTGAATTTTAGCACACTACTTTTCAAGGGCCTTCGCCCATAGCAAATCACAGGCATATTTACTAGTCTAAATCCGAACTACAGTAGAGCATAATGTTTCCTTTGACAGAGCATCTACAGCCATGAAAGACGAATATGTAATTATGTATGCATTTGTTAACTGCTTTGATTTATTCATAGGGATAGAAAATAATTTGTATACAAGACATAGGCATCAAAACCTACTAGCAGGACATTGGATGTATCCATAATATAAGAACGCAGCCAGTCAGCCACTATACAAGTGTTTTTGAAGTGATGCTACAGCTAGAAAAACAAACAGTAGCTG
Source organism: Microstegium vimineum (assembly GCA_022036555.1). NCBI lineage: Eukaryota > Viridiplantae > Streptophyta > Magnoliopsida > Poales > Poaceae > Microstegium > Microstegium vimineum. The sequence continues at coordinate 24,937,910 of CM039138.1, read as the reverse complement.
CATTGCAGACAGAATGTAGCAGAATGCAAAAAATTCTCAACCATGAAATGAAGGAAATGTCTTACAACTTTGGTACCTCTCTGCAGTGTTTTAAGCAAGGCACTCTCGTCCAGCCTATCAACCCTGACAAGAGCTTTTACATACTCCGAAAGTGCTGCAGGATTAGAATGTAATGAAGGTTGGCTTTCAAATATTTGTATGACACGCTCTGGGTCACTTCTGTAGATCTCTTTAAGCAGAGAAGTTTCACTTGGTGATTCTAGGTCTCGCACCCGGCGTGCAAGGCTACCTATGTAACTTGACTGGTTTCTCTCTTGTAAATTTCTAATTCTGGCACCTGCGGTGAGCAACAAGACAATATAGATTGTCAAACAAAAAGTGGGAACACATTTTAGTAGTAGAAAGACTGGCACTGGATAGTAACACTGCATTGAAGAAAGTGGTATCCTGGTATAAGTGTATAACAGATGCATGATCGCCATCACAAACAACTTTTGTGAGTAAATGAAAACAAAGGACAGAGAGAGATATAAGGCGTGAAATGGTATGGAAACTCCTACATTGAGCATGGTAGCTTTCGGAAGATGCAAATCTCACACGGTTAGGCAGCAACAAATTAATAGAGTAATAGGAAACAGATGCCCATTGATATCTGCACCAATTCATTGTCACCTCTGTGTACCTGAAGTGATGTCGCTTCGCAGAGCGCCCAGAGGGGAGGAAGCAACTAGTTCATTGTAGATTACTTTTGTTGGCCGATGCCTTGCAATCTGCGACAGAACAACACACACATATACAAACCTGGATCAGCTAAAGCAACTAACATTTCATATGTATACATACATCAACATGGATAGAACACAATAACATCACAGAGTAGATTATTTGATTACACAATTGTTACAGAACATCTCAATATTCATCATTATTCAAAAGGACTTGCCATCAATTTTTAGTTCTTACTGCTCTTCCTAAGAATTAGCTTCACGAGACACAGAATGACAATATAACAGTGCAGATTATTCAATTGTGATCAACAATTATTACAGAACATCTCTATATTCACTATTTAAATGGATTTGCAATCAGTTTTGAGTTATTATTGTTCCGTCCTAAGAATTAGCTTCACTAGACACAGAATGACAAGTTGACAATATAGCAGAGCTGATTAAGATTGCAAGCAACAACTGTTAGAGTAGATCTCAATATCCATCTTTCAAATGGACTTGCCATCAGTTTTTAGTTATTATTACTGTTCTGTCCTAACAAATAGTGTCCCACGACACAGAACAACACACTAGATGACATCTGGACTTCAATCTAGAGTTTCCTGTAAATTCTCATACATGTACAGGCTAAACTAAAAGAATATATTCTTTCTATTACTAATAGAAAGTAGTAACGGTTACAAAAACGCAAAATGGATCATTGTTTGGCCACAATCAGTAGCCTCATCGCCTGCATGTTTCATCAGCAGAGACATCCTCACAGGCAGCTCCCAAGATAACCATGTATACCAACAAGATATACGCAGAAGTTGTTGGTATCCGCAGAACCCCAACAACGCAACCCGCAATCCCGCATTAGTCACCCAAGATCGAAGATTTGAGGCCACCACCGTATCTCCCTACAACAATAAAGCGCGGGAACGAAGAAAAGATCAGGCAGTAGTCTCACCTGGGTGAGGACGCGCCGCCACGCCATGGCCCCGAATCCCTAGCCCTGCGCCCCTCGGCCCAACGAGATCCCGAAGAAGAAGCCCCCACGCAGTCGGGGCAGACGGACGATCCCAAAGGAAACGAGCCTCGGAACCGCGCGGAGGGGGAGGCAGGATTAGAGGTGGTCGGCGGCGGCGCGGTTGAGGCTGGCGCGGGGATGAGCGGATGTAGGCGGCGGGGGCTCAGGTCATGCGCAAGAAGTCGAGGGTGGACAGGAGAAGTGAAGGAGAGGAAGACGACACGAGGGAGAACTTCCCCGATTTTTCTCCATTCTTTTCTTTTACCCCCCTCGAACTCGGAAGCGGAGGCTCTAGAATAATAAAAATATTTAAATATAAAGTGCTACTAGTATTTTGATTTTCTTTTGAGGTGGAGGTGGAATAAATTGCCTTGTATCTCTTTTTTAGTAGAATTGCCTTTTATCTGAAGTTAAGCATTATCTGTAGACCATGACAATGGGCCGGGCCGCTTTAGTCGAGTCCCCAAATCGAAATAGCAATTTTCTTTAGACCAATAGTATATTGTCCGTACTAACGCAACGGTTTTATTCAGGAAAATGCTTTTTAAAACAATCAATTTGTTTTTACGGAATTTAACTTAATACACAATTTCCCTTGAACCTCTATCAAATTTCATCAGTCAAAATTCCTTTTGACTCGTACCGTTCCATTCCTCCCAAATCTCTCCTAAGCCTCCTTGGAAAATTCTCTCAAATCCATTTGAATGTTCATCAATAAAATTATTGTGAGCAGAGCATGGGAGAAGGCTTTTTCCTCACCCTCCCAGCGGCCCAGCCGCACCGGCCCGCTCTACTCCTCTCCTCTCCTCTCACGATGGTCCACTCGCGACCCTGCAGGCCCATACGCGCGGCCAACCCGCTGGCCCATCAGCCGGCCGAGCCCCACCCCAAACCCTAGGAGCGGGTTGCTCCCAAGCGTCGTCGCCACCCTGACCGGGAGAGCCACGCTCCTATGCGCACCCGCAGCCCCGCCCCGCCCCCCGCACCCGCGTGAGCCCCCACGCACCGCGCGAGCCCCCGCGTGAGCCCCGCACCCGCGCCGCACCTTTGGCACCCGCAGCCGCCGCCACCGTCGCCGACGCCGCGGGGCTCCGCTTCGATACGCACCACGGCGGCGCAACGACCATCAACGCGTCGACGTCGCTGCCCTTCGAGCCGATGGGGCCCACCGTCGTTCGCGCCGTGCGCGGCGGCCGCTGGCGGACAACACGTCGGGCCACGACCAGGAGCGCGCCATGAAGTTCTAGTACCTCGCTCTCATGGCCTCAGAGCCTATGGAGTGTCAGACCAATATTCTCTCTTCTATCCCCTTAATCTGTCTCTCTTTCTCCCTGGGCCTGATCGATTCCGGCCAGTTCTAGTAGATGTTTCCAGAGGAATTTCTCTTCTTTCATTCAGTCTGATTATTCTTGTTCCTGTTTCAGTTTTTTCTTTGATTCTTGTTCTCAATCCGTTTGTGTGTGTGTGCTCGATCGCCTGTTTCAGGTTGTGGTGCTGAGGGTGTCTATTCACTGCCAAGGATGCAAGAAGAAGGTGAAGAAAGTGCTCCAGAACATCAATGGTACGCACTTGTTTAATTTCGCCCCACCCCCCGAATTGCATGGTATGGTCTTTCAGTTTACCAGCACGTACCTCCGCATTGTCAAGTCGTGATGCTGCAAAAATTGCGTCTTCGATTTTAACACTGGGCACTGAGCACCAGTAACATGTTAGGTGTGCCTTTGTTTGCAAGCAAATTGCCTTGTCTTTTCGGACTATCATCAGAAAAAAAAAAAACAAATCGATGAAAGTCTAGCACAATTTGATCGGAGAAGATGGTTGCCGACCAAACTGATCGAATTTGTGTTGATTGTTTTGATGTTGAAGGCGTGTACCGATGCGAAATCGACGCCCGGAGCAACAAGGTCGTGGCGACGGTGGCTGCAAACCTCGACCCCTACATGCTGGTCGCCAAGCTGCGCAAGTCCGGCAAGCAGGCGGAGCTGTGGCCGGAGCAGCCGCCGCCGCCACCAGCACCACCAGTAGCTGAGAGCCAAACGCAGGAGCCCAAGAACTTCAACCAACCTGACGAGCCGAGCAAACCCAACGAACCTGCCGAGAAGCGCGAGGCCGCCGCGGCAGAGCCGAGCAACCCTCAAGCTTCGCCGCCGGAGCCCAAGCAGAGCACCGGCACCTCGCCGACAGAAGAACATGGTGTACCGGGAGCGGGCGAGCGGCACGGCCCGCCGACGGTGAGCGGCTGCGGTGCCTGGTCGCCGTGACGTGGGATCGCTGGTTTTTTTTTAAACCGTGGCCGCTGCGGCGGGCGCGGACGCAGACGCGGAGATGTGAGGGAGGAGTTTTTGACACACTTGATTTTGTCCGTTAGATATGAGTGAGTAAGGAGAGAGAAGACCTACAATTAATCTGGACAGTTCATTTTTATGTTGTTATTTTTCTGGGTACATTTTCTAGGATGTGTGGAGAAAGACCACCTCAGTGCGGGACGTTTTATTTGGTGGATGTAGGAAAGAAAAAGATGGTGAATTAGTAGGGTAGATAGTAGGGTAGATGACCATGACCCGGGAGAGAATCAGATCTACCATTGCATTCTCCTGTCATTCGGGCAGTCACGCAAGGACCAAGTGAATTTTTTCGGGATTTCTAATTATCTTCCAGCAGATTTTCATGTCTGTTTTCTTCCACTTTCCACTTTTGTGTCGGGCTGATTGTGTTAAGTTTCGTGCTCCCATTTGCATTCTGTTTTGTGGTCCCTAATAAGTGTGTTGGTGTCGCTTTATATGAATTTTGAAATATCCCGCTGTTATGTTGTATCTGAAATTATTATTCCACTCATGAGTTGTCGACGTTGTTTTCTCCTTGACGGCGCCGGCGTCGTTGGCGTTGGTCGCGCCCTCTCCTTTTTCTCTCCGCATCTGCTCTCTCCTTGCTGCTTCGGTTTGCATCGACACTCTGCTCTGGCCGTCTCCCTCCTGCGCCGCAGTTTGTATGTCCTCTGCCTCTTTCCATCTGTTGTCCTCACCGACCGTTGTTTGTTGTCGTGTGTCACTGTCTCCCTCACTTGTCGGCTGTCGTCCTCATCCGCCGCACATTCTGTGTGATATAGGTGAGTCTTATTCTCTCCCTCCCTCCTCTATTATTGTTACTGTCTCCCTCAATCCTCTTCTTCTACAGCCCCACTGTGTAGATCTGATTCCGTGGAATTTTTTTGAATGAGTTTAGCTCGAATTGCTTGAAAGGGACTTGTACATGTTGAAAGATCTTGTTTGGTTTTGGTTAATTGATGAAACCTATGGACTAACCTTAGTGCTAAGTGCATGATCTAGCTAGGATGATCCATCTTGACACATGGAGCTAAAAGGATGACAATGGTGCATTGATAAGTGCTTCATGGACTAAGGAAAAGAAAAAAGAAAAAAACAAAAATGGTCTCAAGACAAAGGTATATCATAGGGTCATTTTTGGTTTAGTGATCAAGACATTATAGAGAGTGTGATCACCTTTAGGATAGATAGCCGTACTATCAAGAAAGGAAAGACGTTGTGATTGCGGTTATCAAGTGCTACTAGGTGTTGTCATTCATGCATGTGCATTAATCAACCTAGTAACATAGTCTTGCTTAAAACATATAAAATATATGCTAAACACTTGCTCTAAAGAGGTACCATAAGTGTTTGGCACATTGAAGCAAGGTTGGAAAAGAAAGAGACAAAAATGGAACAAGACAGAGGCGTAAGACGTTGAAGCTGAAGGCGTAAGACGCTGGCTCAGAGTGTCTGACGCGCAAGACGCTAGCGTAAGACGCTGGCTCGGAGTGTCTGACGCGCAAGATGTTGGCGTAAGAGGCTGACGCATGCATGACGTTGAGTCAGTTGCCAACAACAGAGAGCTCCAGAAATGCTCACTCCGCGACGGACGCCTCCATCCGAGAACGGGGGCCCACCACCCGAGAGCACAGTACACCTCCATCTAGTTCACTAACTTGAAAGGTACACACTACTCTCGTCATCTCTCCACTCTCAGTGCGGGTTAACCGTTCTTTAGACTGGATTAGCCAGAGGCTAGCTTCCCAAAAGATATATGATAAGTACTCCAAAGTCATAACCCCAGTCGTGCGACAACGACAAGGCCCTAACGACACAAGCGGAAAGAACCCGGTCACCAGACACCGCTGATGGCTCTCCAACACCGTGTCCGCCCGATCATGAATTATTACTTCCAACAACACACCTTTCTCAAAGGATCATAACCATTTTCCGAAACAATACGCTATGTGTAAGTGATAGGAAATCACCTACTAAAAAACTCTAAGCATACTAAGCATTTTAGCCAAAAGTTTTCATCTTTTAAAAGTGTCAAGATAGAGGGTACAAGTAAACAAGGATAAGGCTATGCATTAAGTGGGAATTTAATAAAGTAAGAACAATGCAATAATAAAGTGTATTTAAATAAAACATTTTAAATACAAGGTAGGGTTTGAATGCACCAGGGCTTGTCTTGGTTGGAGGGATACACAAACTCGGACTCAGATTAAACAAGAGAGAAATCTCCTTCACAGGAGGGATTATCCAACCCAACCAACGAACAATCTACACGATATAATGATATGCTTAGATGATGCTTAAAATGATAGACATGATGATTTGCAACACACAAACATCACTTAAAAGATGAACAAAACAGATTAAACACCTTGAGTACAACTTTCCTCCGTGAAAGAAAAGTTAAACTAAAGCATAAAGTAAGTTAATTAAACTATAAAATAAAAGATTAAGTAGTTTAATAATTATGTCCAAAAGAACTGAGTAAACAATAATACATCAACCATGTCCATACTGTGGTTGTCACTGGACAATTGACCATTAACACCAAACAATTTAAAATCAATCAAAACCTAAAGTCATTAGGGTTTCTAATCATTTTATAATTAATTATACAAATAGTTATGTTCAACAATTCATCCAAAATTTCCCAAACTTTTTATACAGCAAGATACAAGTATATAAAGGTTACACAAAAATTCCCAGAATTTTTGGAGAATTACACAAAGCATGAAAAATCATGGAAAAGTAATTTTTCAATTACTTTGAGATTTTTACAGGATTAAAAATGTACTGAACATGGACATGTTATATTTTTATTAAATACTACACATTACATGGACATGTTATATTTTTATTAAATACTACACATTACAGAGAGCATACACAAATTTTTACAGAATTTAATTATGCACAAAAATAAACATATGAAAATAACAAAACACAGAACTGTTCAAAACAAGAAAATTAAGAAAACTCTTTGGAACCAGCCGCTGACAGCTGGGTCCCGCCTGTCAGCGACTCCAGAACAGAGCAACGGCGCCGGTGACCACAAAACACGGCGGCGCGTCGCCGGCGGTGAACCAAACGGCGAACCGACTCTTGCGCTGGACTCAACACTTCACCCCGAACCCAATAAGGTACGATACGTCCACTTCCATCCCTCGGAAAACCCTCCCCGGCGGCAATGGCGGCAACCCACGCTCGGTCGCGCATGCGCCGGCGAGTAGAGACAAGCGTTGGAGAAACCAAGCATCGCAACCGACTCAAGAAGCAAACACGAGCACAACGCACAACCGAAACGAAGCTAAAACCTCCATCACTGACCTTATCGACGACCATGGCGGCACTCCGCGTGCGGCCGCACATGCGCCGGTGAACCCAAGCCATAATCGGCTCAACCAACTACCCCAGCATGATTAGCGGCCCCCAAACAACGCGGATCGCAACAAGAAAGAAGCAAACGCTTAACAGAACGACCTCGCCGACGGCCATGGCGGACGGCGGAGATCTGCGTGTCACACGCCGGCGAACACACCCACGCGCTCAAACAACCAACATCGCGAACGGACTCAGGACGACTAGTCGAAGCTAGCGTAGAACTCGGACTCGAAAAAGATGGACTAACACGTCCCAACGACGAACGCACCGCCGTGACAGCCATGAACTACGACGGAGCTCGCGGATAGAGCACGACGGCTCGATTCAAGAAAAACCAACCGCGCGGATAGTTCGAGGTGCTTACCCCGGTTCTGGAACACTTGCTAGCGCGGCCGGAGATGAAGCAGAACGACCGGTCGACGAAGACCGAGCCGACGGAACTGGCGAACAGGGCGGTAACGACGGCGTTCCCGGAGTTGTAGGCTACCAAAGAAGAAACGGCGAAGCCGACGAGGATCAGCGATGAACGGAGAAGATGAAACAAGAAAGAAAGAAACAATGCGGCTCCTAGTTAGCCCGGACGACGGCGGACCAGAGAGGCGGCGCTTTCGCCGGAGCCGAGGAAGATGAAGTTGCGCCGGTTAAACCAGTGCTCGGCTGCTTCAACCAAGCGACCCAGAAGATGCGCGAGATCAAGGCGAAGACTTAGGCAGTGGATTGGAAGGTTGGCAGTGGCTGGAATGCTCGCGTGAGCTCAGCGACGCGAAGCATTCTCTCGTCGGCGCGAGCAGAGCAGAACGAGCGGCGTCGAAGCGTGGAAAGAGTGGCAAGGGGTGGATGTCGTCCCGTTTTGAAGAGTGCGGAGTGTGCGCGACGATGCCACGCACACGATGGGACGCTCGTCGACGACATTAGGCGCGTTGCGACGTCTGCAGGTGGCCGGCCAGGTGTTGGCGCTGGTGAGTTCGACCGACATGCAGGTGTTCGATGAATTGACTGAACTGCCCTTGGTACTACTTTGCAATTTGCTCAAGCTTCCAAGGGTTTTCATGAAAAACTTAGAACACCAAAGTTTCTCCAAATTTCATGATCTACACTTTTGGCAACATGCACATTTTCAAATTCGGCCTAGAAATGAAAATGCATTTTTGGAATTTGAAACCCTTTTTAAAAGGATTTACCCCCTTTTTAATTACTCTAGAAACTTGAATAACACTTGCAAAATTGCAAACACAACAAAAGTAATTCAAACAGAGCTCTATCACATTGCTTAAACAACCATATGTAAATTCTTTATAGATTTTGAAAATCATGCTTAGGGTTGAATCCACCCTCCTTTGGTAATTAGGGTTTGGATTAAAATTTGAAAATTTGAATTTGAAAAGATGACCAATATCCATACAAATGATCAAAGACAACCAAATAAACTTATTTTATTTCAATGCATAACAAGATTCTCAATCAAATGAATGATGCTTAATGCATATGATGACATGATCAAGTTTTAATTAATTGCTTAAACACCAGGGGTGTTACACTTACGCCCCCGAAACAGGCACAACAGCTAGTTTTTGAAGAGGTGGCTATTTAAGTGTTTTGGCCGGTTGGAGCTCACACTCTTGCCTCATTCTCTTATTGCACACTCTTGTGAGCTCCCAAACACCTCTCTCACTCATCTCTTTGATCCTTTGCTCAATCCAAAAGAGATAGAGTGCATCCAAGTGCATTGCTTAGTGATTTGCATCTAGAAGCACTTGGTGATCGTTCTTGCTACGGTTTTCTTGTTATTCTTGGTGTTTGCCAACACCTAGACGGCTTGGAGCAAGAAGGAGGAGTCAACACGATTTGGTGATTGTTCGTGATTGATCCCGGTGATTTGTGAGAGGGCTTGTACCCACCTCGGCGGAGCGCCAAAGGGTAACTCTAGTAAATTGCTCATGTCATTGAGTTACTCTCACTTGGGTGGATTCTTGTGACGCTCAAGTTGTGAGCTAGGCTTGTCATTTCCTATTAGCTACCGAATCACCATTTGAGTAGTCGACACAACGGGGACTAGCTTGGTGGCAACCAAGTGAACCTTGGGAGAAAATCATTGTGTCAACCATTGTCTCCCGGCTACTCTTGGTGTTCATATTGTGATTGATCATTCACATTGGTATATCATCTTCATAAGACATCGGTATAACAATCACCTCTATCCTTGTATTTACATTCTTTCTTACCTTGTTTAGTTAGCTTGTGTAGTTTGTAGCTTGCTAGTTAGCTTAGCTTGTTAGTTGTTCTTTCTAGCTCAAGTTAAGTGCTTTAGGTTCTTGCTATTGATTGATAGGCACTTAATCAACTAGAATTGCTTGGATAGGTGGCTTTGCATCCCTAGTAGAGCTAGAGCAACAAGCTTTGCTTAAGTGTTTTCTAACCCCTTGCTCTAGTGGTTTGTAGAATTTTTAATAGGTTATTCACCCCCCTCTAGCCATCTAGGACCTTTCACATGTGTGCTTTTTGTAGTAGCCCTTTTGTTTTTTGGTAGCTGAGGAATGACGAAGTTTTGTTCTGCTTATATATGGAACCATTTAGAAAATTTGGTACCAAAAATTGTATTGGATTCTATATTAGATTTTTTTGGCTAGACATACCATGGATCCGCCATTGGTTTAGTCACCGTAGGATGAAATAATATGTAATCAATGGAAGCATGTCAAAAGATGCTCTGAGAGCTACCTGTACCTCCTGATGGAATGCAATGGTAGTAGCTAATTAGGAGTCAGCTATTGTATTGTTACCACTTATCTTTGTTCGGAATTATCTAACTATGTCTTTTTTTCCAGGTGTTCAGAGATAGCATTCATTTTGAGATTCAGTGGTTCATTTTATTTTTTCATTTTCATTTTCTTTTTTGTTGTGAGGGGCGTTTGTTTGTTCGGTTTCATTGTTAATTTGAATGTTCACATTAGTTTCAGTTATTGATTTTTGAGATTCAATGTTTCATTTTTTCCATTTTAAGATTCAGTGATGCCAAAACTTGACTTGAAATCTCTGCTTGTCTGTTATCTTTAGAAGCATCAGGGAGCTATTTTTTGTTTTCCTTTTTTGTTGCTTGTGCTTTCTGCTAGGAGAGACCTAACATTATTTTTTTTAGCTTTGACCTTTCTGACAACAACTTGTTTGGTGTGGCCATTTTTCTAGAACCGTAGCTGGTTGTTAATTTATTCGTTACTCTGTGTGTGTGTGTGTGATGTTTCTGCTCCTTGGCTGTGTTTGAAACCATAGTTTAGTAGGGCACCTCTCACGGGTGTCTAGTTGTTTGCCAATCACCGGGTGCTTTAGTGAATCACTAATTGTTGTAGTAGTTCATGATTAGAGAATTTGTTATCCCTTGGCCTTAGCATGCTGAAGGGAGCATTGTTAGTAACTGAACTGAATCCACATAAGGTGACTGACAAGTAGATTCAGAGTGAACTATTCAGAGTAGAGTTCACGACCAATGGTATCATAGAATATTATATAATTTCTATCTTTATTAACAAGGTGTAGTTCCTTGATGTTATACTATCATTTGTGATGTCCACATGATTTTTTATGTAGATGTTGTACTTGCAGCAAGGATCTATTTTGAGTACATTGCTAACAAGTTTTTGTATCTTTCAGTGTGCCAACAGAGATCCAATCTATGGTACAGGACACCAATACTATGCTTGAGAAGGAAAGGTGAGAAAATAACTAATCCACATCACTAGCCATATAGTGACTTCACTAGAGAAATATATTAGCTCCTACAGTGATATCTGATGTGCTTCTTTTTAGTTGTAGCTATAAACTAAGAACTAAACTATGAACATGCTGAATGTGACCTATACTGATGTGTTGTTTGACTTTTCTTGTTAATCATCAAAAAGAGGAAATCTATGGACAAGCTCACCTAATAATGTGCTTAATCTGCTAGCAGTTTTGCAGCTACGAAATGCAGACATATATGGTGCTGTGTTGTACCTATACTATCACACACTCATATTTTTCTATGTATCGTGATTGTTTCGAAAGGGATAATGTTTTAATGTTAATATGAAATCATCCATAGAGCATTGTGCTTTCTTTTATTGAGATAGTTGCCGTCAGTTGTATTGTTTTTTTAATTCAAACATAAAACAATTTTTCATTTATATTTAATATAGCTAGATCCTGCATAGCCTTTATGAGATTTTGTATATAACACAAGGAGATGTATATTTTTTAGATATTGTGTTTCAGGGTTATGTGAATCTGCATATATGTATATAAGATTGAGCTAGGATTTTTGTTTTCCTTGGTTTGATTATTTTCTCCAAACTTTTGTAATGTTGATGCCTGTGTTTGGATCTGTGTACTTTGTGTCCCAATTGGATGTAGTGAACCTGTATATCTCGATCCCTGTGTTTTGAATATTTTGATGGTTTTGTGTCAGTAGTAATTAGATGCCGGTCTATGCAAGAACACAATTTTTAGTTGAAGGTGGGGGTGCACGGTCTGATGGTTTACCTGGGTTGCATCTTGTTATATTGCTTCTGATCTAGGTGTCAATTCCAAGTTTGATCTTGCTTTTGCTTTGGTCCTCATCGTATTTCTCTGTATGCTACGCCACCACCGCCGCGAACATCTACCTTGCCGTTTTTTTTTTCTGCCGGGGATTTTTCTTTCTTCTCCCTCAAGTATGTTGTACTATCTTTTGGATGAGATTTTGTCACGTCACTTTTCAGGAAGTGGAAGATAACTGCCATAATAATCTTCCAGACATGACACACAGGTTCCTTTTTTTTACCTTGTGACATGACAACTTTTGATTGGTTGAAAAAGTGTAAGACAACAAACACAGAAATCTTCCACAAGATGTGTAGTCAGTCCCAAATTTTTAGCGCTGCTGACTTAGGATTATGTCCCGTGGTCCGGCCCACATCCCGGCCCAGCTCGCTGCCGCGTCGCTCCTTCCATGACGCTTCCGCTCTCGAGGCACAAGAAGCTTCACCTGGTTGCCAGGAAAATAGTACTGAATTAATAGAAATAGAAAAGTGGTGTATAAAAGAGTTTGAACCAAAGACCTATGACTTGAGAAACTCATTCGATAACACTAGGTAGATTGATTTGTAGCTATAAAATATTTGTAATATTGTAAGCCATATCAGACCATTTAAATAAAAAAATACCACTTACACAAGAATAGTGCTAAATAACAAGCCAATTCGGCTCGCCTCGGCTTGTTCTGGCTCCTTAAGATAACGAGCTAGTTTGGTTTGGCTCGTTATGAGCTCGAGTTGCCTCGTTAAGCACGTGAGCTAAGTGTAAAAATACACAAATATAATATAGCTAATAATAAAGAGGCAAAATTTCCGGGTTTTTTTCCATCCATTTTTTGTACCCCTCCCTCTAACTATCGAATAATGGAGGGACTTATATATATATATATATATATATATATATATATATATATATATATATATATATATATATATATATATAATAACCCGTACTCATACGAGTTAGAATAGTCCTTGTCTAGCACGATATGGAGTCCGGTTCTAAAACATATTGGATATGTTATTTAGATCTACTATTATGATAAGGACTCCAATTCAAAAATCAGAAGAAAGAAGGAAACTTTATGAGTGCCTCTAGCAATTTTTGCATATTTCGGATGGAGACAGAGACCAAGTACAACACATATTCATCCCTACTCAGACCTTTTAACCCTCCGGGCGAGGGTGAGACGAAGCTCGGCTGTAGGACACGGGTCGTGAGGAAGAGGTGGAGCTCGACCGCGATGGTGATGTGGAGCTCGTGCGTGGCCACAGAGTGCGACGGTGACGCGAAGCTCGTGCGTGGTCCACAGGCTACGACGGCGAGGCGGAGCTTGGTCGCAAGCCACAGGCCACAACCCCCGCGACGGAAGCTAAGAGAAGCGTATGTGCGTCTCGTTGAAAAGATGATGCAGATCCATAGAGAGTGTCTGCTTGAAAAGATGAGGTGTACCGAAATCAAATTGGCGCCCACAACTTGCTCGGACTCGTTTCTCTCAAGCGAACAGAAACAGAACGAAGCTGTCAGGTGGCCACCAGCACTAGGGATATTATATCTAGCAAGAAATGGCCCAGTCGACGACTACGACGAGGAGAAGAGGACATGGCCTGTTCTCGACTTTCATGAGTTGCGTATCGGCGTTCGTGGTCGGCCTCGTCAAGTCCGACGCCTCCCAGCCCTCCATGACAACGGTACATTTTCTTCAAGGTCACCAACCACGACGATGTCCCATGCGACACCGTCGAACCGGCGCTCTCCGCTGTTAGGGCCTTAAACGAGCAGCCATTGGCTACACGCTCGGCGTAATACTCTGTCTCGACCATCGTTGTACCTGCCACCGACACCACCATACCCATCCTGTCGCGGAACACCTCCTGCCATGGCAATGGCGCGACATGCTCGCTCCACTTTGGCCACGGCGAATCCCACCTAAGCCACCTACCCAAGCGTCCTGGACACGTTGTTGGAGTACCACCAGTGGCTAACAAGGCTCAGGAAGGTGATCGTCGTCCTGCAGTGGAGCACATATGGTGATCCTCAAGTCCATACAAGAGGCTAGGGTATTCATTATTATTGTCCTCTGAAAGGTCTAGAAATAGCTAGAGTAGGGTGAATAGCCTAATTAAAAAATGTCTACAACAACACTTTGCAAAGTGGTTAGTAAGATAAATGGCTAAAGCGAATTTTGCGCTAGCACTACAAGGGTTGCAAGCCACCTATCCACAATTCTAGTTTCTAGCAAATAGATGTCTATCACACAATGAGAGCTAGACAACTAGAGCAAAAGATAAAGCTAGAAAGCACAAGATAGCTAACCCAATGAATATAACTAAGTTAAGCAAGATGATGTACAAGATAGATGCGTTACTCTACTTTGCAAGAATGTAATTAAGTAAATAGCAAGAATAGAGGCGAGTGAGCTATACCAACGTGAAGATAAATAACCCATCAATCACTAGAGAAATGAAGTCCTCGACAATGCGATTGAGACAATGATTTTTACCAAGGTTCACTTGCTTGTCGGCAAGCTACTCCTCGTTGTAGCGAATCACTCACTTGGAGGTTCACGCGCTAATAGGCATCACATGCCTAACCCGTCTCTGGGTGCCACACAACCAACACAAGATGAGATTCCACAAGCTACGAGCAATCTACTAGAGATACCTTTCGCGAAGCTCCCGCGGGTAAGGTTCAAGAACCCCTCACAATTCACCGATCGGAGCTGGAGACAAACACCTTCCTCCGCTCAATGATCCTCGTCGCATCAAATCATCTACGAGTCGACAAACTCCAAGAATAACAAGAGCTCCCGTGATGACGACGATCACCAAGTTCCACTAAGATGCAATATGAAGAGCAATGCACTTGGTTCACTCAAACTCTCATGAAATGATCAATTCTATCAAGAGGATGAGTGGTGGAGGCTATGTCAAGCTAGCAAAAGGAATGCATGTCCTCAACTATGTTGTATAAAGCATTGTCGGACATGTGGTTCACCTTTTTTAACTGATATGCCTGCAAAGAAAGATTATAAATATCTTATATTTAGACTTGATAATGTATTTGTATCATTAGTGACAGAAATATATACATGAGTATTACTTATATTACCTTATCATGGTTCTTGACGTATCGTCCGTTCTCTCTCATGTACTCGCACACGTAGAATTCACAGTGAACCGATCTGAGTGGTTGCTTATGGCACTATGTAACGGGCAATTGGTTATCTAGTTGCAACATCATTTCCTATGTGTTTTACACGTTTTATATGTATTCATAAATTCACATACATACTGGCCATCTATAAAATACTTCCATTGGCCGCCCTTTTTTCAACAAGTTGTACTTTTCACCTTTAAGCTTGTATCACCTATATGCCCTATTATCTCGAATATAATCAACATGTTATTCTCAAATTCTCATCGATAAATTTGATGTATGTATACATATCTCGGCTTACCGCCCTAAGATAGTCATGAATGGTAGATAAATTGAAGGCTCGTAATCTGCGGAGTCTAGGACCAACATTCTTCCTCCCCCAGGTAAATGAATAAAAAAATCCAGTGGTCTCTACACAAATCAAATTTGTTATGGATGTGTATTTGAGTTATTAATTTGATGTATGCAAACTCACAATTATGTACCCAAAGTTGTAAGGGGCCACTACGACTTTCCTATCTTGAAACTCAAGCATTGTGTTTCCTATGTAGACAACATATTTGCCATCAAAATTATTCTTTATGTCCACTATTACTTTTTCATGCTCTTCTTCTGTCTTCCCCCGTAATTTATCATTGCACATAAAAGTCTACTTCTTCTTTTTCTTTGTTGGTGGGTTTGGAATTCTGTTGGGCTATCTTTTGTTGGCTCTTCTTTCGCTTCTTTCTTTTACACATGGAGGCATCACACTCTTCCTCTCGATGGTCTTTATTAGTCTTGTACCTACTTGCACCACACTGTGGACAACTCTCTAAGTTTTCATAATCATCATCCCAAAATAGGATACAATAATTTCTACACGTGTGGATATTCTCGACACCCATAGTGAGCGGACTGATTAGCTTCTTTGTATAGTACGTGTTAGCAGGAAATTTGTTATCCTTTGGAAGCATGTCTATGATAATACTCAAGAACGCATCGAAGCCAACATCACATAAACCATATCTAAATTTTAACAACAACAACTTCAACACTGATCGCAACATTGTGAACTCTTTGGTACAATCCATAGACTCATCATACAAAGGCTCTTCTGTTGCCTTCATTAGGGCCTCCATACCTCTCATAAAGAACATTGATGGATTCATATGATGATGCAATATTACATCTAACAATTTTGCATATTACTCATCCATAACATTTGGCAAAACATGAGTTCTAATACCTTCATTTCCTCTAGTGACACCATGATCGATAACATTAGACATAACATGTTTACTATGTGAAAAAGGCTGATGTGTTTCATCTATGAACTAATTACCATCCTAAAGCATGTCTAGACCATTAGCGATGTTCGTAGGGTTTTCAGTTGTATAAAAAAGGCGCAGAGCTACCTTCTGCATGCTTTATCAAATCAAGTAATCCTTCATAAATCTCCGGCATATCAGATGAGAAATGATTGGTTCCGTGTCATCAAATACAACAACATTCTTGCAGTCTATGCATGGACAATATATGTGCTTCCTCTTTGATCTCCAAGCATGATTCTTAGCGACATCAATAAACTCATGGACCTCTGGTATGTATGATGGATCTAGTCTTGATAAGTTATACATACAGAATGATCTCTCCACCACTATATGTCAAAAATGTAATGAGAGAAGCAGGATTTAAAGACAAAAACCTAACTAATTCCCTATATTCTCACTATTTATTAATTTACGAGAACACAAGATAATTAAAAAACTAACAACAACAACTACTAAGTAATTAATCATTAGAAGAGAGAGAGGAGAGGTATTATCTAACCATCTTAAGCAACCTCATTTGAAAAAATAAAAATAGTAACCCAATTAACATAATTAAAAACTCACAAAATTCCTTATATTCTATCTATTTATTAATTCACAAGAACACACCATAATTACAAAAACTAACAAAACTACCTACTAAGTAATTAATCATGAGAAGAGAGAGGTGAGAGACATTATCTAACCATCATAAGCAACCTCATTTGAAGAAATAAAAAGAAAAGCCTAATTAACATAATTAAAGAACTTACAAAATTCCCTATATTCTATCTATTTATTAATTTACAAGAACACGTCATAATTAAAAAAACTAACAAAACTACCTACTAAGTAGTTAATCATGAGAAAGAGAGAGGAGAGACGTTATCTATACAACTTAAGCAACCTGATCATTTAAATAAATAAAAACTATAACCTAGATATTGTTCTATCCAACACAT
Organism: Microstegium vimineum; assembly: GCA_022036555.1. Lineage (NCBI taxonomy): Eukaryota > Viridiplantae > Streptophyta > Magnoliopsida > Poales > Poaceae > Microstegium > Microstegium vimineum. Next base: position 24,920,516 of record CM039138.1, on the reverse strand, counting down.
GGTGAAACCCTAGATCTGAAAAGTGCATGGCTCAAATTGAGAAGGAATTATTAAAAATAGGTAAAAATGACATAAACTAACATTTCTTAGCAACCTTCTTCAAATATATGAAGATCAAAACATCTCCCCTTGTATTTTTTGAATTCTAGATCTCCAAAATTGCCACAAATGGAAGGTGACCACAATGAACAGTTCTGGTCGGGAGGAGAAAGAAGTGGCTACATATGGCACACTTTTCACTGGCGGTTGGCGTAAGAAATCGCCTGTGAAAAACAACTATCACTGACGATTCACTTAACTCAACCGCCAGTGAAAATGAAACATTTACACTGGCGGTTGGGTTAAGTGAACGATCAGTGTTAATGTGTTTCACTGGCAGTTCAGAAGTCCGGCCCACCGTTTTATTTCCACTAGCGCTGGGTAACGGAAATATATATATATATATTTATATATTTATATATATATTATCAGCCCATCCCTGAGCAATGGTAAGCTCAGGAATTAATATAGTATATGTCACATGTCAGTTCCAGGTACTGTTGGGTGTTTTGTTTATTCAATAAGCACGCTTCTCATTGCCATCATTAATTTGAATATAGAGATTAATTATATAGGAGTATGTGGCAAGCTCCAACTTGCTGATTTTATATGGCCGTCTAGCTCTACAGCTTTTTATCAACAATTAAACTACTTGATTTTGGACGTACATAAACATTTGCTTCTTGCTTTATTCCATATTCCGTTTCCTAATTCAATGGATGCTTGTAATATGGCTTCTTGTTCCAAAGTAATTGGGGTTTCTGTGCACTACAACTGCTCTCTGTGAGAATGTGCATTGCATAGGAAAATACAAGGAGAAAAGATGAACGGAGGAACAGATAGAAAATAATTTAAAACAAAGGGTGGAGGATATGGTGTACTGTCCATGCCTTTCGCATTATTGTGCTCATTACTTATTACCCTTTAACCGTATTCTTTTATCACCTTAATCTACAAAACACAGGCACAATTCATGATGATAATGGAATATATATATGCAAACCACTAACTCCTAAAGTTCATTCAGACAAATTTGATGACTCCCTTGTTAGAGTGTACGGCTAGATCAATACTCAAACGAATTTACTAACCGACGAACGTGGAAGCATAACCACAATAGAAGAAAATACGCAAATAAGAACGACACCGAGGCATGATGTTTTTTTAACGAGGTTCGACGATGTGCCTAATCCTCGGAGCAATGACTACAAGCGCTCATCCCCATAAAACAATAGCTATACTGGCATCCGAGCGATCCCACGACCTCGCCGCCACCCTAACCAACCGCCAAGTCGACTGTCTTGTGTTTATAATAGGGGTTGCCTCATATTTATGGCCCCATATGATATATGGTTTGACTCTCACTCTATCCTAGCCTGTAATACAACTCAAATTTAATGTAACCATAGTTTTACACATATTCGACACATATCCAACATCCGTGACATATTAGCACAACAAAAAATCTCATAACATGTGCCTAATATCAACCATAAATAAAGTATAATTATTTTTGTCGAGGACTCCATGATCAGATGTGATATTGCTGCTTTGTTGGCACATAGCGAAATGTTAAGCCACGAAATAGCACTAACTAAGAAGATTCACATGGCCAAACAAGCCGCATGGTAGATGTCACTGTGCCGTACGCTAATGAAGTTGGACCGGAGATCAACTAAATTTCAAAATGGTATTCTCCCTGGTCCTAGAGAGCTTCAGTGATCTATGCTTGATTGTATTTTGAATACTACTCCCCTTGGTCCTAAATTGTAGCTCGTTAACCTGGCGTTTTCGTTATTAGACTGTAAACATGGTGTACCACACACTTCTGGATCGGAGCTACCTAGTTAAAGTAGACCACAAATGGTTGGCCATTGCACTTGTCATGATAGATGAAAAAGTTTCACACTTTTTCTGCATAATGACAACCTTTATATTTACATGGTGCCAAAATTGCAACCCTAAATCTATCGCAATTATGAGCTGACATCTATCCTGAAGTTTCATTAGAGAGGCTATACTTCAGTTTAGGTCACTAAAAATGAAGGTATATATGTTTGCCAGTATATATGTTCTTCGTTAGACAAAAACAAGGCGTCGAAGCAAAGGCCAAGATACAAAAGTTCTTGGAGCTCGCGAAGAGGAACATGATCCACCACCACCTCAGCATGACAGGGAATGCTCACCAGTTCAGGTAATTCGAAAGGATACTTCGAACGTACATGTAGCTACTGGGATCGCCACTTTTAATATTTCTAGATTTGAAATTTGTATTGTTTGAATGGTGCAGCGGGAATTATGGGTCACTGAATTGCATTTCTAATATATTCTAAGGATGGAAGAGTAGTTGTATTAGACTCTTGAGGGATTCAAACAAAGATGGGTAGTAGGTTTGAAAGTGTATTACGATAGTAAGTGACGATACTTATTCTTATACACTTAACATATGTGTTCAATTTGTTGTTGACACTAGTGGTTTCTCGTACATCACTTACAAGAAGTACGTGCAAGATCCTACATGCAAGATCAAATATGTGAGAAGAAGAAGAAAGACATAATACTGAAAATCAGGCGAAATTTTCCGGGACATACCAAAAGTCTTATGTGCTATTATATCGTGCATGCTCTGTATATGTTCTAATGATTGTGTATTAATTATATATCGTGAAGTGCGCCAAACAACCTCTGATAACAGTATTATGTGGATACTACGTTTGTGAGTATCTCAGAGCGTGCGGCAAATTCAACCGTAGTTGGCGGCAACTCAAGGAATCACTCTATTGGTGGTGGAAGGAAAAGTTCGACCACAAGAACATCACTCAAACAGTAGCAAACATATATAAGTTTGTCATGGACTACTATGTGCATATTGGGCGTCCGTTCTTCAAGTAGTAGAGCGAGCTAGCTAGCGACCGAGGAGAAGTATGAGAAGATGAGAAACGCTAGAGCACCCGGCTAGATGTCAAGGATTACCTGTTGCCAGACATTGGATTAGGGATACAAACTAGCGGAGATATTAATTAGTTTTACTTGTGAATATATATGTGACATGTTTGTAACTTTAATTTTGGTTCGTCTTTTAGTGATAACTTGAATGATGTGATATATGTTTATGTCGGGTATGTGTATTTTGGTGCTTTTGTCTGTGTTTAATTTGCGAAAACACAATTCAAATTCACAAATTTATATTTTTTATATGTAAAATTATTAACCGAGACAGGCAAGTAATAAAAACCGGCTATGTTAATTGTTTAATGGAGGTGGGCTACTTAGAACAACCACCTCGGTTAAGCAGTTAACGGAAGCATGTGCTTAATTAAGTGTGACCACCTTGATTAATCAATTAATCGTGACGGGCTAACCAACCGCATGTGTAGGTGGCAATTAATCGTGACCTTTCGATGTGTCCACCTCTGTTAATACATTTTGTCAACTTCGATTATGTTTGTTTTTTTAGTAAATGACAACAAATGAATGAGGGAGGTGAGAGGAAAAATGGAACCTTGCATTGTTTGGAGTTTTGGGGGAATACAAATTGAACGGGAGTCGCTCTGCTCGATCTCCTAGGCATATGGTTAATGGAAACATGGATCGCACATATCGATGCCCCCAACCATGCTGTAAATCGATTTGTGGCAGGCCTCAGCTGTTCGCAGCTAACACTGGCTGCCCTGATTGCATGCAATGTTTAACAGAGGTTTCGTCGTTTCAATGTCCCAGAGATACATGCAAATTGTAAGGAACATCAATGGCTGGCCTCCTACCAAGTTGCCTGTGATTTTAGTTACTGATGACAACATACTGTTCAATCCATATGTGTTGCACGTTGCTCGGGTTGGTTTGCAGATCAGCGTGTGATTCAGTGATAGATATCACACACTTTTTTGCTGTTGTTGTGAAAGGTGATATAGACGTACGCTTACACAGACAAGACGATGGGTTTGTCGATCACCGACCGATTCACCGGTTACCACTCTGCATGCGTGCCAGATTTGGCATTGGCATCTATCTACTACAGTATATATAAATCAGAAGGCAGGCATGCAGGGAAATAAACCAGAGAAGGACGAAGAGGCAACCAAAACCAAAGCCCAAGCTAAGGCAAGAGAGAGAGGGCACTGAACCCAGCTGCTCACTGGCTGCTGCTCTGGCAGTTGTCAACTGCGTGCGAGTAGCTGAGGAATGGAGGCGAACAGCAGCAAGTCGGGCCCCATGCCGCCGAGGAATGCTGAGGCCGTCGTCGTCGCCCACCCCAAACCGCCAGTCCATCCCCCGGTGAGCCCCCCGGTCGACCCCTCTAGTCCAGCTAGCTGGTAGTATTTTATATTGTTCGATCGATCGCTCACCGTCACCGACGAGCAACGCGGACATGGACATGATGGGTTCCATGCATGCATGCATATGCGTTTGCCATGCAGGTCCCGCCGCCGCGGCGCAGCGAGGTCGTCCTCCCGCCGATGGAGACGCAGCCTCCAGCAGGGTTCCGCGCAGTACAGCATCCCGCTTCCATCAGCCTGCCGTCGTCGCCAGGTAGCTTCGGCGTCGTCCTGACGCCCACCACCGCGACGACCGACTCCGCCGACGACCTCCGGAGGCAGGCCATGGCGAACGCGGCGCGCGGGCCGCTGCACCGCCTCGCCGCGCAGGACACGGGAAGCAACAGCGCCCGCTTCACGCAGCCGGACAGGGAGGCGATGATGATGTTCCGGTCGCAGCCGATCATCCCTAGCCCGCCGCCCGCAAGCAGCAGGGCCGGCGGCGGGGCGGCGATGAACTGGCGCGCGGATCGGCGGCGCTACGACTCCTTCAAGACGTGGTCCGGGAAGCTCGAGCGGCAGATCACCCACCTGGCCGGCGGGCCGGCGGCGTCAGACGACCTCGAGGGCGACGACGTCGGCGTCGGCAGCCACAGCCACCGCAGCCACGCACAATCCGTGCCCGAGGTCGACCGCTTCTACGCCGCTCTGGAAGGCCCCGAGCTCGACCAGCTGAAGCCGTCGGAGGACCTGGTGCTGCCGTCGGACACGACGTGGCCGTTCCTGCTCCGGTTCCCGATCTCCGCGTTCGGTATCCCATGGGCGTCAGCAGCCAGGCGATCCTGTGGAAGGTGATCACGTTCCCGACGTTCCTGCACGTCACCTCCAAGCAGGTGAACCTCGTGCTCTGGTGCGTCTCGGCGGCGCTCATGTGCGCCGTCTCCGCCACCTACGCCTGCAAGTGTGCGCTCTACTTCGAGGCCGTCCGTCGCGAGTACTACCACCCTATCAGGGTCAACTTCTTCTTCGCGCCGTGGGTCACCTGCCTCTACCTCGCCGTCGGCGTGCCGCACGCCGTCACGTCGGCGTCGAGGCTCCCGCACTGGCTCTGGTACGTGCTCATGGCGCCGCTGCTCTGCCTGGGGCTCAAGATCTACGGCCAGTGGATGTCCGGCGGGCAGCGGCGGCTGTCCAAGGTGGCCAACCCGTCCAACCACCTGTCGCTGCTGGGCAACTTCGTCGGCGCGCAGCTCGGCGCCACCATGGGACTCAGGGAAGGGCCGCTCTTCTTCTTCGCCGTCGGCCTCGCGCACTACGCCGTGCTGTTCGTGACGCTGTACCAGCGGCTGCCGACCAACGACACGCTGCCCAAGGAGCTCCACCCGGTCTTCTTCCTCTTCGTGGCGGCGCCCAGCGTGTCGTCGGTGGCGTGGTCCAAGATCACCGGCGAGTTCGGCGTCGGCTCCAGGGTGGCATTCTTCGTGGGGATGTTCCTGTACGCGTCGCTGGGCGTGCGGATCAACTTCTTCCGCGGCTTCAGGTTCTCGCTGGCGTGGTGGGCCTACACGTCCCCGATGGCCGGCGCGGCGGCGGCGGCGATCCGCTACTCGGCGGAGGTGGACAACGGCTTCACCAGGGCGCTGTGCGTCGCGCTGTCCGCGGTGGCCACGCTCACGGTGGCGGCGCTCCTCGCCACCACCGTCGTGCACGCCTTCGTGCTCAGGAACCTGTTCCCCAACGACATCTGCATCGCCATCACCGAGCGCAAGGTCAAGCCCATCATGGAGCTGCAGGAGAGCCACGGAGGATACGAGGAAATAGAGGCCACAGCAGCTTCAGCTCAAGCCTGACTGAAGCTAGATGTTGATGTGTCCGTGTGCCTGTGCGTGCGCGTATATATTGCTCTGCTTTTCTAGTATCTGTGACAGTCACGAAACAAGTGAGTACTCCCGTTCCGAAAATAAGGGCATGTTTGGTTTCAGGTGTAAAACATTTGTCCTCGTTACATTGAATCTGAATCTCTCGTCCCTAATTTGGTCTATTTAAAATATACTAATTAAAAAAGTAATTTGTCAGCCGAAGCCAACTTCACGAGACGAATCTTTGAAGCCTATTTAGTTCATGTTTTGACAATATTGTGCTACAGTAAATATTTGTTAATTATAGATTAACTTAGTTTAATAGAATCGTCTTGTTAAGCCTTGTAGGGGCATGTAATTTGTTTTATAAGGTAGTCTATTTTTAATACACTAAACTAGTGCTGAAAGATTCAATGTGACACGAAAAAATATTTGTCGCTCCATCCAAACAAGCCCTAAATACACATCTCGTATTTCAAAAAAAAAAATAATTGTGAATTTTGGCTTTTGAAAAAGGGATTTGATAAATTTCAGAGGCCTGAATTTTAGTTTTATCTGAACAGTTATTGTATATATTTTATACTAAAATTGCAGTTTTAGTTTGTTGCAATTTATATAGACACAGTCTGCAATTTTTGTTTCATAAATAAAAAATCTGTTAGACAAAATTACAAACCTGACAAAATTTTATATATATTGGCATAAAGATAATTTAACATTTACAGTTATTTCTATAGGAGGACAAGGACAAAAAATTAATATATTATAATACAAAGACAAATAACAAAATACAAAATTAACAACTAACTTATATTAGTTGGTGGTATATTAGTGTTACATATGAAATCATCTTGAATTTCAGACACCTAAACCATAGGAACAATGTTTGAAAAAACATGGACATTAAGAAAGTCACAAACTCTTTAGTTGAACACTTTTCCTATAGTGATTCAGGTGTCTAAAATTTAAGATAATTTCAGACAACACTAATATACTACTAGATGATCGTCGTCTGAACGAAAATTAAAATTCAAACACATAAAATTTAGCAAATCCCTACAGGTATGGTGAAGATTTGCCGGTCAAAGATCCACAACTTGGTCTACGCCCTGTCACATCGCAACGTGGATTTTTCTTTCAGATTACAAAATAAGGATAGATGGCTTTGCCGAGAAGACAAGCTGGACTTGTCCGTTCACGCGTACGTCACCGCTAAGCGGGTTTCGTTGCGAGGAGCAGTTGCGTGCTTGACTCCTTGCTAAACTGCACCCGTTGGGGGAAAGTACGAGTTAAACGGGTCCAAATCTCGGACCCGCAAACGGACCGCTCCCACCCGTCCCTCGATCTCTCCCTTCTCGCCGCCGGCGATGGCGCCGGCGTCGGCAGCCGCCTCGGCGGGGCGGAAGCCTCCAGTCACCGTTGTCCTCTTCTACGTAGCGTGCGCCTTCATCCTGCTGCTGCTCCTCGCCTCCTACTCGCCCCGCCACCAGCCCCACGCCCACGGCCGCAGCCTCCACCGCCGCCTCAAGCTCCACCCAAAATCATCTGGCGCTGCCTCCGGTGGGGACGGAGGGCAACAGAAGACGCAGCACCAAAACCACCATGCGGCCTCCTTCGACCCGACCATCGCCGAGCTGGAGCGCCGGCTGGACGACAAGGAGTGGGAGCGCGAGCACTACAGCCTCCTCCACGGCGGCGAGCCGGATGACCACATGAAGGAGTGGGAGGAGTTCCTCAAGGAGGAGGAGGACTTCATCAACGACGACGACCGATTCAACGTCGCCGACCGCATCCGCGAGCTCTTCCCCAAGATTGACGTCGCTCCGCAGGACGGATTCGTCTCCCAGGACGAGCTCACCACATGGAACCTCCAGCAGGCCAGGGCCGACCAGCACCACCGCTCCGCCAGGGAGATGGAGTTCAACAACAAGGACGGCGATGGGATAGTCTCATTCGAGACCTTCAATGCGCTGCGCCAAGAATCCCATGGTAACATTGCCAAAATACTCTGCTTTTCTTTCTGCGTGAAGCATTGAGTGTATTTTCCTACATTGGTTTGCTGTTTGCTTGGTTCATGTTCTGCAGGAGAGGGCAATATGCTGGGGTTCCAATGGTGGAAGGAGGAGCATTTCAATGCCTCAGATGCAAACGCTGATGGTTTCCTTGATAAAGTTGAGTTCAATGAGTAAGCATTCGTTTCAGTAGTACCAAACATCAACCTTCTTACTAATATGGTTCTTCATTATTTCCTGACCTGACCCCTGCCTTTTGAATTTCCTGTTGCTGCTTCAGTTTCCTTAATCCAAGTGATTCGGATAATCCCAAAATCGTCAATTTGCTCTGCAGACAAGAAATAAGGTGCATGCTTTCTCAGCCTTACGACTATTTTCTATCCTAGTTTACATTAATTTTAGCAGCATAACTGTAAAGGATTCAGAGTGGTTTAATCTTGGGTTTAGCCTTCAAAGGGTACATAAACTTAATTCAAATCAATTATTGTCTTTTGGCTCCAGAGTCCTGAATCCTCGAGCCATCAAAATATATGTTTGTGAATTTTTTTTTCAGACCTTAGTATTTTCATGCTGTAGCAGGCAACAGGCTTTAGCCACTAGTGATCAGTGAAACGATTTTTTAGTTATAGATGCCAGGGCGATACTTAACAATTCCATTGCTGACAAGTGAAAAGCAGTAGTGTACATCCTAATAATCCGAATCTTAGATAGGTTCCACCTACATTAGCACAAATCAAAGTCCAAAAAATCATGATCATGCACTTAGATGACTTACATGTACTAAAGATGGTATAGCCCTTCAAAACTAAGAGGGTGTTGGTTCACTGATGGGTGAGCCATGAGCCCATAGACTATATTGACATCAAATGAAACTGTCTATCTTTTGCTATGTTTTTATGAAATCTTGGTAGCATTTGTTCTTTACTTATTATCCTGTCGCTTTGACTATATCACGTGCAGTCTAATTAGTATCCTGTGAGGCAAGTTTGTTAGCTTTGGCTGAGTGTCTTAAGTTAAAAATTCTGTTCACATGCGTGTCAACTGTGTGGACAACAGTTTCTGTATCTGACACACTGAAAGAAGTGATTTTTGACCCTTTAAACTAAAAATGACCCTGCCTTGCCTCTGTTGAGGTTGAAAACATCTTGTCTTTTTTTTTTTAAGTAAAAAATGCAAAAGAAGCTCTGTTGTTGTGCCACATCATCATATTACAGTACTGAGTATACACTAAACCTATTCATACCATTTAAGTAATTGAATTTTGGTAGGACAGGGTTCAATTCAGGATGGTTGAGCTTGGGCTGGGCTGGGCCTCAGTTTAGGATGGTTGAGCTTGGGCTGGGTTAGGACTCATAAGGTTGTGCTGGGCGAGACTTTGTTTAGTCCTAGACAACAAGGCATATTGGCCTTCGTTATACGGCTTACTCCTATCATGGATAGGCTATTGATAAAAGCTTTGGTCTTTTCTTGAAGTATCTGATATGTTTCTTGTAGTTTTGGCAACAGTTTCTTTGCGCTTGTCTTAACAACTATATTTTTATATCCATCTCCTCCTATGTTCCATAAGTTTTAAAATACATATAATATAATGCTAAACCTTTTATAACTTACAAGCCAGACATCTCTATATTGAACCCATGGACCATGTTAATCAACAAACTGGGCTCTACTTAACACTAAGTATGAGGCACACGTTTTTAGGCATATATAAATCACTTGAAGCAAAAGAAACTAACCCAAGTATGTTGGTTTGATTAAAAACCAATGAACCTTTTGAATAATCCATCATGTCTGGAAACTTGGAAGTTGTTGATTTTGTGTCACTGTAATGTGTTTTTAAAGGTGGATATTCTTCCATCAATAACTATTTAAAAAAACTCGACCCCTGAGGGATTGACCTCCCCCGAGGTATATCACAGAAGGAAGAAATTTCCTCGAACTGCAGGGTCGAGAAAAGGCCCTGAAAGCTGCCTGCCTAGGATGTGCTTGCAGCGCCTATATCTCTGTACACAGTTACACAGCGAGGGACCTTTTTTCATGCAACCCAGGATTTGAACCCTGGTCGGCAGCCTCTCAATCAGAGGACCTACCACTGTGTTATTGACGTGTTGGCTCATTAACTATTTATTTGCACTATTAGAGCACACTTCAGATTCCTTGAGGTAATGTTTGAAATTCCTTACTGACCATGCCATATCCAGGCAGAGGGATAAAGATGGTGATGGAAAGTTAAACTTTGAAGAATACTTTAAGGGGTTACATGACCATATACATGGTTATGATGGCGAGAATGCAGATATTTCCCATATTGGGAACATAACAGTTGCGAAGGATCGGTTTTCCAAACTTGACAAAGATAATGATGGGTATGCTAGTGGACATATTTGCAATTTGTAACAGAATCTCGTATAACCTCCAACCTTTATTCATTTGAGAAAAACCTTTTCTGCAGGTTTATTTCGGAGCATGAACTAGAGCCTGTTCTTGATAAGCTCTATCTTTCTGAACGTTATTATTCTAGACAGCAAGCCATCCATGCTATTTCATAGGTTTGGTCCACATTGTCCCCCCATTGCTTCCTTTTGTTGTTCTTTTAGATATCAGATTATCAGAATATAGCTACATGGTCTACTTAATATACACAAGTTACCTTTTGATCTGGTGTAGTTAGATTCTATGGTCATCCTTATGTGCATAACCATATGGTATAGTTTGTTTAGTTTTTAATTTATAAGTTTCTTATTTGAACCACTGAAGCTAGACATGCATTTTCAAGGAGTCTCTAATACTTAAGTACCATCACGAAGGTACATGAGTTGCCTGCTCATATAGTTCAGAAATTATTTCAAACTTGTCTGCTGGCACAACAGAAGTTTTCATGTTGGTTTATTCCTAATCAATTTTGCCTTTCATGCAAAACAGTGCGTGGGCTTACAATTTCTTACCAGTTTAACTATTTATCATCAGCTATTATCACAAAAAAAAACTAATATAGCATACAAGTAATGTCAAGAATATAAAGTTTGATATGTTTGCATAGGCAAAAAAGGAAGACACTGAATAGATATTGATGATCCATTACGTAAAGTCGTAAATAGTTGCAAAATCATTTGTCTGGTTCCAGCCCGAGTTCAGTAATTATAGATTGTGCATAGAAAAAATTGCAGTATGGAAACTGTATCATGTCTATCATGTGGTTTCTGTTGATGTGATGTAGATTTGGTTCATTCTTTTTGGAGTGTAGTTGAAATACTATAATCTGTATAGCATGGTCAAATTTGAGTGGGGTAGAACCATATAGAAGAATGTATGAAGCCTAAAACATTCAAGAGAAGAGCTTTATTTAGGAATCAGATAGTTATATGATGTATGCAAGTCATGTCCTATTGGTTCTGCGTTTGGTGCCTATGGCTTTAGGGTTAAATGCTAAAGAAGTCGTGGATAGAGAACGCCAAATTAACAGATTACTGAGTGCAGTAGGCTAGAATCTGCTAGTCTGTACTTGCATGGTCCCGTAACTGCATCTTTCCTTCTGTTTGTATTCTCTATGGCTGTTTGATATTCTTTTCGACAATTTGAATGTGGTCAACCAAAAGGGCACCGACTTCCTCTTTGAGCATTCATGTGATAGGCTGCTTTTCTGGGAGATGACATGTATGATTTACTTCACCGTAATGCAGGCAGACAAAGATCATGATGGGAGGCTAACTTTAGAAGAGATGATTGAGAACCCCTATGCATTTTATGGCAGTGTTTATCTTAGCGATGATGACGAAGACTACTTCCATGATGAATTTCGCTGAGACAGGTGCTGGTGGTCACTTTCACACTTCTCTTGCTCACTCTAGCCTGAAAATTAGTTTCCATCATGTGCCTGTCCAATTTTTCTGCCCATTTCTGGGCTCTTTTGCTCTGTGGCTAAACTTAATCTTCTTCAGCAGATTGTTAGTATCCTTACCACGAAAGGACCACAACAGATGAGCATCAAGCTGCACACAAAGGATCGAAACATCTTGCATACTATGTGAATCCTGGGCGGCTGGGCTGCTGACAGTGGGAGATCTTAGAGTTAGGGCCATAGAGTGATATACTAGTTTTAGCCGCTTGGTTCTTCAAGTCGTTTGTGTTAAATGAAAGGACGACAGCATCCTAGTACCGGCCAGTGATGGATGTTACGTGGCAAGTTGTCTCCATCCTGCAGAATGCATGCAGTAGTCTAGAGAACAATGAGTGGAACGTCATCTCGGTGGCGAACTGATTCAAAATCTAACGTGGAACGTGTTGTTTGGTGTCTGAAATATAAATATGCTGAATTCAATTATTTCTGGCAGAATGTCGCAATCAGGATTCAGTAGCGAGTTGAGCCTTGTGCTATAGTAGTAGCTAGCCCATTGTGAAACATTCCATCGGCTGCATGATTGCGCCATGGACGGGAGATCAATGTGCCGAATTATTGGGGAATCGATCGACCCATCGACCCGATGGTTCACTTTATTCGGAACATCGATTGTGCTTAGTCATCAGTGTCTTTGAGTACGGAGGATGCAGGGTATCCACGTGGTGTGCCACGTCACGTGGATCCCACGATAATGCGTGGCTCACATTTCATGCGCTTCCTCGCTTGGTCTTGTGTAGACACATACAGCACCACTTCTGATAAATCTAAACCTTGTTTTCGCTGAGAGCTTTGCACTCGATTTTTGACGGCTCGATGACGCCGCGGATAACGTTCGAAGGCCTCAACTCAGTGAATTATTGGGCTTGGCCCATCTAGTATTCTCAGTGATTCTAAATAGGAAGAAGTCCACCTTACCTCATCTTTTGTCAAAGTCAGCTTTGCCTCCCTAAACTAAAAAACCAGACACAGACACTCCCTCAACTATCAAACCCGTGCACGTGACCCCATGGCTGGTTTGGATGCTGGTTTTCGCACTGCTGACACTGTGAGCCCACGTTGAGTCACTCCAAGGGGAAAAGAAAAAGAGGATGGCCGCACAACCCAAAAATAAAAATTGTGGCCCCAAATCAAAACCCTATCTCGCACAACACGGCGGCCGACGCCACGACTCCGACTTCGGTTGCGGCAGCAGCGGCGCCTCTGATTGCGGCGACGGCGGCGCCGGTTGGGACGCGGCGGCCTCGGACGTCGAAGCCGAGGCTTGTGCAGTGTACGGCTGCGGCTTCGGACTCCATGCGCAGGATCAGCTGTGGATTTTGATTTCAAGTACACTGGGTCAGATCGACTCCGCCGCGTGGTGACTACGGTAAGTGCTAAGCCACTCAAGGATCCCTATAGCCAGAGGCGGAGCCCCTAGCGCACCACCACTGTAGTCCGCCGGTGCTCTTAGTTGCTTGCTATCGCTTTCCAGTGCCGGCCGACCACCGCGTCGTCAGTAGTCAGCGGCTGCCCCTACTGTATGTCTGCTGTTGTGCTATATGGTGGATGGGGTGGTGGTGTCGAGCAGAGCCAAACCCATACGTGTTCTCTTATGCTTAAATTATTTTATAGGACAACCTCATAGCGTGTGTGTTCTTTATTGGACCTCTGTAGGTTACAGGTGCTCAACAATGGATGTTTGTGACTTCCTTCCTGTTCGGTTTCATTTCAATGGGGAGTTCTTGAGGAATAGCAATGGATTGTTTTATGTTGGAGGTACTCAAGCAATGTCGTATATAGAGCTTGGTTCAGGTTGGGCTCTAACTGTGACTCAGTAGATAATAATATTTGTGAGTCATTCAACAAATGGATCATTGAGGCTAGGTTCTTCCCTATAATCACTATAATCACTATGCTAGAAACTATTAGGAGGAAAGTAATGGTCAGGATCCAAGAACAAAAAACTAAATCAGAGAAGTGGACAACTGTTATCTGCTCGAACATCAATAAAAAATTAAATAATTATATATCTTTGTCTGCAAATTGTCATGACATCTGCAATGGGGAAGACAAATATGAAGTTAAGCATTTTGATAATAGGTTCACATTGGATTTGGTGGCACATACATGTTCTTGTAGGTATTGGCAATTGGCTGGACTTCCTTGTTGCCATGCCATTTCATGTATACTGTTCAAGACCAATTGCCTAGATGCATATGTGGTTGAGTGCTACTCTGTTCAGCACATCAAGCAAACATACTGTCACTGCTTAACTGGTTATGTGAGGGTATGAGCAGCCGACCTGTGTCTGATAGAGTACCCCTTAGGCCCTTAGAGCACCTGGTTATGTGAAGATGCCTGGCAGACCAAAGAATGAGAGGAGAAGAGAGCCAACAGAAACGAGAAAGGCCACTAAAATGCCAAGAACTGGAACAATTGTCAGATGTAGCAAATGTTGCTTGACTGAACACAACAGGTCAACACGTGACAAGATAACCGGAGCAGGAACTTCACAGGCCGGCAACATACATGCAATGAATTCAGAGGGAGGAGGTGGTAGCTCACAACCAACGGGTTCTCGGTCAGCTGCAGGAGGTAACCGAAATGCTATTGTTGTCAAATCTAAAACAAAAAAGAGCGGCACAAGTTGTACAAAAAGGAATTCCACATCTGATGTATCAAGTACACAGAGTCAGAAAAAGGTATGTTTACCTACATCTCAAAGATCTAACTGATGCAGCTTGTATTTAAAATTAATTCTAGCTTTATGCAACTGATGTAGGCAAAGGCAACAAACTCACAAAACATCATCAAATCGAGTGCATATGGTTTCCATAATTACTTCCGGCTCAGATACAATTAACCTACAAGTCAGAGTGTCCACTTCCAATGTTAATTCTAGTGTGCATGTACAGTTAACTGGCGGGACTACATCTGTTCGCGTGAACCGAACAAGACGAAGTCCAAACTTGCTCTAAAGAGATCTGGAACTACACCACTCCTGATGCTTCCTCCATGGTAATCTGATAAGCTGTGATGTGTACATCTTGCTGGCTATATGCCAAACTTGAATAATACGCCATGTATGACAATTATGTAGGCATGAAACTTAAGTATTGTGTTTGAGTAGCTTTTATGTATGTCAAACTATGTGTTAGGCCAAACATCTTGCCTTTATGAATTTTCTACTTATGCCATGTATGACAATTATTTGCACTTATTTGAATTTATCAGTGTTGTGTTATCTGTGAGAAAGGAGTTTCATTCATGCGATTATAGAGGTCAACATCCTGTTAATGCCATGCAAACATTGGAATATTGAGGGCAAAACAGCGTGAGAGAGATGAACGACCCTCCTTTGCTTTTCCCCTTGGGCTGACTCAGCGTGGGCCCACATCTGATGTGGCGTCAGTAGTGGGAAAACCAGCGTCCAAACCAGCCATGGGGGTCACGTGCACGGATTTGATAGTTTGGGGAGCTCCTGTGTCTAGTTTTCAAGTTTAGGGAGGTAAAACTGACTTTGGCAAAAGATGAGGGAGGTAAAGTGGACTTCTTCCTTCTAAATAAACCACCGTACACGCATCCCCTTGCCATGCACATACGGTGCTGGCAACCAAACCATTCGCCAATTCACATCCGGCTTCGATTCATGGACTTAACACGAGTGCTCGAATTTTTTTAATTTATTCCAAACTTTACTCAAGATCTGCTAGCTCTGTCCTAGTGGTAGAGTTTACATATGTCTATTCATACGGATGAATATACTTACGTGTGGTGGACAGGAGCAGATCCTCCTACAGCTATTGTATCACTCAAAATATAGAGAGATTGAGGGAGAAAAAAAAGAGAGAAAAAAAAAATAAAGAAATTATAGGGAAATGAAGAGATCAGCCCCGGCTTGAATCTTGTGCTAAGAGGTTGAGAGAAGAAAAGGGGATAAAATAAAAAAAATAGAGAAATTAGAAGAAAAAGAAGAGATTAACTTCCTTCAATCTTGTTCTGGATCCGCCACTGGTGGTTAATGTCTTGTCATTGTATTGTGTAATTTAAAAAAGCAACCAAACCATTCAGCACGTCCCTACTGTCCTTGGTTGATTAAACCAGCCAAGTCCTAATGTCCTAGTAGTTGCATGCAAAAGGCAGGACCAGTTAGCCCACCATGCAAGCCCTCTAGACTATGATTACATAATTTAGGCACGATGCTATGATTAATTCAATCTTCTGGTGATAGTCTCGTCTCATCTCTCGATATCTATCATCTGTTTCCTCGTTTGGTGCT
This sequence comes from Microstegium vimineum, assembly GCA_022036555.1. Taxonomy (NCBI): domain Eukaryota; kingdom Viridiplantae; phylum Streptophyta; class Magnoliopsida; order Poales; family Poaceae; genus Microstegium; species Microstegium vimineum. Next base: position 24,904,194 of record CM039138.1, on the reverse strand, counting down.
TCAGCTCCACGTGTATAGTATAGTAAGAAGTCATTTTATTTTATTTTATTTTCTAAAAAATAAACTAGGAGGCAATAAAACCAATATTTTTTTAGCTTCACGGGTTCGTGCACCGGAGGCATGGCCCCAGGGCTCCTCTGCCAAATATGATCTAAGCTTGATGGCATTGTACAAGCTAGGAGGCACTGAATTAATATCTTGGTTTCAGTAGTCTGGCAAGAGTTTTTGCCTGTTTAGTTAGTGTCGTAGTTTGGCACGTCAAACCTTGGCAAACTCAGCTTATCAGCCAAAATCAATAAATTTTATCTCACAACGAATCAGCCGCAGCCATAATTAATCCCACTAAATAGAGCCTAGCTGCCATAGAAAGTTTGCCAAGCAAATTGAAACTATACTTCGGCAAAATTTGGCAAGAAAATAAGTCTATAACACATGGGATGTTGAAAGGACCTATTTGGCCTAGAGAGAGAGGGGGGGGGGGGGGTTGAATAGGCGTATCTAAAAACTTATCGCATTGGCTAACCGAAATAAATGCGGAAATAAAACTATCGGTCTAGCCAAAACAACACCCCTCTACTTAACACTAGCACCTAGCAAATTATGATAAGAAGGCTGACTACCACTACGTCAAAATAGATTTTGCGCAGCATTGCAAAAATAGCCTTAGTGGCGGACACCCTTCCTGCCCGCTGCGGTTATTCCCTGCACCGGCTGTGCTCGGCCGGCAGCTTAAGCGCCCGCTGCGGTTAATAGCGATTAACCGCAGCGGGCGGCATAACATGACCGCCACGGTTAATGTGTTTACCGCAGCGGTCATGTTATGCCGCCCGATTAACCGCAGCGGTCAAATAACAATGTCCGTAGCGGTTATTCCTTTTCTATATAAGCTACAGTTCGACCTTCTTCTTCCTCAAGTCTTCTCTCTTCCAAACTCGTGGGGGGAGAGGTTTTGCCCGATTTTTTAACCAAACCATTGGATTTTGGTTTTGAGTGTTGTTTTGGAGGAGGACATCATAAGAGGTATTTAAAAGGTTCCCATGGTCTATTTTCTCTCTTTTCCTTGCTTTTTGACCTCTTTGGATGATCTAGATCTAGTTTCATGGAGGAAGGAGAGAAAACTTGTGTTTTTTTTATCTAGAATCATAATATTAGGTGACTAAAAGCTTTTAGAGGGTTCCCATACTCTTCCTCTCTCTTTTTTCTTGCTTTTTGAGCTCTCTAGCTATAGATCTACATCTAGTTTTATAATTTTATATGCCTAAAAGCTTATGTTGTTGATGTGTACGGTTTGCAGCCAATATGGATAGGTCAGAATGGATGTACAAGATTAGTAGGGTACTTGATCCGTGGTATCTCAGCGAAGTGAGAAAGTTTATTGCCGCTGCGAGAGCTCACCGTGACCGATCGAAGCGGAGGACAATCGTGTGTCCGTGTTCTCACTGCAAGAATCTGACAGCCTTCACCAACGATGGCCAGGTGCAATCTCATTTGATTTGGTTTGGTTTCGTAGAGAATTACACAGTCTGGACTCAGCACGGCGAAAGTGTCGACCCCAGTGGTGGTGGTGCATATGGAGTGAGCTCGACATCGACGACGGCGCACCAAGAGCCACGAGCGCTACACGTCTCATGTTCAGATACAACAACGGTAGCCTGCAACGACAACAACGATTGTGATTATATCACGGTGGAGGATCTACTCGAGGACATGGAAGATGATCATGGTGGTCAGGAGGCCACGTGCAGGAACCTGAGGATGTGCAGCTTTTTGATGATTTAGCGAAGCACATCGATGAGGACGACGTTGTGTATGGTTCCCCGAAGTGGTTGGAAAATTTCAGAGAGATGAAGCAGGCGTCACTTGATCCTCTGTATCCGGATGGTGGCGAATGTCCGAAAGAGTGCACCGTGCTCCGTTTTATCCTCCACATGTTGATGATGAAGGACCGACATGGTTGGTCTGACAACAACTTCAATGAGCTGTTAAGTTACCTTGCTACAACGTACCCGAAGGGTAACAAGTTTCCCGTGAATACTTATCGGGCAAAGAAGTTGATTCGTCCAGTGTCGATGAAAGTTCGAAAGTTCGATGCCTGCCCTAACCACTGCATCATGTATCGACCGGGCACTAAGTATGAGACGATGACGAGCTGTCCGCACTGCAACGCAAGTCGTTACAAGAAGAATGCTGGCTGTCGTGCGGATGCAGACGACGATGAGTCGTTGCGAGGTGGTCCGAAGAAGAAGAAGGGGGCAAGAAGAGCACTGCTGCAGACAATCGCATCGTGGCTCAGCAGGACGAGGAGGAAGAGGGCTACACGCAACGGAGAAGCCCGACAATGTCAGTGTGGTATCTGCCTATGATCGACCGCCTGCGTGCACTATTCGGGAACCCAGAGGATGCCAAGCTGATGTCGTGGCATGCATCAGATGACCACAAGAAGGATGATGACATGCTTCGGCACCCATATGATGACCAACAGTGGAAAGATTTTGACAAGACATATCCGGAATTCGGCAACGAATCAAGGAACATTCGGTTCGCGCTCAGTACTGACGGGATGAACCCTTTCGGTGAGCTTAGCAGCTCGCACAACACCTGGCCCGTCATACTCACCATGTACAACCTACCTCCCCATCTGTATCAGAAGCGCAGGTATCTCATGCTGACCATGCTGATCTCAAGACCAAGACAACCCGGTAACAATATTGATGTTTTCCTAGAACCGTTAATGGAGGAAATGCAGGAGCTATTTGATGTTGGGGTCGAGATGACTGATGCGTACTGCAAGGAGAAGTTCACCCTAAGGGCCATCATATATGTCACGATCACCGATTATCCTGGTCTCTTCTCACTGTCATGGCAGATCAAAGGGAAAACTGGTTGCGTAAAGTGCATTGATGGGACATGCCACCATTATCTTAAGGCATCGTACAAGACAGTTTACATGAAGCATATGCGATTCCTAAGCAAAAGTCACATGTATAGAAGACTTGCTATGAATCAATACTTCGACAATTAGGTAGAGCTGGGTGAACCACCGGCGCAGACTTGCTGGGGTCCAAAGGTCTATGAGATGGTGAAGGATATGACTGCCATCGAGTTTGGCAAGAAGAAGAAGCCATCAGAGGAAGGGACAAAACAAACAAGAAAGCAAAAGTGGGTCAACAAGATAGATGAGGAGGAGGAGGAGGAGGAGGAAACACCAGTACATGTTCCTTTCAATAAGAAGTCGATCTTCTTCGACTACCTGTGATACTGGAAAACACTAAACACACCCCATGCCATCGACTGCATGCATCTTGAGAAGAATGTTTTCGAAAGCACGATCGGTGTATTGCTTGACATCAAGTTCAAGAGGAAGGATGGTCTCAAATCACAGATGGATCTTCTCCATCAGGGCATCAGGCATGACCTTCACCCGAGACCGCCTCATAATGGTAAAGTTGACATACCAGGTGCGGCATATAACCTAAGATGCGATGAGAAGATATCTATGCTCAACTTGTTGAGGGGTATCAAGGCACCGACCGGTTTCTCCTCAAACATCAAGAGTCTCGTCTGCATGAAAGACCTCATAATGTCTGGCTTCAACTCACATGACTGCCACGTTATGCTGACGGTATTCCTTCCCATCGTTATCAGGGCTATCGGTCCAGAGTACGTGAAGATGGTAATCACTCGGATGTCGTACTTTTTTAACCGCATCACACAGAAGGTCATCAGCAAAGCTGAACTGGTTGCTTTGAAGGAGTTCATCGTGGAAACCCTTTGCCAGCTCGAGATGTGCTTTCCCCCCTTCTTTCTTTGACATTATGCCTCACCTAATGATACACATGGTTGATCAGATCGAGCAACTGGGCCCCGTGTACCTGCACCAAATGTGGACATATGAGCGGTTCATGTCGACCCTGAACAGATATGTTCATAACCGTGCTTACCCAGAGGGCTCTATGATCAAGGCATACACAACCGAGGAGTCCGTCAACTGGTGTATGAGGTACATAAAGGATGGGAGGGCGATAGGATTGCCTGTTCATCAGCACGAGGGCAGAACCTCCGGGAAGGGGTGCACAGGACGACAAGTACGCACCGATATACCATACAAAGATGTGGAAGAAGCTCATTACAACATCCTTCATCAGTTGGTGAGCATGGACAAATATGTTGAAAAGCACCTAGATGAGATTCGCACCGCACATGACGGACAACGCACGGAGGAATGGGTCCAAAAACATCACAAGAGCAGTTTCATAGAGTGGCTTAAAGAGCAATGCATCCCACTGGAAGGAAGCCCTGATGAAGATACAGATACCGTTAAGAAGTTGATACAGGGGCCGTCCACTCAGGTTACGACTTGGCAAGGGTACGACGTGAAGGGGTACAGGTTCCACATGAAAGACAAGGACAAGAAGAGCGCGTCATAGAATAGCTGTGTTCGATACGAAGGAATCGACGGGGCCACAAACAAGAGGACACAATGCTATGGATAGATTGGCGAAATATGGGAGCTTGACTATGGAAAAGACCTTCGCCTAGGTGTCTTTCGTGTCGATTGGGTTAACTCGAAAACAGTTGTTGTCGACAGATTAGGGTTAACCACAGTGAACCTCAAAAGTACCGGATATAAAGATGTTCAGTGGGTACTTGCTACAGACGTCGCGCAAGTGGCTTACTATATCTACCTAGAGGACACAAAGATGCACGTGGTCGTGTCTGGAAAGCAGAGGATCGTGGGAGCTGATGGTGTCCAGAGTCCAGAACAATACAACAACTACGAAGAGCTCCAACTTTTCACCGATCTACCAACGAAGGTCAAGGCCGTCGAGGATCGTTGCAACAAGAGCGGTATAAAGCCCTGGGCCCGCCCCGATGGTGAGGTGCGATCCGTGAAAGCGCCAGTACCAAAATGAGATGTAATAAAGTAGTGGAGAACTTATGCAAAGAAAGGTTGTATGAATTTATGAGTTGACATGTTATATGGGCAATGGTTATAAAAAGCTTGTATTTATATTTATCAAAATGACATGTAATACATTATTCAAGGATAGCATTTACAACAATTTAGCTATTTTGGTGCAATTTATCAAAATGACATGTGGTGTAAACTGGAGAGTATGCAGTTAGAAATTGGTTTACCGTAGCGGGCGGTGTAAGGTGCCCGCTGCGGTTAATGGTTTACCGCAGCGGGCGTTGTAAGGTGCCCGCTGCGGTTAATATTTATCGCAGCGGGCACCTTATAAGGCCCGCTGCGGTAAACGACTTCTATATATAGGGGATGGACCCCGCTGGTTCATCTTCATCGTCTTCATCGCGGTTAGGGTTCTGCATATACACGAAGTGCTGCCCAAATCCACTGTCGCCGCCGCGGCCGGTGATCCTCCCCACCTTCGGTGCTCCCCACTGCCGCCGGTGCCCCTCGGTGCTTCTCCTCTCCCCGGCCGCCGGTGCTCCTCGCCTCGCCTCGCCTCGGTGCTCGGTCACCGGTGCTCCTCCTCTCCCCGGCCGCCGGTGCTGCTCTCCTCGCCTCGCCTTGGTGCTCGGTCGTCGGTGCTCCTCCTCGCCTCGGTCCTCGCCATCCTGCCGCCTCGGTGCTCGGTCGCCGGTGCTCCTCCTCGCCTCGGTCCTCGCCATCCCGTCGCCTCGGTGCTCGGTCGCCGGTGCTCCTCCTCGCCTTGGTCCTCGCCATCCCGCCGCCTCGGTGCTCGGTCCTCGGTGCTCGCCATGGTGCTCGCGGTGCTTGGTACTCGGTGCTTGCCTGGTGCTCCTCTCCCTCTGCTCCATCCCCTCGGTTTTCCTACGATGATTCCCCAAAACTCCTCTGTGATGCCTGTGATTATTTGCTCTGTGATTATTTCTCTCTGTGATGCTGCCTGTGATGCTGTGAGATACTGCCTGTGATGCACCGAGGATGTGACGAAATTTTATTTTTCACTGAGCATATGCCACTGAACTGATGAAATGAAATGTTATTTTTAAGTCACTAAACTGATGAAACTTGATTTTCACTGAGCAAAGTGTCTTAGGTCAATGATGTTTTTTCAATTTGGGAATGATGATGGCTATTTGTCATGACTCTCATCAAACCGTGGCTCACGTCCATACCTAAGCAAAAGCATAGTCATGCTGTGCTGATGGTTAGGTTGGACGTTGTGACAAAACCTCTTAAAAACAGGGCCCACTTGCCAGGATTAACGTCCACCCGACTTAATCCCAACAAATGATCCAAGTCTTAATTGGTCCGTCAGGTGTCGCCATTTTGCAACGGGTCATCCACCTATTTCCGAGCAGGATCCTCATTACAAATTTGCAGAAGTAATACAAAATTTTAAATTTACATCAAAATAGCGGAAGACATAAGTCATATTACAAACCATTAGTTTAAAAATATAACATATGTGTCATTACTACATCAAGCTGGTGGTACATATTATAAGACAATCAAACCAGGTACTCTGCCCAAGAGTTATACCATGACTGATCTTCAACATAACTACGATCATACAACACGGAGCTGTACACACCGCAATTGGAGCTTCATCTGCAACAAGGGTTAATAAACCCTGAGTATGGGAGTACTCAACAAGTCTTATCTGACAAATAAAAATATTTGGTGGGCAAAAGGTATGCAAGTCATAGGATTCAAAGTGGGGTTTTACAAGAATCAAAGGTTTTGTATAAATGAGCATTTATAAAAAGAATTGAAATTGATTTAGTTTCTCATAAAAGTTACTCAAGTACCTATCTGAATGTTTTGATCGATAACTAGGCAACAACCATCTCCAAAAAGAACCATCAAGCATCCAGTTTAAGTTTCATTAACTACGAAGAAGAAAACAGGGTTATGTTTCCATATCCGAGGAACACGACGATTTGAACTGGTTTATCCCAGCTGGGGCTTCCCTATCACACGACATATACAACCGCTTAAAGCACGCATATGACTACTTTTCCCTGGATCCTCTCGCCAAAACCGGGGTTCCGCCACCCGAGAGCACAGTACACCTCCATCCAGTTCGCTAACTTGGAGGGTACACACTACTCTCGCCATCTCTCCACTCCCAGTGCGGGTTAACCGTTCTTAAGACGAGAATAGCCAGAGTCCAGCTTCCCAAAGTATGTGATAAGTACTCCAAAGTCACAACCCTAGTCATGCATCAACGAACGGTCCCTAATGACACAGGCGGAGAGAACCCGCTCACCAGATATCCACATCTGGTGGCTCCCAAACACCGTGTCCGCCCGGTCCCGATTATTACTTCCATCATTAAGACATAGCCATTTTCCGCAGCAATCGGCTATTCTTCTCAAAAACAGAACCATTGCCGAAGCAATCATGTTATCACCTATTCTCGCAGATGACAGGAAATCATCTGACTCTATCGGTCTAAGCATTGCTAAGCAGCATAAAACATCATTTGTATTTTTAAAACGGTATCAAGGTACAATATAAATAATTCAAGGATAGGCTATGTATCAAGTAGGAATTTGATTGAATAATAACCATGCAATACTTAACCATAATGTATTTCAATAAAACTTTTAAAAACAAGGAAGGGTTTGAATGCACCGGGGCTTGCCTGGATAAGAACACTAGTTAGTGTTTGTTAGATACTACTCGCTTGACGAGCATCGAAGATCAACATTAGAATTCTGAGATCATCCATCTTCTAGATTCATCAATCACCGTCTTCTGGTTCGGTATTATCCAACAGATACGGATCTATCGTTCCTTAATGAGATGCAAAGATGCAAATGTATAAATGCAAGGAATTGATAACACAAAGTTACATTACAAACAATCATTTCAAGGGAACAAGAGATCATACAAGATATATACATTTTTAGTTAATTAAACAAAACTATTAAGCATCAAGATTGTACATGCTAAGTACTTCAAACATGACACACAAGACTTAAGTTAAGCTTCTCAAACATCAAGCAAAGACATATTAAAGCATTCAAGTTATCACAAAATTATGCAAAGCATAGACACCCACAGTTGATTAACTTAATCTTACCAAGCATGATATTTAGACATGAAAAGAACCTAAAGTACACACACAACTGAACTTAGGTTCAGACTTGCCAAACATTCATTAACCAAGAGGAAATCATTAGATTAAACAACCAAGATAAAGTTAACCAATTAATCTATGCATGCAGTTTTGGACAGCAAGATAACAGTCACCATTTTAATCATATCTAGAGTTTTACAAATCCAAAAGACTTGCAACAAGACATTCTGGAAAGCTTATGAAATTATATACATTTCATGTAATACTAGCAAAGCATGATTCACAAGTTAAATAAGTCGAAAACACAAAATTACAGAATCTGATTATGAAAACAGAGAGCAGCCATTTCTGATTACCAACTTGCAACATGCATAAATCATAAACTACTTTGCCAAATTCCACCAAATTTTAACAGCAGCTAGATACATAAGTTATCTACAACTTTGGTATTCACAAGATTCTCAGAAAATATCATTAACATGAGGTAATTTACATTGCCCCTAGAACTGTCCAGAAACTTCCAATTGCAATAAATAAAAGTTAACTTATGTTGCAAACATATAATTGGACAAAACCAACTTTGCCAAAAGGTCACACATGAATAATGAACACTAAAAAATATAGTATCCATTTCTAAATAAATTCTTTGCATACACTTTCTTAATTTATTTAGATAATTAGGTGTAAATATGAACACATATCAAACTTACATAATAAATTCTAAACAAATTGCAGAGGCCTACACATGATTCCATAAGTCTACTGTACAAATTTCATGCCATTTAATCAATTATATAGGCCTCTATGAAAAAGAGAAAAGCTCTATTGCAATTAACTTAAACAACAAGACAGATTCTGCACTCAACTTTAAACAGATATAACCTGAGATGTACAACACCTAAAAATATGAATCTTAACAATTTGGAAAGTTTAAGAAATATACTTCAAATGTTTGCACAGTGCCAAAGCATGAATCTAAAATTAAATTGCTCAAACAACGTATTCTTATCAGCTCTGTCCAGAGAGTAAACAGATTCACAACACAAGTTATAAAATTCATAACTTCTAAAATATAAAATATATGACCATAAAATTTTAACATTGTATGAATCACAAGTTTATCTACCACTTTGGTATTCAACTCATCCATATAAAACATCATCTTGACCACGAAATAAAATGCTCAATAAACATCATAGCAGCAGTCTTAAACAGAGAGACAATCATTTTGTTATTTTTATAACTCTAAAAAAATCAAGCCTAAAATCATGAAATAAATACCAAACATCAAGAATAAACTTGTAAACATCACATAAATTTCAGATTTATTTGATGAACAAAACAGTGGCTACGAAAATAACAGAAAACATCTTAACAAATTTGACATGCTTGCACAAAACGATTTTTACAGCAAAATCTATGAACTAGACCACCTTATATTATGAATATACTGTATAGAGCAGTTCATGAGGATTCCAAAAAGTCCAAAAACACATGCATACGATTTTTCTATGAATTAACACGAATTTCTAAAGATCAGCAAAATAAGAGGAAAATAATTATGGGATTTTCATTTGAATGAGGAACCCTAACTTTTCTAGGAATCAACCAGGTCCTTATAAGTAAATTCATGAGTCATGAAATATTTGCATAAAAATCCAATAAAAAGCATCTCTCACCAAACCAACCTTTCTTCAACCTTTTACCGTAGAAAATTCATGGGAACGAAGATTAGAGCGTGGTCCTTATGATCAATCAATGGAGACATGTAAATCAAAGTGCTAGGGAACAAGATTTTAACAGTAAGGAGGAGAAATTTGAGCAACAACAAAGGAGGAGGGAGGGAGGTGGATAGAGGAGGAGGCCGAGCAGAGGAGCCGCTGCTCTGCCGAGCGGCCTCCTGCCGAGAGCGAGCAGAGGGAGAGGGAAAGAACCAGGGGAGGAGGGAATGGGAGAGTGAGAGAATGGAAGAGAGCAGCAGAGGAGGAGGAGGCCGACACCTGCCCTCTGCCGTCGCCAGCAGGGAGGGCGCGCGTCGCCCCCTGCGCGCGTGCGTCCGGAGGAGACGGCACGACATCATCCATGTGTCCTCTCCATTCTATCCATTTGAAATTGCTTCAAATTTTAAAAAGTATTTACGGAATTGCCACTCACATTAAAACCCTTTTAAAAATAAACCGAAACTCAATTTGAACAACCGAAAGCACCATCATACAGAGCAACAAAAGTAGAACACCATGGTAAAAAGGAATTTGACAGATTTCAAAAGATTTGATAAATATTAACACCCAAAATTTGGTAATTAAAACTGAAAATTCGGATTTCAACAAAACCCAGAAAAAGTTAATTTTTGCTGTTTTTGAATCCAAATTTAAAGATCCAAATGAGCTTTAAATTCGGTGAAACTTGTTGCATTGATTTTATCATGATTTGTACTTCAATCATATTAAAGAATCCCAAAGAGTTACCATATGAATTTGCACAATAAAATCATCACAAGAAGGCAACTCGCTGCAGTTTTCCAGACTTAGAAATATTTTGAGAAACCAAATCGACATAAGACTTGGGTTAACTTTTGGAGATATTTAGAGATTGAATCAGGGTTTTATCCAAAAACGAAGTTTAAAAGAAAACCTAATTTTGGTTATTTGGAAATTAACACCTGGGGTGTTACAGACGTGTGCCACGGTTCCATGATTGTTATGATTTGAGTTATGCAATGATGTGAAATTGATGGCTTACTACTTACTACTTTGTACTCTACTACTCTACTCTACTTACTACTTTCTACTCTACTCTAGTACTTATGCAATGATGTGAAATACTACTACTCTACTACTAGTGGCATATGCAATGATGTGAAATACTACTTAAATGCTGAGGCAACGGCGGTTATGATGATCAAATACCCCCCCCTCCTAAACTTGGATGGCTCGTATAATGGGTTGAATCTGAGCCAACTTGTATTTTTATACTTTATCTCATGGGTCTAAGCCAACTTGTACTATTTCTACTTGTACTATTACTACTTGTACTTGTACTTGTAACCCACCCCCTACTTGTACTCTACTTGTACTTGTACTCAACTTGTACCCCTACTTGTACTCTACTTGTACTTGTACCCCTACTTGTACTCTACTTGTAATTGTACTTGTACTCAACTTGTATATATGGTACTTGACTTCACTACTCTCTACTTCTCCTACTTTCTACTATACACTCTTCTACTTCTACTTTTGTACTTCACTACTTGTACTCTACTACTTACCCTACTATGAAGTACTTCTACTCTAGCACTACTTCTACTCTAGCACTACTTACCTTACTACTCTACTTTCACTAGTTACTCTACTTTTACTATTCTACTATACTAGTTAATACTAGTACTATACTACTTCTTTGTACTCTACTACTTACCCTACTATGAAGTACTTCTACTCTAGCACTACTTCTACTCTAGCACTACTTCTTTGTACTCTACTTGTACTACTTACTACTTGTGTACTCTACTTATACTACTTGTTACCTCTAGTTTGACTTCAAATGGCGGCAGAGGACCCGTTCAACGAATGGAGGGACCCTACCCCTAGTCCACCTACTTCAACTGAATACGCGAGCCAGGTGTCCATTTCACCACCACGGCCAAAGAAGCCCCGTACTGCTGAGGACGATGATCCTACCTATGATGCAGAGGTTGAGGGTGATGATGACTCTGCCGATGGTGAGGGTGATTACTGCATGAAAGGGAGCACATACGAGTATAAAAGAAGAGTTCCATAGATTGAACGAGCAACTGCCAGCTCTAGACGTGAGGTAGAAGCCTGTTGTAACTACTTATTTGGGATGTACAAATCAGTGTGTCATAGAATTAATGCTCTAACCCTTGAACAGATCCCAATTACGCCTCTTCAGTTGGAGTTCAATGAGGCAGAAGGAGTGCCTCCCACTCCCGCTCCCACTCCCGCTCCCACTCCCCCTCCCTCGATGACATCATCCTCAGCGAAATCTAAGGGGAACAAACGGAGGAGGAGGGAACATGAGAGGCACCAGAGGGATTTGACTGACGATGTCCACAGGATCCTTGAGGTGGGGCCAGAGGGAAATCCATTGCAGCCTCTTCAGGTCATCGGCCGATACAGTAACCAGGTGGGTTGCATAGTGAGGGAGAAGGTGCTCATCACTTGGCCGACCTGGCACGCTGTCCCAGACGATATCAAGGAGAATGTCTGGGGCAAGGTGACTAGTAAATTCTCCTATCGAGAAGGCGCCGACATGGCCAAATGCAAGGAGTGGGCACTGCATGTGGCGTCCTGTTCATGGCGCAACTTCAAGTCCATGCTTGCTAGGGATTTCTTTAAGAAGGAAAAGTCACCCATACACAAATACACCATGGTGAAGGCGCACGTATGGGACGAATTCGTTAGGTTGAGGAGTACACCTGAAGCAGAGGAAAAGAGCGCCAAGTTTAGCGTGATGGCGAAGAAGAACAAGCATCCTCACCACTTGGGCATGATTGGCTTTGCTGGTCATAGGCCCTAGTGGCGGGCACAAGAACAAGCTAGACAGGAGGTAGGAATCCTCGATCCCTACGAAGGGGTTGATGGTAGGGCAAAAGACTTCATTTTTGCCCATATTCCGAAGAGGCTCAAGCCAGGCGCGACCAGGTTCAACGAGCCTCACTTCGAGGCGGTGGAGCAGGCTGTCATTGAGGCCAGCAAATCCAAGGACTCCATCGAGGTCCGCAGAGGACACGACATGCTGACTGAGGTCCTTGGAACCCCTGAGCACCGTGGTCGCGTTCGTGGAATGCAATCCAAGATGAGTTGGTTGTCCGTTGAGACCTGGAAAGCCGACTCTACCAAGTACCGGTCAAGGGAAAGGTACAAGAAAAAAATCTTTCAGAAAGGATATGAGGAAGGCGTGTCCGAAATGATTAGCCAAGGAATAAAGAAGGCCTTCACCAGCAACGACCCCGAGATGGTGGCTATGAGGTCACATATGTTTCGTCAGACTGGTCTTCCCGCGCCTCTGAGTCAAGTTCTAGAAAGACGATTGGTGCAGAGGCTACAAAACATCCAACAATCCCTACATGTCCAGCTCCATATCCCGATCGGGCGGTCAGGCAAGAAGCTGTTTATCGCAGAGGGAGTTGTACTCTCCGTGAACGAAATTGCTGAATTCAACATAGATGATATCCCTGAGAACTATGTTGTCGTGACCCCCGCCTGGATTGCGCCAAATCACGAAGATTATGAATTGGATCATCCTAGCTTACAGCGACACCAAATTCTAGGGACAACAATGGGAAGCGAAATCTTGTGGAATCAAGAAGACGTTGAGCTCGTCCCGGACACACCAACTGCAACGCCGACCACCGGCGGATCACAACCATCAGTTGCCGGATCTTGTCCCCCTGAACTGGAAGATCCGAATGACAGTGGAGATGGTGACAAGGACGATGGCGGGGACAAGGGCAAGGGCAAGGAAAAAGGAGATGGTAATGGTGATCCATTGAGAAGTCCAGCTGCAGACCCACTTGCGGACCCACCGGGAAATGTAGAGGCACCTATGGGGGACCCACCTGTGGACCCACCAAGAAGTGCAGATGCACCAATAGAGGACCCACCTGTGGACCCACCGGGAAGTGCAGAGGCACCAATGGGGGACCCACCTGTGGAGCCACCTGTGGACCCACCGGGAAGTGCAGAGGCACCAATGGGGGACAAGGAAGGGCCAGAGGGGCAACAAGGCACGGAGGAGGCACCAAGGAGCCCACCAAGGAAGGATCCAGGCATGAGCGCCAAATCGCTGTCGTACACTACTACATTCGAAAGGTACGGTATCGTGATGCATAATATCATGTTTAACTTTCTATCCTAGCTATAAGATGGTAGTAACCTTTACTATACTCTCTTAACCGTCTCTAGGCATCCAAATACTAGCCGACAGCTATTTCTGGAGGACGAAGACTGTCCTGACATCTATGAGCGTGGGAAGTTCTTGATTCCTAAGGCACAACTCATAGATGAGGAACTATGGGAAACAAGGAGATTTCATAGGTGGTATATGGAAGCTGCAAAAGTCGAGATGTCAGGTTTTACAATCAAGATTCCCCCCAAGTACTTCCACTTGCCCGACACTATTACTCTCCCCGTAGACTTCCACGACATGTGGCATCTATTCCGGGAAGAAGACCTAGATGTTGGCCAAGTCACCCTATTCACTCTGTAAGTCTCATTGTCAGTTTCACAGATTTTAGCAATACTAATGGTCAACTATATACTTAGTATGACTCGATGACTTCTTCGTGCAGGACGTTGGTGATAGTAAGCAACAAAAAGAGACATCCTGCTCTCTACCTCTCTCCAATGCATATTGCTGAGAGAGTCATCAAAGGGTACGAGATAACGGATCCAAAGTTGACAGCGCGGTAGAGGCAACAGAAATACGACGAGAATATGAAAGAGGAGAAGAAGAATTTGTCAAGGTACATAAATGGAGTGATGAAGAAGTTTCACCCGGATGGGCCGCACTGTACCAAGGCGGCTTACCACTTTGGGTAAGTCAAAATTGTACATAGAGCTAAGTGGCTAGGATCATAAACTTACATCGTCGTTGTAACATGTATTTATTTGAATGGTGTAGTAAGGGCCAAGTCGATGGACATTGGGTTGCATTTCTCATCTATCCTCAAGATGGTAGGGCAGTAATATTTGACTCGTTGAGGGCAGTAAATAGAAAAGAGTACAAGGCCTTCGAAGATTGCTTGAAAACGTAAGTCACCTATCTTATTGATCATTTAAGGTTTTCTCGTACGTATTCAAATTGTTGCTAACTAACACTAATGCATTTCGTACAGTGCTTACAGGGAATACCTAAAGGAGCCCCAATGTTGGGATCGAAGAAGTGAAAAGTTCAAGAAGAAACATTCATACCACTTAAAGATCCGACGTGAATTCCCTGTAAGTATTCCAAAGATTCAGTCATGTTTTCATATATATGTATTGTTTCTAACATTTCTGTTCCGATTGTGCAGTGCGCTAAACAACCATATGGATCAAAGGCATGTGGCTTGTACACCTGCGCACACCTAAGGCAGTGCAAGGAGTACACCAGCAGCTGGAAGAAGCTCAAGGAGGGAATCAACAATTGGGAATGCATTACGAGAGACAAACATGCTTTCAAGCAACTCAAGGCTGACATTTGTAAGTTCCTACTAGAGAACTGTGTGCTAGAAAGGCAAGAATTCTTCGACGATGAGGGTGACCTAGCGGTTCTACCTGAGTTCGAGAAGTTCAGGAAGTGGGACGCCATGCTCCGTCCCACGGATTACAAACACCAAGTGGAAATTTGAATTTGAAATGTAATCCTGTGTTTCTTTTGTGTATATGGTGGATGACAACAACTTATATGTGCTTGTGTATGGATATTTGGCTATGTGAATTTGAATCTGTGTATGGATGTTCAATGTATATATATGTTGTTTATCTCTCCTATGATTTCTGTGAATTCTGGTTGTTGTATGAAATCTGTAAATACTGCTCCAGATTCTGAAACTGCATTTTTATTTTTTTTAATTAAAAAATTTAATTGTGGCGGACATTGTAACTTGCCCGTTACGGTTAATACATTAACCGCAGAGGTCGGCGTAAGCGTCCGTTGCGGTTAATGCTATTTACCGTAGTGGGTGCTGGTGACCGCCACGGTTAATGCTTGATTAACTGTGGCCTTATCATTGCCAGGGTTTTTCTTTCCGTTTCGAAACCGGTAACCGCCGGGGGCCGGTCGGGCGGTTACCGACCGGTTTGACCGGTTACCGGTCCAAACCGAACGGTTTGAATTTTGAATTCAAACGGCGTAGTTCAAACGGTTTGGGGTCGGTAACCGGTCGGCTAGGGCCGGTTACCGACCGGTTTGGGCCGGTTACCGACGGTATCGCCCCAAACCGCCCCAAGCCAAATTTCAAATTTGAAAAAAAAATCTAAAATGCTGAAAAAATTCCTAAAAATAGTTCATGATTTATAGAGTCGAATGGTGTACAAATTTTTCAAATTGGAGTTCATTTGCTATTTATTTTGACGCGTACAAGTTTGGAAAAAAATAGAAAAAATCCTTTTTCTTTTTTTTCAAACTTGTACATGTCAAAATAAATAGCAAACGAACTCCAATTTGAAAAATTTGTACACCATTCGACTCTATAAATCATGAACTATTTTTAGGAATTTTTTCAACATTTTCGATTTTTTTTTCAAATTTGAAATTTGAATTCAAACCGGTACCGAAACCGAACCGGTCCCGGCCGGTTTGTCGGTAACCGACCGGTTACCGCGGTAACCGTTCGGGTTTGAAAACCCTGATCATCGCAGCGGACGGCTTTGACCGCTGCGATAAACAGTTTTTGACCGTCACCGTTAATAGGTTTTGACGTAGTGTACGGTGCCGGGATAGGAAGCTCACCTAACAAGTCTAGGTTGCAAGGTCACACAAACCTAAGAACTTAGTACTCTAAGCAAACTGGGAGCTCCTACACATGCTAGTGAAGGCAGAGCGCACAAAGCCTAAGCTCACTAGTAGTTCTCAATAGCAAGGCTACACAAGCCAAACTAGAGAGCTCAAAAAGCTTAGCTACACAAGCTAAGTAATGTGACTAACAAGACTACACAAGTCAATTAGTCACTCTGAAAGGATCTAGATGCCCAAGGGGGGGGGGGTGAATTGGGCTTCTTTTAAATTTCTAAAGCAATATTAAAACCTATTAATGCCAATCACCCCCTAGTGCCTACCGCAATGTGTATCCTAACTAGAAAGCAATAGCAAGCCAAGGAATTGAAAGTCAACCTAAGCAATTCTAGTAGGAATTGAAAGAACAAGGCAGAAATAAATGCAAGTAAAGAGCTAGGGAAAGGAATTCTTGACGCAACGATGTTTTCCCGAGGTATCGAGGTGTCAACACCCCCTTAGTCCTCGTTGGAGCACCTCGCAAGGTATAGCTCCCCCTCTACCCGCGCAAGGGTAGAGTGCTCTCTATGGGCTGATTCTTCGCCACTCCGGCTCGGTGAATCGCCCACAACCGATCACAGAAGCTTGCAAAAGAGCCGCCGACAATCTTCCGGCGATCACTTCCTCCGAACACCACCAAACCGTCTAGGTGCTGTCGAACACCAAGAGTAACAAGCACAAGACCTTCACTTGACCAACTCAAGGCTAGGAAGGTGGATGGATGCACACAAGTCACTCCTAATCACCCTAGGAGGGAAGAACAAGATGAACTCTCTCAAATCTCTCCCTCAATAGGCACTTGGCTCTCCAAGAATTCTCTCAAAGGTTCCTCAGGTGAAACAATGGCCAAGAGAGCTCTCAACGACAAAGAGGGCAACTATAATAGTCCCCACCTTCAAAACTAGCCGTTTCTTGCTTTTTCCACTTTCTGCGAAGGCACCAGACTAGTCCGGAGCACACACCACCGGACCATAGCGACTGGTTCGGAGCTCACTCGCAGTTCAAAACTTACTGGAAAGCAGGCACCGTCGGACCACTCGCTATGGTCCAACGCCCTGGTCCGGAGCCAGGGTGCTTACTGGACTCCAAGATCCAGCTGAGCTTGGCACCACCGGACCACTCGCCTTAGCCCAGTGCCCTGGTCTGACGCAGAGGTCCGGAGCCAAGGTGCTTACTGGACCCAACATCTTCTCTGCCTCGAAGCGTCGGACTAGAGGACGGTCACACCGTCGGACTAGTCCGGAGCCTCCTCTAAGGCTTTCTTCCTCTGGCAGGGACCTCCGGACCACTCATCTATGGTCCGGTGCTCCTATGGACAGGTGGTCCGGAGCTCGTCTCTGAAATTTTCCTAAGACAGGGACCGTTGGACCACTCTCCTTGGTCTGACGCCTCCTAGGCAGATTGGTCCGGAGCCTCTTTCTCCCCCTGTTTCAATTGTTTTCACTAAGTCTTCTCTAGGGGTTTTGCTCCTACCATCTAAAGGGCTATTAGCAGGGTCTCTACGACTAGTTGTGACAAGTGTGCATACACCAACATTCTCAAAGTCTCCTAGGTCAAGCTACTAACCTCATACCCCCCTTTATAGTACGGTCAAAGGAAAAACAAAGCCCTAGTCTATACTTAGTGCCCTTCTCACACCTCTTGGCACTAAGAGCTAGCCTAGTCTTCACATTGTAGCTTAATCCTTTCAACTGAAATGATTTCCATCTTGGGGGCATGAATATCCATTAAGCCCATTCAATAAGCATCACTTATGACCTAACTCTAATGACTTTGCCTCTGCAAAACACACGTTAGTCATCGTGACCTAGTATTGTCGTTAATCGCCTAAACACAAGGGACCATGATTCTTCACACTCCAGAGCTACTTCTATGCTACACAAGCAAGAAGGTAACTAGCAAGATACACAAGCTATACTAGTTACTAAAACAACCACTAAACACTAGCACAAGTATGAAACAATAATTATAAGCTAGTGAATAGAGAGTGCAAACCACTGATTTGTACTACCGGCAGCAGGACCAGTACTACTGGTGGCATGCTGTAGCTCCGAAATCCAAGGAAGATGAGCTTTGAATCCGGATCCGAGCTTTTCCCCATACTCCTTGAGGTTGAGGATGATGATGTTGAGCTTTGCTTGAATTGGTTCCTCTCCAATTTGTAGATCGGGCCTTCCGAACCTATGAGCTTTGAGGGAGAGAGGAAGAACACGAAGAACACAAGAACAAAGGATAGTTGAAGCTATCTCCACAACATCAAGCATGCGAGACTCAAGATTTATCCCGAGGTTCCGTCCCCACTAAGGAGTTCCTACTCCCCGTTGTTGAGGTGACCACAAAGGTTGAAGTCTCTTCCACCTCCTTGCCTCCCTCAAGCAACCACAAAGGTTAGCCCAAGATTTGCACTAAGGATCGAAGGGGTAATACAAATGATTCGGGGTGCCCTCACAAATGAATCAACATGGGCAATCTCGAAGAACACCTAGCCAGCTAGGATTCCAAGAATCCAAGAGTAACAAATGCAAAGCAAGCCGGCAAGAAGAGGAAATTGAATGCTCAAGTCGTAGATCGATCCTCTCCACTCTCAAATCTCACTTCTCTCTCACAAATCCACCATGGATTGAAGCTTAGGAGCATAGGGGGAGAGAGAGACACTTGAGACCCTTTTTCTCAAGTGTAGGAGTGGAATAATGGGGTTGAGCGCCGCCCCACGGGAAGGGGCGGCCTATTTATTCCTGCAGCTCCAGATGCACTACCGGTACTACCGGTCCAAGATTTCCGACCGTTGGAGCCTTCCGACCGTTGCACAAAGTTAGCCAACCGGTACTACCGGTCTTTCACCGGTACTGCTGGTCACCATCGGTACTACCGGTGAGGAACCGGTACTACCGCTAGTTCAAAATCTCGCAACTTGAGACGCGCAGGAATTTTGCCTACCGGTACTACCGGTAGTTCATTTTTCCGCACAACTTCAGCACACAGATAAGCCTACCGGTACTACCGGTAGTTCATTTTTCAGCATTGGTAGAAACACATCTCCTAAGTGCCCGTGAGTGCAAGGTATCTCTCGAACGCATATAGACCTTTGACATGAGCACTCTTATCCTCAACAAGCTAGCCTACTATGCATCCCTCTTGATAGTACGACTTTTTCTATAACTCAACCCGGTCAAACACTTCTCTAAACAACTATGACCGGTGAAATGAAATGCTCTAAGTTATACCTTTGCCTTGCGCATTCCATTTCAACTCTTTCTCCAATGTTGATGCAATCCATGCACCAACCTATCACAAATGATATGATCCACTTCATATCATCACGGGACATATTGGTTCATCGATCTTGACTTCACTTTCCCTTCACCATTGCCTTAATCTATCGATGCCAAGTCTTGCTCAAGCCTCCCGCCACGCGGTCAAACGCTTCAAGCCTCCAACTTGCCCTTCACGCTTGCAACCAGTCCATCAAGCTAAGTCATGCCTTGACCTTCTCCACCTTGTCACATGACTCCATGTCATGTTTCATATGCAATGAGCTCCATCATCATCAAGTTGAGCACCATAAATATGCACAAGCCATCTCTTCATGACTTTATTGGTTGCTCAAACTTGTGTACTTAAGGACTAAATCACCTGTGTGTCTCACATTAAACACATATTAGTACACCTAAGTTGTCACTCAATTACCAAAACCAAACATGCACTTTCAATCCCCCCCTTTTTTGTAATTGATGACAACTCTACAAAGATATGGAAATTAAGATATTTTTGGACATTATGTCATTTATCCAACATTTAAGCTCTATACCAAGATTTGGATAAATGCCACAAAATCTGACTTGGTAGCGATAGCTCCCCCTACATGTGTGCTCACAAAGGTTTGAATTAAGCTTTGCACACATGCATGAACAGTCATTTTGGGAGTGCTAGCACTACTAAGTGATGCTAAGGGATATAGAATAAACCTTTGAAGATATCCATGTAGTTCCACTTTGAAGTTCATCATTAGCACCATGGTTAGCTAGATACCACAAAAAACAACACTAGAAACCCCGTGAGATCAACATTAGAAGCAAGGTTTCTAGATACCAATTGAAGGAACATATATCTAGCTTACCAACCTATGCATGCTAGTTTATCAAGTCATCATACAAGTCCTATAACTAGCATACACCACACAAGCATGCATATAAATATAAGACTTATGCAATATGCAAGCAAGCACATGAATATGCACATATCAAATGCAATCAATCAAGTTCATGAGCTTGCTCCCCCTACTTGTGTGCATCACTTAGTCCAAGACGTTGATCCTTTCAATCTTGTTCCCTTATATCCATGTCCATGTCTTCTCTCCCTTAGTGCATACCCATTCACTAATATATCTTTGTTCACTAATCTCTTCCCCTTTGTCATTAATTTCCATTAAAGGTATGCTTCTTATTGATGCAAAGGTTGCACTAGGGTAGATGGTTGATACTTGTATCTTCTTATTTTTTATGGACACCAACACATATGAATTGGAATGACTCTTCATGTAAGATCATTGACCATTATACCATTGAGTAGGGCAACTCCCTTGTGGTCAAAGCAATTGTCATCCAAATAAGCTTCGCAAGTAAGAGAACTTTTGATTTGATCACTTAAGGTTGAGGATCACTTTTAACTTGTAGGATACCACTTGTGAGGTTACCTGAAAGGATCAAGATGCCCAAGAGGGGGGGGGTGAATTGGGCTCTTTTTAATTTCTAAACAAGAATTAAATCTATAAAGAGCCAATTAACCCCCTAGTGCCTACCGCTTGTGTGTCCTAGCTAGAAAGCGGTAGCAAGTCAATAGAAAGCGAAAACTTCCTACACAATTCTAGTATGAATTGAAAGACAAGTGCGGAAAGCAATGCGGTAATAAAGAGCTAGGGAAAGAGATGCTTGACACGGTGATGTTTTGCCGAGGTATCGAGGAGTCGACACTCCCCCCTAGTCCTCGTTGGAGGACCTCGCAAGGTATAGCTCCCCCTCAATCCCACGCAAGGGATGAGTGCTCTCTACGGGCTGATTCTTCGCCACTCCGGCTCGGTGAATCGCCCACAACCGATCACAACGTCGATGGAGAAGGGCCGCCGACAATCCTCCGGCGATCACCTTCCTCCGAGCACCACCGGACCGTCTAGGTGATGTCGATCACCAAGAGTAACAAGCCTCGATCTTCGCTTGACTCACTCAAGCTTCACAACTAGAGGATGCACACTTGAACTCTTGGATGAACTAGAGGAGAGGATGGATGGATTCGCGAATCACTCTCTCTCTCTAGGGCTATTGCTCTCTTCCCAACCTTCTCAACAAACTCAGCAACTAAAATGAGCAAAGGCAAGGTGGGAGAGAAGTGGGAGGGGCTATAAATAACCCCTCAGAAAACTGCCTCGGGCTGGCAACTTAAGTTGGCGATGGACGCTCTGTCGACTAGGCGATGGACGGTCCGTCGCATGCCCCAACGGCTAGTTCTGTTCATAGTTTGGGCGACGGACGCTCTGACGCCTAGGCGACGGACGCTCCGACGCCTAGGCGACGGACTCTTCGACGCCCTGCCCAACGGCTAGTTCTGACACACTGTTCCCAGCGACGGATGCTACGTCACTGGGGCGACGGACGCTCATCCCAGCGTCCGACGCTGCACTCTGGCTCGGGCTGAAAAACACCCTCTCTGGAAGGTCGACGGACGCTCTTCCAAGCGTCTGACGCCTGACTGACGGACAGCGTCCGACGGACCCTGAAGAACTTAGCCAGAAAACATCTCCACTGGAAGGTCGACGGACGCTGTGGACTCAACCACCCAGCGTCCGACACCTTTGTCCGACGCAACGGACAACAATGTTCGATGCCCAGAAAACAGTTCTATCAACTTCGTTTTTCGTCGCGATGAAAATGAAAGTTGTTCTAGGCTATCTTACGGTCAACGTAGGCTTGCTTAGAGCTATGGAAGACAAGTGTGCACCACACCTAGTTCATGAAGCTTTCCTAAGTCAAGCTACTAGTCTCAACCCCTCTTAATAGTACAATCAAAGATAAAAAGAGAAGCCCTATCTATTTCTAAGTGCCCTTCATCACCTTATGGAACTTAGCCTATCATTCTAGGGTCTTCATCATGTCTCCTTGAAATCCGAAACGATATCCATCTTGGGGGCTAAGTGATGACCATTAATGCCCATTCTTGTTGATCACTATGGCTAAGCTACGCATAGCCTCTGCAAAACACACGTTAGCCATAATAATCTCTAATTGTCGTTAATCACCGAAACCAACTAGGGCAATGATTCTTCATTACCACATGAAGGATATTTCTTGAATCAACCAATTGTGGAATGTCACATGTATGCTAGAACTAGACATCTTTTGCAAGTACTAATATGAAAGTTGATATTATTTAAAAAATTAGCATAAGTCTAGATACCACTTGTAGGTTATATCTTGATATCCATTTGCATTGTTGTCTTGTGCTTGAACTAGATTCATTGTCATGAGCTTCTATTGTTGACTTGAACTAAAGTAAATAGCATAAGCTTTCAAGTCCGGTTTAAACCCTCTCTAAGCTTGTTCACACACATTAAGCGGTTATCTTGTAGAGGTTGTACTTGTCACTTGATTGCAATCCAAAATAGATCAAGTACTTGGGTTTACTAGCTCATGATCAAACTCATACACTACCACTAGATACAGCCAATCAATCAAGCAATGGTGGTAGGCTATAAGCATAAAATTCATTTGATTTTTAATGAATAATCACTATGTATGACTATATGCACTAAGCATGTCCTTAGCAATGTATGTATGCATATGTCAAACAATTTCACCTTTGTTATGTTGGAGTCGAGGATAGTCACATAGAATTCATCTCCAATTAGCAATGTGAAGTCCAATTTAAGAGCTTGGTGAAGATCAATGAATACCAATTTGAATACCAATCTTCACCCATATGATTTGAGAACCACTAATGATCAAGTGCACTTTCCTGTTGTGGTTGACTTGCTTCTTTCTTGATCTTTGCTTGCATGAGAAAGTACCAAATGATGTACCACTTGTACTATATGATACCTCTTGAATTTCATGATACTACTTGTAGATTAAATTCATGAATCTCTCTCTTTTGCATTGGGTGTTGCTTGCTTTCTTCTTGGTCAATCCTATTGATAGCTTGAACTAAGCATCTCCAAATGATCCCTAGATTACCACTTCCATGTTAGCCTTCCAAGTACCACACTTGGTTTACCTACAAAAGGCGGCAAGCCCCTACAAAAGGGAGAAGTGACCTTTCTCTATGAATCATCATTGATACTCACTTGAAATTGCTTTGTTTGATTGATCCAATTAATGAACTCTATTTTATGAGAGTATTGAATCCAATATGAGTTCATCCTTATTTTGTTTAAGTCCTTTTCTTTCTATCTATTGATCTCCAATTATCACTAGAACTTAAACTTCATCTCTATCTTGAGTTTGATCTTGATCTTCAATTTGAGTGTTAAATATGTGCCAAATACACTTCCACAATCAAATGGACTTGTACTCATTGCTTGTCATGCTTCTAGCTCAAACCAAAATCAAACATAGGTGCCTCAAATACTTATAGATATGATTCCAACTTGAGGGCCTTTTAATCTAAGTGACTCTAGATCAATCAAATAATTGTCACTTTTCTGGCAGATTCTGTACTCTTCCAAGAATATATCATAACTCCAAAAGTACATATCCAATGATCATGAAATTTGGTGGAGATGTGCTTTACTAAGTCATCTAGCAGCCATAAAAATTTGAGTTTCATTGGACTTCTAGATTGTTAACATATTTCACATCTTTCCACATAGGTACATGTTGAAAGCTGCTGCATATGTGTTGACAAGATCCACTCCAACCGAAGCATCCTTTATCCAATACTCATGAATGATCTCTATGTGGAGACAATGCTTGAATCTCTATTTGTGTGATAACTTTGTAATTCCAATACTATTGATAAAGTAAAATGGTTATTTGTTTTAAACTATTTTTATTTGAATTTCTTCACTTGATCTATTATTTTATTTAATATTATCCATTTTTGGAGATTATTAGAAGTGTACTTTCATTTAGTTTAGTTCAGTTAGCGATGATATTAGTAGTAAAATTTTATTCATGTTAGGTTTAAATTTAACAATGTACATTTTTGAGTTGACACGAGTAAATATTCAAATAGAAATTCGAATCCGAGACATCTGTTTTGAATTTATATTAAAAAAAACATCCACGTCCACCTTCACATTCGAGTTAAAAGAATATGATAAATGTGATATCCAGATGCCAATATGCGATGCGTATCCAATCTGTTTTCTATCCCTAGATGGTCTCAAGCACGCTGGCAACCGTGCGGAGAACGTACGTGTGGGTGTCACGGGACGATGGGCTCATGGGCACCAGCACCAGTACTATCGTGAAGAATTGAAGGCAGAATCACCAGCTATCAACGCACTTGGCACTTGGACAGCATAGGCCTAGCTAGCGCCGGATCCCTGCCCTGGAACTGGAAGAGGCTGGGAGCCTGGGACACCGCCTGGGCTGGGCGTCACCCATAAACCCGTAGTACTGCGCTCCAACGCTGCAAAGCGAATCCCAATCCGTAGGCTCCCAAGCGCAGCGCCCAGCAGTACGTACGTTTGCCTGCAGCCTGGGAAGCACTGCTGGTGCTGGGCGCAGGCACTAGCTCTCGGCCCGGCCGGGCCCTCTCAGGGGTCGTTTGACAGCGTTTCATGGAGCTGATTCTCAGGTAGAATCACTTTCCGGCTGCCAAACGTATTTTCCAGCGAGAAGCGATTCTCTTCTGATTCTGTGAAGTGATTCTCTGAAATGAACTAAAAGGCTAAGAGCTGAAAAAAGTAGCTTCACCTGATTCTATAAAGTAATTCTCCATGCTGATTTTGAGAGTTTAAACTAAATAATCGAAGAGAATCATTTTCAGCCACACAATCACCTCACCAGTGAATCAGATAGCACATCTGGAGCTCAGCTCATTCTGCCGCCCGTCACGTCACTGCTAATCCCGTGCAGCATGCTCGCGTCGCAGGCAGCAGGCATCGCAGGAAGCCTCGGCCTTCGTTCACGTGATGCCGCCGCGGCCGCCCAGAAGGGGAGCGAATTCGTTTCGTGGAGGCCTCGACCCCGAGGCGCACAACAGCTATAGAGAAAAGTACGTGAGCCGTCGATTCTGAAGGTTGAAGCTCATCCTCCGGTCACCGACGACCGTCGCGCGGTGAAGAGGATCAATCGACGATGCACGGCACTGCCACGCCGAGCGCTCCCGCGCGCATTTAAAACTCTTTGCTAGGGATATGAGCAGTTCCAGCCGCAGGTCACTGATCGAGTGCAGTGACAACCATGGAAACCACTCTGGAAACTAACCCATCGTTTTTTAGTTTTACGCACTACACCGTAGACGTTTATAACACGTACACACTCACTCGTATAAACATATATATATATAAATTCTACCTCTATGTGCACTTTCAAAAAGAAAAAAAGGACGTACTTAGTCGGCAGATTTTGAGATTTAATAAGCCACTACAATTGCCTCGCTACCAAGACGCCGCTTACCACTAAAAACATAATATCACTAACCATAGAATCAATACTAATGCTAGCTCAGTTTGTTAAGTTTCTTATGGTGGAACCTGTCTACCCGTGTTCCATCACAAGAATCCCAACCAACCGATCTATAATTAGTTAGCCTGACCCATCGTTTCTTACTATGGAATCCCAACCAACTAATCTATGATTAGTTAGTCCAACTCATCGTTCCTTACTATGGGCCGTGCATTAATATTGCACCAATCAACGATCTTTCAGTTTCTTCTCGTAGCTTTTTTTCCATCGAGAGCATATGCTCACTGGTTAAAAAAAACTACTACACCGGCGGTTTATAGGTGGGTTTCTTTAAGGAACCGTCTGTAGAAATGGTTGTCCAAAAATCGGGTTTGTAAAATAGAAAAAAAAACCACCCCCAAACCTATGCTAACTCCACTACCAATCCACTCATATGTTACTTGTGCCTAGATTCCGTTTTACTTCTTCATATTCTATACTGCACCCAGTGTAAGTTGATTGTTTGAGCTACTATACAGACTCAAATGAAAAAGTTATAAACTACAAAGTTTTATAACATTTTGAGATCTACAACTTTCATGTAGCAAGTTTTTCCATCCGAGATTGTTTATAAAATTTTGAATTTCAAATTTGAAAATTTTGAATGTTTTTTTTCAATGACAAGATGATTTCAAATGAAAAGGTTGTTAACTACAAAGTTTCATAACTTTTCGAGATCTACAACTTTCATGTAGAAAGTTTTTCCATCCGAGTTCGTTTACAAAAATTAAAAAAAAATCAGTATTCAGTTATTTCTACCAACGGATTTCTTAAGGAATCACCTGTAGAAATCGATTTCTACAGGAGGTTTTCTTAAGGAACCGTCTGTAGAAATCACATATTTCTACAGACGGTTTTCTTAAGCATACCGCCTGTAGAAATTGGTTTCTACATGCGGCTCTAGAGTCGAGTGCGGTGTTTTATTTTCACAGACGTTTGGTAACGGAAACCGTTTGTAAAAATTTTGTGCCACCGCTGCCGTAGAGCTTGTTTTTACTAGTGGCTCTCACATTATTATGAACCGTTGGATTCACATTGGGACATGTGTACAACATTAGAGGTGATGAGCGAGAGTCGCAAATACTAAAGAGACTAGCAACGTTACCTTGGCACACAAGAATAATGCTCAAGGGCATGGAAATGTTTCAGCCTATTTGATTTGAAATTTTGTTTGATTGATTTGTGGACTGTTTTAATGATTCCATATTGTGTTCCATCCTGGTATGTTTGAATAGTTGGATTTGATAGTTTGCTCGACTGGGGTTAGAGGTAGATGCAGAACAGCTCGAGCTAGGAGGACGAGCCTAACCGAGTTAGGCCTTCAGCTTATATAGTTCAGCGAGATGAGCTGGGTCGGTCGATATCCAACCTAAATCCACTTATGCATCAATGTAGCACTATAAACTTTAAGCCATGTAAAACCTATATAGAGCTTTATACGCCCTCGCACAAACCAACCAACCTATTTATAAGAGTTCTCTTGGAAATTAAAAATGCCGCTAAAAATTAAGGTTTTTTTTGTACCTAAAAAAAGTAATTCTTATCAAAGATAATTGAACAAAGAGGAACTGATAAGGAAGTATCAAATGTTGTTTCTGTAACTCTACTGAAACCATTCAACATTTGTTTTTTCAAGTGACAATTTGTGAGCTTTATTTGGAACACTGTATATCGCTTTTGGAATTCGACCACCAACTAGCGTTGCTAATTTGTTTGGTTCTTGGCTTTATGGTTTGGACTTAAAGCTTCGAAAGCAAATTTTATGAGGAACAGCTGTGCTCTGTTGGACGATTTGGTTGAATAGGAACGATATAGTGTTGATTAACAAGGCTAAATCTAATAATTATATGCAGGTAATTTTCAGGGCGGCATTTTGGATCCGTCAATGGTCTATTCTGCATAAAGAAGAAGAACACTCATCATTCAAAGAAGGTTACAGGAGATGGAAAACATTGATTATGTCTGTCTTTGCGAAGTTTGGTTGGAACTTCTTAAACCATATTGATGTTTAGTGCTTTTATTTTAACGCATGACTCACTAGATGAGTTGAACCCGGTTTTATTTTCGTTTGAGTGTGTGTGGCTCATGGCTTTCATTTGTACTGACCACTCTCAACTGTGTACCATTTTCGGATGGTAGAGGCTGGAACTTTGTTCCCTTATCTAAAAAAACATGCGGACGGTCCCGTGGTTCCTGTTCATATATCATAGCTGATAATTACACAATTGCTTGTTTTGATAAAGCAAATTAAAATACAGTCGTGGTACTTTTTTTGTAAAATAAAATAAAATAAAAATGAGTTAGATACACAATTGCAAACGAGAGCACCACGGAATGTTATAATATAAGCAAATGCTGTGTATTTATGCCGTACTACTATACCATCACGCGCATTGGAACCCCATCACGCGCATTGGAACCCCGGCGGCACCGACATGCTTTGAACGATGCTCTTTTTATTTGTTTATTTGTCCTGCATGTATGTCATCTTCGCGGCCATGGCCTGTGCAAACTTAGTGCAACACACTAGCTAGGGTCGTTGTTTCCACAACAGAACAATACCATTCGTACTCCATAGACATTCATTAATATTGCCTCCACTTGTAAAATAGAAAATAAAGCGTGCAGTAAGCTAGGGTTAACAAAATTTGACTATTGTTTTATAAAATTTAAGATTTCATTTACAAATATAACAGTGGGAACGTTGCATATGAAGACCATGTTGATCTACAAATAGGCATTTATATAACAAAATCACACAATGCATTAAAGGTACAACAAATTAGAAACCACAGAAAGTGGTATATACCGATTAACAGAGTGCATGCAGCCAAAATAGTTTTGACGTGGTATGAATGTATATTCTGATCATCTGATGGTCACGCGTGCGTGGAATGATTATATAATAATATATTTGATATTCTTATCATCAATTAAAGGTATCAAAGGTTCAAAATTCAAAACTTGTTATATGTTATAAATACATAAAAGAAACAAAGAGAATCTCCAACAACTCCTTAAAATAAGTTGTTATTTTTATAACTTTGACAAAATCACAAAATTCTCACTCCAACAACTTGGTAAACCAACTTGCTATTTATTCCAAGTTTGTATCCAGCGGTGTCGCACGCGGATATATTCGCGCGCGGTGTAGCTTGCTATCGGCAATTTTTTTCTCCCGCGACGTCTCTTTTCTCCCCCCCCCCCCGATTTGTTTTTCTCCCGCGATGTTTTTTCTCAGGCGACTTTTTTTTCTCCCACTACTTTTTTTCCTCCCGTGACTTTTTCTCTCCTGTGACTTTTTCCCCCTATTTTTTTTCTACCGTGACTTTTTTTTTCTCCCGCGACTTTTCTTTCTTCCACAATTTTTTTTTCTCTGGTGATTTTTTTTCTTCCGCAATTTTTTTCCCACCTAGTGAGCCTTCTTTTTTAAGTTTTGCAAGTTCGAATAGCAAATTGTTGGAGACTGACTTTTCTTCACTTGCCAAATAAATTTATAACTTGCTAAACCATAAGATATAACAAGTCAATTTTTGCAAGTTGTTGGAGATGCTCTAAGGAGCAGTTTGGTTGCTGTTCTGGCCTAGTAGCTGCATGCTAGAGCCAAGCAGGTTGACCCCACCCCAAATCCAACGCCTGAGAACGTTGTCTGGGCCAAATCTATATGATAGGGTTATGGATCCTATCAGAAGTCTCACGAAGATTGTAGGGGTGAGGGGTTGGTCATTGAGACCGACGGCGATCAAATAGCTCCGTAGTTAGGGCGCATGGGACGACGGCTAGGCGAGGGAGGAGGAAGACGGCAGCTCCTGCGTGCTACAGTACCACGAGTACTGTTCACGCGGGTACTGTTCACGGGAGAGGGAGAGAGAGGCGGCTAGGGTTTTGATTCTCCCGGCTCCCTAAGGAAGCCGAGCAATAATAGATTGCTTCTGTTTAATTATTCCTCAACCAACGTTACAAACATATAGCCTATGATATCCTAATTTAGGGAAATAATTAAGCTATTTTAGAGAAATTTATAAATAGATAATCAACCCACTAACGGGCCTGGCGCCTACTAACGGGCCTAGTGCGGAGGCCGACATAACATCTCTCCCTGCCTGTAGAAATATCTCGTCCTCGAGCTGAAACCTGGTAGAAGCATCGTCAACCCACATCGGGCTCATGCTGGAACACTACATCAGTCGCCATCGTAGCTGGTACGTCATCATCGAGGAAGTCGGTTGACTCTGTTGGGGATAAGACCTCGGCATATCCCCAGGGACCTTATGGGCCTACCGACCAGAAGACGGCCCGGCTCGCGAGGCCCTACGGCACGTGACCAACCCGTCATGCTCGCTAGGGACTCCAAAGAAGTCTTGCTCGCCAAGGAAGATCCTAGTAGTTAGGCTTGGATCCCTTACCTTAAGGGACCGATCGCGATCTGTTAGGATATGGAAACTGCAACCCTGCTCCCCGGCTATATAAGGCGAGCAGGGACCCCTTCGAAGCAGGCGGATCTACACCTCGTGTAACCTAGTACTCAAATCAGTCCAGCCACCAAAACACATGACGTAGGGTATTATGGCGATTTGCCAGTCTGAACCTGTCTAAATCGTTGTGTCTACGCTTGATCATTGTCGCCACACCTCCGCCTACAATCTACTACCGTAGGGTACCCCCTAGGTAGACTGCGACGCATATTTCGTTAACAGTTGGCGCGCCAGGTAGGGGGTGTGTGCAACGAATCCATGGATCGTCAAGCGGCCACCTTCCCCACATCCATGATCATCCCTGCAAGCGGAGCCACCATCCAGATCGGATCCATGATATGGACCATTGATGGCACCGTCTCCATCTCGGAGATCACGGAACCCACTCGGCCCGTCGCGCCGAATCCTCCTCCAGACGAAGGAACAACTATCAGGACGACGCGAAGCACTCCGGATCATGTCGCCCCAGATGATTTTGTAAGCACCATCAACCGCGTTGATGAAGACCTCGCCGACTGTGTTAGTCTCATCGATGCCGCCCGACGTCGACTTTGTCCTCATACATCGACCATGCACGCCCTCAAGAAGACCTCTCCAGAAGCTCCATGACGCCGACCGGCGCCCGACTCCGCGAGTCCCACGAGCGGACGAAAGCGCCGACGTGGCAACAGCCACAAAGAGATCCTCGATGGCCCATGCCTTCTCCATGAACAGGGAAAACACACCACGTGGGAGGGCATCGCGCTCAGAGAAGCTGTTCAAAGCACGGCGGGCAAGAAGCGACCAAACAACGATCCGGCGGAAGAGGACATCGCGGAGGTGCCAACCTCCAACTTCACAAAAGTCGTGCGCATCTTCCCCATATTCGGTGGGTACCCAAGCGGTAACGGTAGACGTCGCCGCTGAACCATCACCGAGGACAACGACACGAACGCCTCCCCCTAGGATGGGCGAAGCGCGAGATCGATTTCTCCAGGAACGACCAGTGGACACGTTACGATTACCCTAGCCGCTTCTCGTTGGTCGTTGGTGCAGCTGTCTCGACCAGCCTTTTCAAGAAAATACTCGTCGACGAGGGTAGTTCCCTTAACATCATCTTCCCAGGTACGCTTCAACGACTTGAATATCGGGAGAGCAACCTCCATCCGGTGGGCTTTTCGTTCGGCGGCATTATCCCTGGTGAGACCTCGAAGCTCGCTGGACATATCGCTCTCCCAGTATGACTTGGGTCAGGTCGCCACATCCGCAAAGAACTCATCGACTTCGTCGTCACCAACTTCGATACCCCATACGATGCTATCCTCGGCCGACCAGTGCTTTCAAGACTCATGGCGATACCGCACTACACCTACCTAGTGCTCAAGGTGCCAACACCGACATGCGTCATTGCCTCTGCTCCGATCTCTAGGTGGACTACGAGTGTGAGCAACAGACGATCCGCGACGTGACCAGATGGGAACACCGACGTGGTACCAAAGTCTGCTTATCCGACGCGGCCAAACCCCGAGCCAAGAACTTTGACGTCCCAGAGCCTCCGACCATGCGTTCCTCGAAGAAATCTAGAGAAACCAAGACGGTGGCCCTAGTCGATGACGACCCCGAGAAGACCGCCATGATCGGAGCCAACCTCGACCCTGAACAGGAAAGCACGCTCATCAGTTTCTTACGAAGCAACATCGCCATCTTCGCCTGGAAACCGACGGACATGCCTGGAGTCCCCCGAGACCACGCCTAGCACTCGCTAAACGTAGTCGAAGGGGCCAAGCCAACTCGTTAGAAATTACGAAGATTCGCACCGGATCGCAAGGAAGCCATCAAGACAGAAATAACTCGTCCCTTAGCTGCGGGGTTCATTAGGGAAGTAAATCACCCTGATTGGCTCGCCAATCCGGTACTTGTAAGGAAAAAGAACAATGAATGGAGAATGTGTGTCGACTACACGAACCTCAACAAACATTGCCCTCCTGACCCTTTTCCTCTCCCACGCATCGACGAAGTCGTCGACTCCACCGCTGGATGCGAGCTCCTCTCCTTCCTCGACTGTTACTCCGGCTACCACCAAATAGCGTTAAAGGTGGAGGACCAGATCAAAACCTCGTTCATAACCCCCTTCGGCGCATACTGCTACATGACAATGTCCTTCGGGCTCAAGAACACTGGCGCTACCTACCAGCGTGCTATCCAAGAATGCTTGAAGAACCTCATCCCAGGAAAAGTCGAGGCCTACGTAGACGACGTAGTCATAAAAACACACTCTGCGGAGACGCTAATTGCCGACATTGAGGTAACCTTCAAGGCCCTCAATGAGTTCAGATGGAAACTAAATTCAAAAATTGCATCTTCGGGGCATCGTCAGGAAACCTGCTCGGTAATATCGTCAGCCGATCCGACATCCGAGCTAATCCAGAAAAAACCACAACGGTTCTACAAATGAAGACCCCGTCTAACGTCAAGGATGTACAGAAGCTCGCCGAGTGCATGGCCGCCCTAAACCGCTTCATCTCTCACCTCGGCGAAAAAGGCCTCCCGTTCTTCGAACTTTTGAAAGGCGGACAAGAATTCGTATGGAATAACGAGGTAGACCGCGCATTCACCAACTTAAAGAAGTACCTCACGGAACCCCCAATCCTCACCGCCCCAAAGGACGACGAATCGATGCTACTCTACATCGCTGCCACCAACCGAGTAGTAAGCATTGTCATGGTAGTTGAACGTGAAGAGAGC
This sequence comes from Microstegium vimineum, assembly GCA_022036555.1. Lineage (NCBI taxonomy): Eukaryota > Viridiplantae > Streptophyta > Magnoliopsida > Poales > Poaceae > Microstegium > Microstegium vimineum. Next base: position 24,870,816 of record CM039138.1, on the reverse strand, counting down.
GGGTGCGCATACCCCGTTGAGAGTTCCCTTGTGTTTTGGTTTTGAGTAATTGATGAAACCTACCTAAGTACTAACCTTGGATCTCTAAGTGTGAATCATGAGATAGGTTGGTACATGCCATGTGATGGAGTAAGGTGGATCAAGTGAGGATAGCACAAGCTCTAGCATGGTGGTGGAAAGGAAAATTGTGTCAAGGCAAAGGTGATATAGGACACATTTTCGGTTTGGTGATCAAGAAATCATAGAGAATGTGATCACATTTAGGATAGATAGCCGTACTATCAAGGAGGGAGCTCTTGCGAATGATTACGATTATCATGTGCCACTAGGTTCATTGCATTGCATTTTAAATCAATTGAACTAGTGAAACAACCAACTAATTCCAAGAAAAATGTGAACTAAAAGCTAACACACATGCACAAGTGTTTGGATCACTTAGTGTTAGCTCTTGGAAGCTTGGAAGAAAGTTGGAGGCTGTTTGGACCAAGTTTGGAGGTCCGGACGCAGGGTGTGTGGTCGGTCATACCCTAGCTTGGCTCGGCTAAGGAGAAGGATCCGGACGCAGTGTGCGGTCCAGACGTAGGGATCCGGACGTGCGTCCAGAGCTCTGGCACGCTCTGTTGGCTCTGTGTGAAAGGAACCGAACGCTGGTGTTAGTCCGGACAAGGAACCGGACTTGCGTCCGGAGTGGAAGAAGAGAAGAGGGTGCTCTCGGGTTCTCTGGAAATATTTCCGGACCCGATGAATAGTGAGTCTGGACCCTATAAACAGTAGAGTCCGGAGGCACGTGGCAGACAGAGGCGAAGGCGCGAAGCTGAGCTGTTTGAACTGGAAGGCGACCGGACGCATGCGGCATGGTTCGGACGGCGCAGAGCGCGCATCCAGAGGTCGCGTCTGGTGTGGCTAACAGAGCCGTTGGCTCTGTGCTGGTGGTGGGTCCGGATGCAGTTGATGGTCTAGACCCCCTGTGAAAGGTGCGTCCAGAGGTACACAAAGAAGAGGAAAATGAGTGGAAACAGCTAGTTGTGTGAGTGGGCTATATAAGGTGATATGGCCGGCCCCTTGGGCATCTTCTTGCACATTCTCATAACTCACACTCTTGTGCTCATTTGTGAGAAGCTCACCACTCATCCTCTCAACACATTGCATAATTCATGAGAGATTGAGTGAATCCAAGTGCATTGCTCTTTGATTGCATACTAGTGGCACTTGGTGATCGTCGTCATTGCGGAAGCTCTTGTTATTCTTGGAGGTTTCCACCTCCTAGATGGCTTGGTGCGACGAGGATCGTTGAGCGGAGGAAGGTGATTGTCTCCGGCTCCGATCGGTGGATTGTGAGGGGTTCTTGACTCTTCCACGGGGGAGTTCGCAAAAGACATCTCTAGTGGATTGCGTGTGACTTGTGGATTCCTATCTTGTGTTGGTTTTGCGGCACCCGGTGACAGGTTTGGTGTGTGATGCCAATTAGTGCGTGAACCTCCAAGTAGGTGAATCGTCACAATGAGGACTAGCTTGTTGGCAAACAAGTGAACCTCGGTAAAAAATATTGTGTCTCATTGTCTCTCTACCGAGGATTCATCTTGTGATTGGTTATCTATTGATTCATCTCTTCGCGGCGGTATAACCATCCTAACTCTAGCTTTGCATTATATTCTTTCATTCTTGCAAAGTAGAGTAGCTTAGCTCTCTTAGCTTGTGTAGCTTTGTTTAGAGCTTTCTAGGTTGCTAGCTAGTTGTGTGCTTTAGTAGTTATCTTGCTAGTAACTAGAATTGGTAGGTGGCTTGCCGACCCTAGTAGTGCTAGCGCAAACTTGCTTTGAGCCGTGTTTTATCATAACAAGTTTGCTAAGTGTTGTTGTAGAAATTTTAATTAGGCTATTCACCCCCCTCTAGCCATTCCTAGACCTTTCACCCATCCAACGACCATGTTACTTCACGAGCGAAGTGCTCAATGAATCCAAAACAAGATATCCTCAGGTGCAGAAATTACTATATGCAGTCCTCATCACCACACGCAAGCTCCGACACTATTTTCAACGACAACCAAAGGTAACCGTCGTCACCGAATTTCCACTGGGCGAAATTCTATGCAACAAAGATGCCACCGGGCGAATAATTAAATGGACGGTTGTTGACGGTCCTTAAGTATCAAATTCAACCGTCAACTAAACAAAGATAAGGATCTAAATGAAACCAATGCCTAGAAATAGGGTTGATACTAATAGAATTCCACGAGTTTTGGTGAATGTCTGTTTCTGCAGGGGGTTATCAGGAAATAACAAGGAAAGGTCCACATGTCATGTTTACATAGAGATAATTATCATTCGCAGGATTTTCTATACTCTAGAGGGTTCTAGAAGGCGCGGGAAGAAACGAGAGGCGAAACGGGCCCGGAGTCAGGGCGCCCACCCTGACCCCTAGGGCGCCCGCCCTACTTCAGCAGTCAATCAGGCTCAAGTTTGCGGATCGTGGTCCACCGCCTTTGAGGATGAATCTAAACCCTTCATATAGGTCGGTTTGATCCAATGGCCCATGTTCATTTGAGGAGGCTATATAAGGAAGGCCCCTGACCCCCTTGAGGATATCTCATCTCATTATTCTTCTCCAAAGCAAAAGTTAGGGTTTCAATTAGAAGTAGAGAAGGAGAGAGGTCCCTCTAGTTGTCTAGATCTAGTTCTTCTAGTTCTAGTTCATCTAGTTGTAATCAGAGGTGAGAGGGAGGAGGAGAGAGCTAGGAGGATCCGGATCTATCGGATCTTCCTCAAGATTGTACCTTTGCAGCATCCGGTTCGGAGCAATCTCCAGGTTCTTCATTTATTATTTCTAAGTATCTTATTTCAGTTCTTGCTTTATTATTTTTACGGGATCTTCGCTCGTATTGAGTGCTCTAGTCTTTGCAGAGCTAGAGTAGTAATTAATAGGTTAGGCGTGGTGCCTAGTCTTGCAATTACCCGAGTTTGCGCCCAATCCTACGGATAGTTGTGGTAGCCCCAGGGGTGACAGCTCTGTAAGGCCTTTGTAGTACACCACGTCCGGGTTGGTATTTTCGTAGAGCTTTTGGCAGCCTCTCCTGACTTCCTTTCTCCCAGTCTTTATCGAGAGTCGGGAAGGTACTGTTGCTCCAAAGTAAGTAGAATATAGTGGATCTTGGATTAGATAACTCCCTTAGAAAACTCTAAAATCTCTCTACCCATTTATCTTATCTATCCTTGGATGCTCTTAGTTCTTTTATAGTTCACTTCACGTTCCACGTGGAAATTGATACCCTTGGAATACTCTCGGGTGAAAGCTACAGCGGTATCCGTGTGCTTGCGGATTTATCTGTGTGCGTTAAGAAATACGAACAAGCTTTCTGGCGCCGTTGCCGGGGAACGGTAGCTGTGCTAGTTTCGAACCAAGTCATCCGTTTACCCTTTTTTCTTATTTCCTTTTTACCACCTTTCTCACCTTACCATTTTCATCTTACCACATGGATTCCACTCCTATATATAAATACTCTGCTCCAAAGGGCGACATGTTGGAGCTTCCACCATCTTCAAATCCTATTCTTACAGATGGCTATGAGCTTCGCCCTGCTTTCATAGCCATGGTTCGGGAGCAATCTTTCTCCGGGCTAGAAAACGAAAATCCTTACACCCACCTTAGAGAATTTGAGCAATTGTGTTCTTGCCTCATCATTGCTGGCATGACACAAGAGACCTTAAAATGGAAATTGTTTCCATTCTAACTTTTGGGAAGAGCGAACCAGTGGTATGCTCATTCCGTAGGAGGCGTAAATGGGAATTGGGACGAACTTCGAGACAAATTTTGTCTTGCTTTCTTCCCCCTTTCTAAAATTGCAGCCCTTAGAATTGAAGTTCTTCAATTCAAACAAAAAGAGAAAGAGACACTACGTGCAGCTTGGGCTAGGTTCATAAGCCTTATCAATTCCGGTCCAAACCTTTCCTTGCCAGACAATGTCTTACTTTATCACTTCCATCTTGGTCTTAACAAGGAAGCACTTATCTTCAGGAGGATCATTCTCGCACAAAAACATTAGTGAAGAAGAATCTATTCTAAATAAAATTCTTGAAAATACCCCTTACACTGGAGTTTTTGACGAATTCCCCGAAGAAGAAGTCGAGCCAAGCTCCGAACAACACAAAGAGGAACAAACAACCGAATCCGAAATTCCTTCAGATCATTCGAATGATTTGGTTGCCATAGAACCATCTCCTATGGGAATACAACATTCTTTAGAGAGTGATGAACCCCATCCTTCTATGTTCCTCTCTGAAATCGAGGTAGATCTTTTTGAAGATTTTGGCAAGACCTCGAATTTTTCAGTTCAAGTGAAGCCTCTGGTGCACTCTGCATCATTTGAGTATGATGGTCTACATAATGATGCTTTCCTTTTAGAGCACATTAAAGGACTCTCAGCCATCATGAGCCGCGAGTGGATGGCAGAATCGGAGTTATCCACTGAGGTATCCCGAATCACTGCCCCCACAGAAACTATACTTTGTAACCTTATGGGAATCACCATAGAGGCTCACTATAGTCCTATCGTTGGGATGAATATCATTTCTAAGGCTTTATCTCAACAGCTTTACCCCAACGAATCTTTGATCCCATCTCATAAGCTTCTTAGAATTCCATATGGAGATATTCTTGAAAGTTATGGGGTGATTACGTCTGTTCCTTTACGCAAAAGAGGCATCGAGTATCGCTTAGATTTTTACATCTATAACATCTCAAGCATGTCTCTCTTGATTGGCGTACCATTAGGAACACTCTTTCAAGAGCAATCAAACAAGGATCACCTGAATATCAAGCTAGGGAATTCTTCTATTGCCGTTAATCTCTTAAGATCAAATAATGCAATAGTAGAACCCAAGCCCGAATAAGACCCTTTTGAGGAAGTCTTAGTGGCATTTCTAGAAGACTGGTCTCAACCAACTCTTGATGATGAATACTTCACTCAAGAAGAGGAAGAGCTAGTAGAACATGTCGAAGTAGACCCTTTGGAAGTGCCATCACAACCCTCAATCGAGTTAAAACCTCTTCCTGCTAGATTGAAATATGTCTTTCTAAATAATAACCAAGAAACTCCTATCATTATAAGTGACAAGCTTTCCCAAGAAGAAACTAATAGACTTGTCACTATCCTAGAAAGACATAAATCGGCCTTTGGCTACTCACTCCATGACCTCATTGGAATTAGTCCAATTCTTTGTACTCATAGAATCCTCATCGATCCTGATTCGTCACCTTCGAGGGAACCACAACAGAGACTTAACAATGCTATGCAAGAGGTTGTCAAGAAAGAGGTCTTGAAACTTTTGCACGCCGAGATTATCTATCATGTGCTGCGTAGTGAGTGGGTTAGCCCTGTCCAAGTTGTGCCAAAGAAAGGAGGGATGACAGTTGTAAGAAATGAGAAAAATGAACTCATCCCTCAACGCACTATCACTGGGTGGCGCATGTGCATTGACTACCGGAAACTTAACATGGCTACAAAGAAAGATCACTTCTCGTTACCCTTCATTGATGAAATGTTGGAACGGCTTGCAAAGAACTCTTTCTTTTGTTTCCTTGATGGTTATTCCAGATATCATCAAATCCCGATCCACCCTGATGACCAAAGTAAGACCACTTTTACATACCCTTATGGAACTTACGCATATCGACGAATGTCGTTTGGATTGTGTAACGCTCCAGCTTCTTTCCAACGGTGCATGATGTCTATTTTCTCTGACATGATCGAGAAAATCGTGGAGGTGTTCATGGATGATTTTACCATCTATGGCAAAACCTTTGACTATTGTTTAGAGAATTTAGACAAAGTCTTACAACGGTGTGAAGAAAAGCACTTAGTCCTAAACTGGAAAAAAATGCCATTTCATGGTTCAAGAAGGAATAGTGCTAGGACACAAGGTGTCCGAACATGGGATAGAAGTGGATAGAGCAAAGATTGAAGTTATTGAGCAACTTCCACCTCCCACAAATGTGAAAGGAATCAGAAGCTTTCTGGGCCACGCAGGGTTCTATAGGTGTTTCATTCAAAACTTTTCCCAAATCGCTAGACCCCTGACTAGACTTTTAGCTAAAGATGTACCTTTCATGTTCACTAATGAGTGTTATGAAGCTTTTGAAATTCTCAAGAAAGCACTCATTTTAGCTCCGAGCATCCAACCACCCGATTGGACGCTACCCTTCGAGATCATGTGTGATGCTAGTGACTTTGCAGTAGGTGTCGTCTTAGGCCAAACCAAGGATAAAAAGCACTATGCTATTTCCTATGCTAGCAAAACCTTGTCTGGGCCACAACTCAATTATACCACCACTGAAAAAGAGTTGTTGGCAATAGTCTTTGCGATAGACAAGTTTAGATCTTACTTAGTAGGAGCTAAGGTAATCATTTATTCAGATCATGCTGCTCTTAAATACCTGCTCACTAAGAAAGATGCTAAACCTCAGCTTATAAGATGGATTCTTTTACTCCAAGAATTTGACATAGAAATAAGAGACAAGAAAGGAGTAGAAAATTCAGTAGCTGATCACTTGTCTAGGCTTCAACATAAAAATGAACATGAATTGCCTATTAATGACTATTTAAGGGACACGACACTCCTCAAGGTAACACACTCGGACCCTTGGTATGTGGATATTGTGAATTATATGGTTTCAGGATATGTTCCACCAGGAGGTGACAAGAGAAAGCTTCAGTATGACTCTCGTTGCCACTTGTGGGATGATCCGTATCTCTATCGGGTTTGTGCTGATGGACTTCTATGGAAATGTGTCCCAATGGTTGAAGCCATGAGGACCATAGACAGATTGCACGCATCACCTTATGGAGGACACTATGGAGTGTACCATACACATGCAAAGATCTGGCAAAGCAGATTTTACTGGCCGACAATGTATGAAGATACAAAACAGTTCGTTAGAAGATGTGTCAGATGCTAGAAGCATGGAAACATTAATGCTAGGAATGAAATGCCACTCACTAACAACCTTCAAATAGATTTGTTTGATGTCTGGGGAATTGACTACATGGGACCATTCCCAAGGTCTGGAGATGCTGAATACATCTTGGTGGCAGTTGACTACGTATCCAAGTGGGTAGAAGCATTACCATGTCGAGCTGTCGACTCCAAGCATGCTAAGATGTTTCATGAAGTGATATTCCCAAGATTTGGAATGCCCTGAATGGTCATAAGTGATGGAGGATCGCATTTCATCGACAAAACATTTCGGATGTTCCTAGCAGAATATGGAGTGAAGCACAACATTGCAACTCCATACCATCCTCAAACTAGCGGTCAAGCTGAAACATCAAATAAGAAAATCAAGAACATTCTGCAGAAGACCATGGATGAGATGAGAAAGAAATGGAAGTACAAGCTTCATGATGCACTATGGGCATATAGAACTGCATACAAAACACCCATAGGCATGACACCTTATCAGCTTGTATACGAAAAAACACGTCACCTGCCTGTTGAAATGGAATTCAGAGCTCATTGGGCCATCAAGAAATGGAATATGGATCTCCACTCAGCTGGGAAGAAACGTCAGATGCAAATATCTGAGCTAGAGGAATGGAGAGAGAAAGCTTATCACAATTCCAAGATCTACAAAGAGAGGACAAAAAGGTGGCATGATAAGAGAATCAAGCACAAGGAGTTTACACCTGGTGATAAAGTTCTACTATTCAACTCAAGAGTGAAGCTCTTTGGTCATGGAAAACTTCGAAGAAAATGGGAAGGACCATTCAAAGTGACTGAAGTTGCATCACATGGTGCTGTCACACTTCAAGATGATACATGTAACATATTCAAGGTAAATGGTCAACGTTTGAAAGTTTTTCTTGAACCTGAGAACTTATAAAAAATTGACTTGATTGAATTTCTGCAATTTAATGATCCAATCTAGAAATCAATCATTCTTTAGACAACTAAGGTTTAAATGACCAACCACTAATGATTAATCAATTCCACGAGCTTTGTTGTCTATTTGAGTTGTGCAGGATTTGGAAGCTTCAATGACATCTAGTCAACAGCAAGAGTGAATGACTATATCAACATCTAGCTTGGGGGAGAGCACCCCCATGTATCCAGGTAAGTATCCTTTTTCACTTAGGTTTACTTTTATAGTTTAATAAAAAAAATGTGAGCACATGAAGGTTCACACTTAAATAATTATGAATCACAAAAGTTACAATTTAGATACTTTTTATATCTGTGGAATTTCATTGTCTACTTTATCCTTGATAGAGGTTTATTTAGAAATAATAATAAGTGTGTTTAGAAGTCGCTAATAATAAAATGAAGAACTATGAAGATAACTCTATGGAAATGATGAATAGTTGCTCTGCCGTAATTCCTTTCAAGTACCTAGTTTTCAACCTTGAATTCTCCCTAGTTTTAGACATAACTGTTTTGACATAAGATTTACTCTGAACCTGAGACTTGTGGGTTGCAACTGCTTGAGCTAAGTCTAGGTAGTTGATAGGTATGATATGAAAAAGTCTGAGCTGCTATTTATCTTGTTCCTAGCAATACTAGAGTTCTGGAGAATTTATCTTTTGAAAATTAAAAATATTACATGATGAGTCTCTGTATGACGAGAGCTTGAATTCCTACCACAACCATATATAAATGCCTGGTAGATTAGGAAAACATTCACTATCATATTTACTGCTTGTATTTGCATTGAGTTTTGTCAAGCTTTGTTGACCCTTAGAGACTTGTCATGCTTTTAAAATCAAGATCACGTACACTCCACTCATATATGCTACTTCTATCCTGGAAGTATGCATCCACACATATGCCATTCAGATCCACCAGAAAAATACTCTACTCGTACCCTGGGAGTAAGTAACCAAAAATATCTCAGTTCTCCACCTATCCATATATTTCACCACACAGATGTAACTGCTCCAATGGTTTCCTTGTTATCATCTCTCAAAAGTGTTATTATAGAAAGAGACTTGGGTTTGTCAAAAAAAAGAGAAAAAAATAAAAATAAAGAGAGTAAAACATGGACAAGTGTCCTATCAAAACAATGGGTACTTAGATGCCCGCCTCTCTAAAAAAAGAAAAAAAGAGAAAAAAAATTAAATAAAGAGCAAGTCCAAGTTCTTTCAAAATTCCAAGTTCCAAAAGAGAGATGTATGTATTCAAGGAGCAGCGTAGAATTAGGTTTCTATCATACACCATCATATATCCACCATACACCATTATCCACCACATATCCACCCTCATACATCCACCATATATCCCATACACATGCACATCTTGATTTGATTGTATGACCGGTTTCTCTGGATCCATTGTTTGACTTTACAATATATGCTTTGCAAGTATGTATGTGTTGTTTCTCCCCACCTATGAACTCCATATATTGCCTATTAGTTATAGGGTGAGAGAGAGAAGGCACATTATTACTTTGCCTGTTCCAAATAATATTCTAAGAGAAGGCATAACACCATTGTTGCCTTGGTGAGGATCCACAAATACCACATATAGAGAGACTTGAGAGGGTCATACAAAAGAGACTTTGAGTTTTATTTTGAAAACTTTGCAAAATTCCAGGATGAAAGTTGAGCGAAGAGCTTGAGACATAGTGCTTGACCTGATCATTCTGCTTTTCAATTACTCAAGACCCAAGTGATGGCTATAAGCCCCATGGTTAAAGGTAATATGGGTAAGTTTGAAAGTCAGAATTGTTTACTCTAATCCAGAGGAGAATTCTTGTTTGAACGCATGTGTACCTTTAAGGCGTGAAAGCATTGTAGCAACTCCTGATCCATCATTGAGTTCATCTTTGCTCGGGGACGAGCAAAAGGTAAGCTTGGGGCAGTTTGTTGACGATCCTTAAGTATCAAATTCAACCATCAGCTAAACAAGGATAAGGATCTAAATGAAACCAATGCCTAGAAATAGGGTTGATACTAACAGAATTCCACGAGTTTTGGTGAATGTCTGTTTCTGCAGGGGGTTATCAGGAAATAACAAGGAAAGGTCCACTTGTCATTTTTACATAGAGATAATTATCATCCACAGGATTTTCTATACTCTAGAGGGTTCTAGAAGGCGCGGGAAGAAAAGAGAGGTGAAACGGGCCCGGAGTCAGGGCGCCCGCCCTACCTCAGCAGCCAATCAGGCTCAAGTTCGCGGATCGTGCTCCACCGTCTTTGAGGATGAATCTAAACCCTTCATATAGGTCAGTTTGATCCAATGGCCCATGTTCATTTGAGGAGGCTATATAAGGAAGGCCCCTGACCCCCTTGAGGATATCTCATCTCATTATTCTTCTCCAAAGCAAAAGTTAGGGTTTCAATTAGAAGTAGAGAAGGAGAGAGGTCCCTCTAGTTGTCTAGATCTAGTTCTTCTAGTTCTAGTTCATCTAGTTGTAATCAGAGGTGAGAGGGAGGAGGAGAGAGCTAGGAGGAGTCGGATTTGTCGGATCTTCCTCAACATTGTACATTTACAGCATCCGGTTCGGAGCAATCTCCAGGTTCTTCATTTATTATTTCTAAGTATCTTATTTCAGTTCTTGCTTTATTATTTTTACGGGATCTTCGCTCGTATTGAGTGCTCTAGTCTTTGCAGAGCTAGAGTAGTAATTAATAGGTTAGGGTGGTGCCTAGTCTTGCAATTACCTGAGTTTGCGCCCAATCCTACGGATAGTTGTGGTAGCCCCAGGGGTGACAGCTCTGTAAGGCCTTTGTAGTCCACCACGTTCGGGTTGGTGTTTTCGTAGAGCTTTTGGTAGCCTCTCCCGACTACCTTTCTCCCAGTCTTTATCGAGAGTCGGGAAGGTACTGTTGCTCCGAAGTAAGTAGAATATAGTGGATCTTTGATTAGATAACTCCCTTAGAAAACTCTAAATCTCTCTACCCATTTATCTTACCTATCCTTGGATGCTCTTAGTTCTTTTCTAGTTCACTTCGCGTTCCCCGTGGAAATCGATACCCTTGGAATACTCTCGGGTGAAAGCTACAACGCTATCCGTGCGCTTGCGGATTTATCTGTGTGCGTTAAGAAATACCAACAGCGGTCGAGCTAGGAACGTTCAACATCGCTTTCTAGGGGCGTCATACCGTCAAATCCCAACACTCGCCGACTTCATCGTCGAGTGGACTGATATTCAGGAATCAGTAACCACCGAGGTTCCCGAGCACTGGACCCTATTCTTCGATGGTTCTCTCTACATTCACGGAGCAGGGGTCGGTCTCCTATTTATATCGCCATCCGGGGAGAAACTCTGCTACGTCCTACGATTACTATTCCCGACATCTAACAATCCCGCCGAATACGAAGCAACACTCCATGGGCTCCGCATCGCAAGCGAACTCGGCATAAAACGCATCATCGTCAATGGCGACTCGGCTCTGGCCATCAATCAGCTCAACAAAGAATGGAATTGCTCCAATGAGAAGATGGACGCTTATTGCGCAACCATCAGAAAGCTAGAAGGAAATGTTTTCGGCATCGAATATCACCACATCCCCCATGATCACAATTAGGCGGCCAATGAGATGTCAAATCTAGGATCATCGCGGTCACCTATCCTGGTAGGAGTCTTCGTCCAAGATCTGCTCGAACCATCAATCACTGATAAATATGAATCCCCATCCGACGACGCGCCGCCCCTGCAGGTCAACATGCTGGTCGGCGCGACCACCACCCGACCAGTTGACTGGCGCAACGACTTCGTCCAGTACCTCTCCAATAACTTGGTTCCATCAGATGAAACAGAAGCAGAGCGGTTGGTCCGCCGAGCTCACAACTATATCCTCATCGACGGAGCGCTAATGAGAAAGAACTCCAAGTGGGAAGCACTGCAGAAATGTCTCTCCAAGGAAGATGGCCTCGCAATCCTGCAAGACATCCACGTGGGTACGTGCGGAAACCACGTTGGCACAAAGACCTTGGTGTGAAAAGCTTTCCGAGCAGGTTTTTATTAGTCCACAGTGGTCGCCGACGCAGAGCAAATGGTGCGCACCTACAAGGGATGCCAGTTCTTCGCCAAACAAACACACCTCTCGACTCAGGACCTTTAAACAATACCAACCTCCTGGCCCTTCGCCTGTTGGGGTCTCGACATGCTCGTCCCCTTCCAACCAGCACCGACAAACTTCAAGTGGATCTACGTCGCCGTCGACAAATTCTCCAAATGGATCGAGGTCAAGCCCATCACCAAAGCTTCCGCCGGAAGCGCAGTCGCCTTCATCGATGAAATCATACACCGTTTTGACATACCAAATTCTATCATCACCGACCTAGGCTCAAATTTCACTGGGAACCTCTTCTGGGACTTCTGCGAGGAAAACTGGGTGCTTGTCAAATACGTCTCCGTTGCTCAGTTGAGAGCAAACAGTCAGGCCGAACACGCCAACAGAATGATCCTAGACACACTCAAGAAGCGGTGGTACCAGGAGGAAGAGAAGAACCTAGGTTGCTGGCTACGCGAACTACTCGTGACTTTATGGGGGCTACACACTCAGCCCAGCCGCAACACCGGCGTTTCTCCATACTTCATGGTTTTCGGCTTCGAAGCCATAATCCCAACCGACGTCGCCTTCGGTTCCCCACGGGTAGAGCACTATGACGAGGAGACATCCGACCAGGCTCGGACCGACGACCTTGATCGTCTTGAAGAACAACGACTAGCTTTATGCGTACGGATGGCTAAATACCTCGAAGGCGTGCATCGATACTACAATTGCAAAGTCAGCTACATATCGTTTACCATAGGAGAACTCGTCCTTAAGAGGAAACTCAAGCCTGACAGAATGCACAAGCTTTCTTCGCACTGGGAATGCCCCTACATCGTAAAAGAAGTTACCCGACCAGGGTCGTACCAGCTCATAGACCAAGAAGGCATCGATGTCCCAAACTCTTGGAGCATAGAACACCTTAGGCGATTCTACGTCTGAAAAAAGTTCTACCATGTACCCCCTATGAATAAATAAAGTTCGACAGTTTTCTCTAGATATCCGTTTCCCATCCAAACGACTTCTACAAAACGCTCACGGCGTTCAACGACTCTACAAAAACGCAAACGGCGTTCGGCAACCTCTCCAAAACACTCTCATAGTATTCGACGACCTCTCCAAAATGCAACAAGGCGTTTACGCCAAATAGCCTGGCCATAACCAGAAAGCACTCGAAACTGGCTTGCCGATGAACCGTAGCACATAGAATTAACTACCCTATACATTGTGACTTCATCGACAGGCCTCCCCAGTGGTATTTCCCCAGAATCCGGGAGATACCACTCGGGTTGGGATCCATGAGGTTATGTGCCCAGAACCTGTATACGACCACGGAATGGTCGACGACTCTACAAGCAACATGGCTTTTAACCCAGTGTCTCCAGGAACGGTCTCCACATGCCCTGGTCACGCCACGATCGAGCCTCTCGGAAAAGGGTCATGTCCCTGGCATCTCCCTAAGCGTGCATGAGCTGCTCACCCTCTGCGCCGCGGTTTGTCAGCAGCGTGCCTCCTTGGGCATCCATATGTATCCTACGCGTGCAGCGGCGCTAGCCCTACGATGTGGACCATTTGAGACCCAGGGCCGAACAATGCATCGCTACGGCTCACGTCTCAGCCGACACGAAAGGACATACAAGTGAAATAAAAGCTCACTGCCCCGATAAACAAAAGCTTTGATACATTTCACTTACATGTCCATATAGTTTGTACAAATGGCAGCTACCCCGTAGCAAAAAACTCCATATCAGACAAAAGATCTCCAGCAGTCATGCCTGCCTCTACCTCCAAGCGACACATATCCACCTCATAGGTCCCATTTGCATAACTGCTCCACACCCTCCGTAGATCGACTTGTGGGTAGTGCGAGCGCAATATGGCGAGCCCATGGGCAAGCGTCTCCTGCGCCGCCAACGTTGCAAATGACTTAAAACGCTCCATGAAGCCCCAGGACCTCGACAAAACATCGACAACGGCCGACTCCGACAGAGGAACAGGGAGGAAAGGAACGTTGTCTACGCAAGCCATCACCGGCCCGCCCTCTTTAACCAGGCTCCAAAAACGATCACGCCCAGCAACAACTTCGACCTCCAGCTCTATAAAAATCCAAAAGAGATCAACACCATAGCAAGCCAGGGCAACGAATCACACAACCAAAAAAGACATCATAACCAACCTTTCTAGGCCTTCGACAACTGGTCACGAAGACCTACTTTGTCGCGTTCCCTCTCCAAAAGAGCCCCTTCTAGTTTGCGCACCCGCGCGCAAGCCTCCTCCAAAGACACCTCCAAAGATGCAACCCGAAGCTTGCGCTCCCGACTCGTTCTCAACAGCAACTACATCACATTGATCAGTCAACCAGTTCAAGAATAGCTTGGCCAACAATTAACTAAGGGGTTGCAAGCCGACTACTCACCTTCATACAGTCCAACACATCCCGGGCGCCATCGGAGTCACCATCGTCGGCAATAACCCCCTCCCGCGAACGAGGCAATTCGCCAAAGTCCTCCTCAATGACAACAGAAGCCCGCCTCTTCTGCCTCTTCCTCGAACAGGAAGACCACGACACCTCGCCACCATCGCCAGGTCCAGTCCCAACGCCAGCTTCGGAAGGGACCCCATTGACACAAATCCTCGGAAATCAAGAAGAGCCCAGACCACCGCCAAATCCGGGGCCATCCGCAGCCCAGGGCTCCGACCTCAACGGCTCTAGCTCAGCAACAGTCGTTCCCACCCCAGGAAGATCTTCGCTGACCAGACCCTTGTCAGTGGTCTTTGGTACAACACTACACGACGAGTTATCATATACCGCAAGTCATTCGCAAGAGAACAATCCAGGTAAATAAAAAAGCACTCACCAAGGAGACACCCTTTTGACGAGGGAACCTGGTCGCCCTAGGCGACCGCAAAGAGCTGGCCACCCCCGAGGTACCCAGCCCGGAGTACGCGCCAAGCAGGACGTCCTCGTCCCCAAACGATGCATCACGCCCTCGAGACGTCGGATCAGGCAGAAGGTCGCCAGAATGATCAGAACCGTTCGGCTCGGCAACATCACCAGCAACGACGACCGCTGGAGGCGTACAGAACTCCGGCAAGAAACCAGAAGACGACGACAATGCAAAGGAAGTAGCATGCGCCACACCACGAATCTGCACGACCGAGAACACATAAACACGATGAGCGCCACAACATCAGAACACAAGACAAGCTGCAAACATCAAACCTGAGGAGGAGGACGACGGAGAGAAAAATCTTTCCTAAGCTAATCCGGCGCAGAACGCTTCGCAAGATCAAACATGTAACACAATCGCTTATCAGCAACAGCTGGCTCAATGCTCTCAGGCGTCTCCCGAGTACTGTCATCCCCACCAGCGTACTCAAACACCGGATGTTCCCTCTCCTTACAAGGCTGGCAACGCCTGGCGATGAAACTGCATGCCACCTGCACGTCGTCTAGAGTATTGCGATCGAGCAGCCTCAACACCAACTTCACCTTCTCCAAACCAGCCCTAGATGGCGGCTCCGACCAGCTCGCCAGGGCCATAGGTTCCATCGCAGGGTCACATGGCGCACATGGCTCCTCCTAGTGGATATAAAACCACCTCGATTTGTGCCCAACAAATTTGGAATGCAGCGGCATCGAGATATACTCACTAGACATACCATCCCTGAGTTGAAGATATAAAGAACTAATAACGCCGGATGACCCAGTCCCATTTGGCTTCAGGTGAAAGAAGTATCGGAATAAATCGAAATGAGGATAGATTCCAATAAACGCCTCACACATGTGGATAAAGGTCGCAATGTGCACGATCGAATTGGGATTCAGATTGCAGAGCGAGATATCGTAATACCGCAACAGACCACGAAGGAAAGGATGGACGGGAACCCCAAAACCACATCGGAAGAACGGCTCGAACACCACAAGCTCACCCGTATCCGGAGTCGGAAACTCCTCACTGAACGCCGACCGCCATCCGCCGGCCTCCTTGTCCGGGAGCAAACCACCGAACACAAGGGTATTAATACCATCTTCCTTCAGAGTGCTTCGCGTCTAGTGCTTCGCCTAGGCTGGCACCACCAACTCCTCGACCCCAACATTCGATATCGGCGCCGCAGTAGCTCTCCTAACCGCCGACGACGACCTTGCCGCCGCAGCCATCGCTGCAGACGGCCTTACAACCCTACCCCTCTTCGGTGCCATCACACCAATATAGAAAGCAATAAAATCAAGCACCACGACAACGTGGATGGACGAAAAGCAAACGAGGACAGCGCAAGAAAGAGGATGGCGGAAGACATAGAAATAAACGGCAACAACTAGCTTGGAAGTCGTCGTCGTCGCTAAAATCCCCTTTTATACCGAGGGGCGCGACGCCTCGTCTCCCAGGCTTTTTGGAAAACCGCAACGGCCAGATGCGGAGCCGCCACGACTCCCACTTTCTGCGCACTGACTTGGGCCGCCAACCACGCGGTTCATTCAGCCCACTTACTCCCTTTTTTCTCTCATTTCGTATTTATTTCTAAATAACCTCCTTCATTCACGGTTACTAATTTATAAAAACCGGCTAACGCCACAGTCCCGGGGACTGGATCGACAATTTCATTATGAGTTTTTTCTCCGCAGCTACAGTAATTCGGCTACAGTGAACCGGCAGGCAAGCCCCATCAAACTTCAGGTATGGTGTGTAGGAATACGAGGTTGCTACGCTAGCCGGAAAACAAAACTTTTCGACCTCATAGACCAAGATCTACTGCTAGTTACAGGTTACGGGATTACCACTAGACGCGCAGGTGCAGCGGAAGACGACTTGACGTAGTCGTGCGCGTCGCAGCAGGCAGTGAAGTTGCGTGGTCGTCCGTCTCAACGTCCCCTTCGCGCGGTTCGTCCTTGTGCTCCAGATGCAGCACCTCCGAGGAATCCCACACGTGCAGGGAGGAAGCGTTGCGCCTCCGGACTGCTAGGTCCGCGAGGAGCAAAAGGCGCGAGCGTGGGGAGGCGACGGCGGCTACCAAAAGGCGTGGATCAATCTCGTCCTGTGCCCACCCCTTGCTTATATAGGCGTCCTGACGAGCTCCCACGATGGAGGCCCATTAGTATCCCTAAACCTAGTCTAATTCGGGTCCAACCCGAATTAGGCTTCCAGCCCTTTAAGCGTGCGACCCTATGGGCTCACGCATACATAGACATGGCCCAAGTACTCTTACTCGACCAATAGTTGATAGCGGCCTCTAGCAAGGCGTGTCAACTCCTATGCATACGCTATGATCATATCAGACGAACCACTATGACCATGTACAAGTTATTCCCTTCGCCACTCGATATATGATTCAACTCGTGGGTTAACACTTAACCCAAGCACGGCCATGCATTTGTTGATCCAATCACATGAGTGATCCAGTGATATCTCTCTCACGAAGAGAGGGGCAAATTCCATCTTGATTGTCTATGTCTCACAACATGTTTTCCGACCACCCAAGGGCCACCTTTATAACTACCCAATAACGGAGTAGCGTTTGGTAGTCTCTAAGTAGATCGTTTCACATCTTGAGTACATACCACAATCTCAGGTCTAAGGACATAACGTACATGACATGAATAGAGACTTTCTCTTGTTGGGTCAGTCCAGCCTACATGTCTCACATGTGCCCACATTATTAGTTTGACATCTCCATGTCTATGACTTGTGAAACATAGTCATCAACTAATACATGTGCTGGTCTAATATTCAAGTGTGCTCTTACAAGAATGCCGACCAGGGACAACTTTTAGAATAACCATTCAAGTAATTGAGTTCCACAAACAATTCACATAATCGTCAATCAATACTCGTTGTCTATAATGGATATTCAAAGAACACTTTATTAATCATGGATACAATCGGAATATAATCATCTACATGATTAGCTCTAGGGCATATTCCTAACATGGTGAGGCTCGGGGACTTCGTCGACCGCAACCGCGACTCAACCACCTGGCCGCAAGCCCGACCAGGCTCCGGGACTTCATCAAACTACGCATGCCAAGCAAGGCTCGGGGACTGCGACCGCGGCACAAGGAAGGCGACGTGCAACACCCAATCACCTGGGGACTGAAACTCGGGGACTGCGAACAACACAATATGATCCTAATGCAAGAACCTACCAGCCCCTTAGATCAGGCTCGGGGACTACGGGTATTCGTAGTCGTTTTTCACAAAACCTATGTTTCAGTCTTTAGTTACATTTTTTATAGAATCTTTAAAGCTTGGCACCACGTGTATACTTCACCTATTACCAAGCTCGGGGACTAAGTGGGTACACTTCACCTGGCGGTGAATGTACTAATTTTATTCTCGCAAGCTCTGCTGTTCCGGTTTTGTTTTCGCAGGACCTAAGTGGGTACACTTCACTAGGAAAGGACTTTTCAAAAGTTTTTCTTCTTCAACACGTCACAATCTTCCGACAAGGAGCCGCAACATCTGACGAGACGACCTGCTCACACATCACGCTACAACGCCCTCGACCAGCCCGACCTGGTCAGGAGGCTTCAGGGACGACCAGCTAGGCGCCTCCAGCTAGGCACCTCTAGGGACGATGCTGCGGCCTCCAGGGACGATCCTGGTCGGGACTCTACAACAACAAAGACGACGAGCTAGGCGCCTCCAGGGACGATGCTGCGGGCTCGCCAGAAGAATGCAACGTGCTCGGGGACTTGTTGGGGATAAGACCTTGGCATATCCCTAGGGACCTTATGGGCCTACTGACCAGAAGATGATCCGGCTCGCGAGGCCCTGCAGCACGCGACCAGCCCGTTGTGCTTGCCAGGGACTCCAAAGAAGTCTTGCTCGTTAAGGAAGATCCTAGTAGATAGGCTTGAATCTCTTACCTTAAGGGACCAATCGCGATCTATTAGGATATGGAACTGTAACCCTGCTCCCCGGCTATATAAGGCGAGCAGGGACCCCTTCGAAGCAGGCGGATCTACACCTCGTGTAACCTAGTACTCAAATCAATCCAGCCACTAAAACACAGTATGTAGGGTATTATGGAGATTTGCCGGCCTGAACCTGTCTAAATTACTGTGTCTACGCTCTCTGTGTTACGCTTGATCGTCGTCGCCACACCTCCGCTTACAATCTACTACCGTAGGGTACCCCCTAGGTAGACTGTGACGCGTATTTCATCGACAAACTCCAAGTAGAACAATCGCTGACACTGGTGGCCGCAGACATAGGGCTCGTCACAATTGTAACAAAGCCCTTGGAGATGGCGCTCCAATTGCTCGGCCGGCGTGAGGCGACTAAAGAAAGGTGTTGGAGTCGGCGATGGCACGGGAAGAGCCAGTGTAGTGCCTAGAGCCACCGAGGACCCCGCAGCCGGGCGAAGTGGCGTAGGTAGACCTCGACGCTATGGAGAAGGCACCATGAGTGGGGTTGTAGTTGGTGGCATGGCGTCCGCGGCGTTGGTGCGACTCTCAAAGGCGCGAGCCAGGAACATCGCCGATTGGAGGTCGTGTGGAGCGCGCATCGCGACATCAACCCGAACATATTCTGGGAGGCCGCCAACGAAGAGTTCCACCTCTGGCGTGTAGAAATGTCCCGGGAGTGTGCGAGGATCGTCTGTAAACGGTCTGCAAACTCTTGGACCGTGGAGTGAAACGGCAGGCGGCCTAGCTCAGCCAACTGCGAGCCATAAATGGGTGGCCCGAAACGCAGGCGACACAGCTCCGTGAAACGTTCCCAGGAAGGCATGCCCTCATCCAGCAGGAGGGCATAGTACCTTGTTTGAGTGGCGCCGGTGAGGTGGTACGAAGCCATCCACATCTGTTGTTCCAATGGTGTGCGCTGGTCCCAGAAAAATTGCTCACAGTGTGTGAGCCAGTTTAGCGGATCCACGGAGCCGTCATATGTCGTGAAGTCGAGCTTGTAGGTCTTCGGCTGGAAGTCAGCCATGCCGAACGCCGCGGAAGCAGACGCTGATGGAGCCGCACCGGTCGGCGGAGGGGCTGTATGCGCGGCCACAAGGCCGGAGCCGTGGAAAAGCGACCCGTCGACGCCACCGTAGAGGACGCCCGACGCTGGAACACCCCCATGGCCTAGTCCTGCGGTGATGTGGTGCGCCGGGGGGATCAAAGTGTGCGCCGACGTGGTGGAGTAGATCGGAGTCGAGGACTCCGTGTGCCACGACGGCAACGGAGATGGCGAGTGGGGGAATTTGATCTCCTAGATCGGCACACCATCGGGATGAACCGACGGCGCCGACATTGTGGTGGGTGTCGTGTCGTCGGGTGGCATCCCGTAGGGGTACATGGATGCCGAGGATGGAGGCGGCAGCGGCGGAAATGGCTGCTGCAGAGGTGGTGGTGGCGGGTTCTGCTGCGGTCCCAAAAGGAATGCATGAATCCCATCCACCATCTTGCTGAGGTCGAGCACCGCCGTCGTCAACTCCGCGTTCGACATAACGCGACTGGCGGAGGGAGATGCCCTCGCGTCCAGCGGCAACGAGGTCCTGAGGATGAGTGAAAGGGTTCCCGCGGATGCCGGCAGGTTGGGAAGCTGCGCCGAGGCATTGGTGGTCGGTGGTGGATCGGTGGAGGTGGGCAGCGAGGTCGCCATCAGAACCAAGGACGCTGATACCAGGTTGATAGGGTTACGGATCCAATCAGAAGTCTCACGGAGATTGTAGGGGTGAGGGGCTGGACATCGAGACCAACAACGATCAAATAGCTCCGTAGTTAGGGCGCGTGGGACGAGGGATAGGCGAGGGTGGAGGAATATGGCGGCTCCTGCGGGTACTGTTCACAGGAGAGGGAGAGAGGCGGCTAGGGTTTGGATTCTCCCGGCTCCCTAAGGGAAGCCGATCAATAATAGATTGCTTCTGCTTAATTATTCCTCAACTAACGTTACAAATATATAACCTATGATATCCTAATTTAGGGAAATAACTAAATTATTTTAAGGAAATATATAAATAGATAATCAGCCCACTAACGGGCCTGGCGTCCACTAACGGGCCTAGTGCGGAGCCCGACATATAACACTATAATACCCCATAATTCTCATAGAAAAATGTTTATTTAACCACATTTTTTCTCTAATACAAGTTTACCATCCATTTGAAATCTAGTAATTTATGCTATGCTAAAATGAAGTCTCTATGTGTGTGTTTCAAGATCTTAGGATTTTGTAACTAGAGTTGTTGCTCCCGAGATTTCACGTCAGTGGCAACAAGGCGATGGCTAGCTACATCCCTCATTTACGGTTAAGCAATTCTTTATGTATGGTTTAATTTGCTTGAGTTATCCAAATCAATGTATTGGCAAAATCATCTGTGATGTTCAACCATGAGCTTGTTACAGACAGTGACTTTAACGATGACCACAACTAGGATGACATTGCGAGAGTCGATTGGGTACACATGGTACTCCCCCTAACGATATTAACTCTAGGTCGCCAACCTCATCATCTATGGCTACAGGGAGAAAATCATCTGCAATTTGATGGATCAAGGTTTTTTTTTGGAAAACAGGAGAGGCAGCTGGGGACCTCTACCGAGCAGATTTATTAAAGGAAAACAAACAAGCGTATTTACAACACTGAACTAGAAGCAAGGGATCGAGAGAGAGGGAGGGGGGGCTCCCAAGAAAGTTCAGGAAACAAAGAAAGAAACAAAAAAAATATAAACAAGATTACACAACATGCTCTAGCCATGATTCAATAGCAGGAAAATACTTTTTCTTAGCTCTCCAAAGGAGTTGCCTGAAATTCTGAATGAAGATCTCCAAGCCATGAAGACTGCTTACTGGGATACATCTGAAAATCAAATCATTCCTTAAAGACCAAATGCTCCAGCACATTAAGATAATGACTTCCAAGTAATAAAAAGGGGATCCAAGTTGTTCTCTGAGACTTTGAAAATGACTAAATCGATCTGGAGCACTTATCACAGTTAATCCAATGAGCCCCCAACAAGATTTGGCAGTTTCACATTCCAAAAAAGGCGGTCCACTGTCTCTTCTATTCTAAGAGCACAAAGTACACAGTCAAAAGAGGGTAGGTGCCAATGTTTTCTTCAAATGATATTGCGAGTACTCAGTTTGTCATTACAAATAAGCCAAAAGAAGACCTTATGTTTGGGCTGGCAAGAATACTTCCAGATTTGCTTGAAAATGGGCTCAACCTCCCTGATTCCAATAAGATGACGATACAATGGTCAGAAGTGTT
Source organism: Microstegium vimineum (assembly GCA_022036555.1). NCBI lineage: Eukaryota > Viridiplantae > Streptophyta > Magnoliopsida > Poales > Poaceae > Microstegium > Microstegium vimineum. Next base: position 24,848,622 of record CM039138.1, on the reverse strand, counting down.
GATAATATTCTTCCATCGATTCAGATGTGTTTTGGCTACCAATATTCTTTCCATTGATTTAGATGTGTTTCGGTCTGTTTCTAGAATGTTTTATTTTGAAGTGTGTCCAGAGTTTTAGGGTTATTTGGTGCATTCAACATTAGGACTGTTCGATGTTTAATGTAGTTTTTCACTTGAAGCATTACCAAGGCCACTAGGGAAAAATATGATGATGAAAGAATTTGATAGGCTTTTGTTTGTTTTTTATTTGAGGTTCTTTAATATATAATTTGGGTCACTAACCTCATTATCGATGGTGAAGAGAGAGGAAATCCGGCATCATCCAACTTGATGGATTAAGGACTAGAAGTGGCAACGAACATCTATTGCACCCGACGATTCAAACGCCAATACTCTTCTGTCGGTTCAAATGTGTTTAGTTTGGTTTGGTTCTAGAAAGTTGTATCTTTTGGCATGTACAAAGTATTATGGTTGATCGAGTGATTTAGCATGAGGACCGTTTGATTTTCAATAGAGTTTTGTCCATCCATAAAAAGTTTGTAAAAACTTCAATAAACATGCACTGGTATTAGTTTTTAATAAATTTTTTGGCAACTCTGTCTGCCCTAACGTGTCTTCGAGGCTGTTAAATAACTACTCTCTCCGTTCCTTTTTAACTATTGTTCTCATTTCCTGATAAACCAAACATATGCAATTTTGACTAAATTTATATAAAATAGGTTAATATATATGATACATAATTAGTATTATTATTAGATAGATTGATGAATCTATTATCATAATAAATTTATTTGAAAAGATACAAATATTGTTAATATTATCTATAAATCTAGTCAAACTTAAAAATTTTGACCAACATGCAAAGCACGCAAATCATAAGGACAAATATTTAGAGATAAAAAAAGTACAAGGAAAAAGACTCCCAAATGGCTGAATGCAAACAAAGAAAGAAATTTAAAAATACTCCCTCCATTCCAAAAGAAAGTCGTTAGGATATACGTGCAAGTCAAACATTTAACTTTGATTAGGTTTGTAAAAAATACGTGCAAAACTAATATCTCCAAATAATTTTATTATAAAATTATATTCAATGACCTATCTATCGATGCGTAAAGTAGCGCTCTGGGCTAACCGACGGTAAACTTGTAACCGTGCGTCTAGGATCGGATAGTTGCGCAGAGAGGACACAAGGATGTCTACTGGTTCATGCCGAAGTGCCCTAACGTTTAGTGGTTTTGTAGTCTTTGTGTTACTCCGTACCAGGGTGCTCGTAGTAGGGGTACAAGTGGGCGAGAGAGGGAAAGGATCCTAGGTCTCTAGCGTTGGGATATTGCGCGTTTCAGATGTGGTTCGATTGGTTGTGTCTGGGGTGGCTCGCCCCTAAGGGTCGGGCGCACCGGGGAGGTCGGGAAGACGGCTCGAGCGAGGCAGAGATCGCCCTCGAGGGTCGAGCGCACCCGAGAGGTCAGGAGGACGGCTTAGGCAAGGCGCGGAGGTCGCCCCCGAGGCGCTGGATTTTTGCCATTAGTGTTCACATACTACCCTTAATTTGGTACCCGACAATATCTAATGCTACTAGTTATATATTATAAATAATTAAAAAAAATTATATATAATTGGTCGAAGTCAAAAAAAGTTTGACTTCTCAGAACGTGAGAATGACTTTATTTAGGGACACAGGGAGTAAGACCCCGTTTGGCAGTGCTCCAAATGGCTCCAGTTTCTCTGACGCAATCACTGTTCATAGGAGTCGTTTTTATCTCTTCTCTGTTCTCCTCTCACAAAGCTAGCGAGAGCAGATGAAGCTGTGAAAACTGGCTTCTTCTGCTCCCACTGCCTCTGTGAGAGGAAAGAGAAGAGATAAAAATATCTCATATAAACAGTGTATATAAATAGTGAATACGTTAGAGAAGCTGGAGCCGTTTATACCCATGCCAAACGGACCTAACTCTTAAAACCGAGGTAGGCAATAGTTAAAAAAAAGGAACAAAATTCATATTATAGTATTTCGTTACATATGCTAAAGTTGCAAGGAAGGCAGCACACACACGCTATATATAAAATACTCTATATTGTAACAACTTTCCCAATATTCCCTCTCACTCCAAGCACCCAGCATGGAATAATGCGTGCCCATGACCCAATAGGTCCAATACCAACAAAACCTTGTCACGGGTGAACAGTAGCCAGCACTGCCCAGTACATGGCCTGATTGCACGACACAGTACACAGACAGGCACACACATGCAGCATGTAGGAGTAGTAGTAATATGAAAAAAAATATATGTCACGGCCCAGTAGGCCACACATGTCTCGTAGACCGAAGAAAGAATGCACCTCTACTGCTCCGTGATCTACTACAATCTACACCAAGGAGTCAAGGACTAGTTCATTCACACACAATCTACACTCTCCAAGTCATGTCATCAAATACTGGTTTTCAAAAAGAAAAAAAAGAAACATTTATACCACCAAAATTGCAACATGGATGCAAAATGCTCAAACAAAAGAGGTGATGAATGCATGCATGCATGTATTATTACTGTCACATAGCTATGGTTTTCTTCCCTGGTTTACATGTTGGTCGATCTCTTCACCAACCCAAAAAATTACACAACTCCCTCCCTGCGTACTTCTGTATTATATATCATCATTTATCATCCTTGGCCCGAGCTACACTAGAGTTTGATCCAAACCTCCACAAGTCGAAAGATGATGAGATGATATTATCATGAACAGAAGCAAAAGATGAGCAAGAAGGGAGGCGAGATATTACCCGGTCGACTCTCAAAAGGCAGGGCGCGGTGCATGCACTGGGGCGTGGGCCGCCGGCCCTAGCTAGTTTTTGCCTCTACACCTGCTTGGCGTGGCGGCAGCGATCAGATGCAACGTACTCCACGGCTGATGAGACTTGAGAGGAAGAAGAAGAAAGTAGCTTTGCATGCTGCCCAGGGGTAGAAGCGACCTAGCTATGGCTGCCCATGCCGTGCCATGGCTCGTTGCTGCTTTGCTGCTGCTGCGCCGCCTGCACCTGTGCATGCTGCTGCTGTGGGTCGTAGCAGTTCATGCTGGCGTTGGCGGCGGTGATGGCACCCATGCAGGAGTCCAAGCCGGCGAGGCCGAGGATGTCGCGGTGGGAGAAGGCGCGCAGGCCCAGGAAGTCCCTGGTCATGCCATCGCCTCCCCCGCCGGCGCCGCCTTCCTCGCCGCTCCGGCCGCGGGAGGCTGCTGTCCTCGCGAGCCCGGCCGCCATGACGAGCCCTCCATCCTGCTGCTGGTGATGGGCATTCTGCAAGCCCGGCCATGACGAGCCCGCGCTGCTCGTCACGGGGCCCGCCATCTGGGTGTAGCCCGAGCCCGCGCCGCCGCCGATGGTGGCGCCCATCTGCGCCGCCTTCTGCAGCAGCGCCGTGGCCGACAGGTGCGCGGAGGCCGCCACGGGCAGCGGCGGCGCGGCGGACGTGGCCGAGCTCTGCGCGAGCGGCTGCAGCAGCGGGTGGTCGTAGCCCATCGCCGGTGGCCACGGCGGCATCTCCGTCTTCATGGCGTAGTTGCAGTGCTGCAGCGGCGGCGGCTGCATGACCTCCTGGTGGTGCTGGTGCTGGTGCTGATCCTGGAGGAGGGCGACGTCCTGCTGCATGACGTGCGCAGGCGGCGGCGAGAAGAGCAGGTGGTGGTGGTGGTGCGCCGGCGCGGCGGCCATGGCGGCGTTGAGGCCGATAGCCTTGGCGCTCTCCTCGGTGAGCGCGTCGCAGAAGGCGCGGTGCGTGATGAAGCTGTCCCGCCTGCACGTTGCATTGCATGCGACGCAAAAAAGAAAAGAAGCAAGAGAATCAAATAATCTTTACCCGCCTGTTAGTGTGACTGTAGCCCGTCCGTTGTGCCGGGATCAGAGCTGGATCATCAGAAGCAAAAAGGAAAAGAGAAAAGCAAAAGGCAAAAGCTCCAGGACCATCCCCGTCGTTTGATCTTGTTCGCCTGTCATGGCTACCACCAGGCTAGTACTAGGCCAACGCAACGCAATGCTGCCGTGTGTGACTGGTGTTGGGAACAAGGGACATGACTGGAGAGAGGAGGACAGTGTCACCCAGCCTAGGAGTAGGAGTTGTAGGCAATTTAGTAGGCAGCATGGATAGGGAGAAGTAGCTCAGCATTGGGGCGAGCGACGAGATGGAAACCCACCTCGGCTCTGCAAAGAAATTCACATGCCTGTCCGAGGCAGCCTCCACCGTAGCTTTTCAAAGCTCGAACAAATGATTGTGAAGATTCAGACGCACACGATACAGACACACGCATGCGCCCAAGCTCCCTGAGTTCCTGTTGGCATTGGGTTCCGTTCTGCTGCACTGCACGCACCATGCAGAAGCAGCAGCAGCTTCTTCCGAAACCTCTCTCCCTCACTCGTCCATGCCGCCCCCAGCCCGGAGCCCCGGAACAAAAAGAAAAGAGAAAAGGGAGGTCTCCTTAGAAAGTGGACCATCTTTCTGTCCATGGACACATGCACGATGCCTTGGAGTTGTATAGCTTCCTTCTTCTCCTTCCCCCACCCAATGTGCAATCTGCGATCTGCATTGCTTTCTTGCAAGCTGCAAGCAGGCAGAAACCAAGGCGAGCTGAGGCCAGTGCAGTACAGCACTGCATCTGCACAGGTGCATGTCTACTACCGCTAGCATCCTATCCTATCCTACCCTATCGATCTACTAGCTCTAGCCTGACACATGCATCATTCTCTTTTAATCAGTGCCCCCTGTCAATCACCACATGCTAATCACAGCACCACATGCAAAGCATCAAGAGCTAATCGAACACCCCCCGAAACCTCCAAATTAGGTTTTGTCTTCACCCCATGCAGGAACCGGATTCAATTGCAGATTTGCAAATCGAAGATGAATGGATCGACTAGGCTAGCTAGCTATCTAGAGCGAGCGAGAGAGAGACTGAGAGAGACGACGACGATGATGGATGATCCAGTAAATAAAAAGAAAAAAAAATCAAAACACAGGACGGAAAAGTGATCGATCGGAGCTGTATGTTAGCCGGCCTACTATACCTGGAGAATATTGTGCCGCAGTCGCACTTGTACTCCCTTGTGCCGCAGATCTTGGAGTGCGCCTTCCAGTCGGACTGCACTGCGTACTTCTTGGAGCACTTGTCGCACTTCCACTTCTTCTCGCCGTGCTTGCGGAAGAAGTGCTTCTTGATCCCGGTGAGGTCTCCCAGCGCGCGTGCCGGGTCGTGGTGCACGCACGACGCCTCAGGGCACACGTACACCTTCTTCCGCTGCGCCTCCTTCCCCGTGCCGCGCTGCTTCAGCTTCCAGGGGAGGTTGTGGCCGCGACGGTGGAGCTGCAGGTTCTGGTCACGCTGGAACCCTTTCCCGCAGATCTCGCACAAGAACCGGTTCGTCGCCATCAGAGTCGCCGGAGAAAGAGCAACAACCTCAGCCTCAGGGTCTGAAGTGAAGATCGATCGATTGATGATGCACCAGTATGCATGACACCGATCAGTATCAGTATCAGTTGCATCATCAAGTCATCAAGCATATATACACGAGAACCGAACCAAGAACCACAACTCAACTCATAAACTAACCAACTAATCGATCGAATTACTACAAGAGAGGAACGGAAAAGAAAAAAAAAAGAAGCAAGATCGTCCACCGTACCCACACACCACCTACCGGGGTTGCCTGGGAGGCTCCGCTTGCGCTTGTTGTTGCCAGCTGAGGCCGGCGGTGCACCAGCAGCAGCAGCAGGCGGCGCGTTGGGGACGCCGGACGCAGCGGAGGAGGTGAGGTTGGACATGCTGCTCTCCCGATCTGCCTCCGCAGCTTCTGCCTGTAAGAGCTCCTGCTGATGGTGGAACATACTCGATCGATCGAGGTGGTGATGAAGTCCAAGGAGCCCTCCAAGCAGGGCGGGCGGCTAGGCTAGTAGCTAGCTTCGCCTGACCTTGCACTTGTTGTATATATATATATACATATATGTCTAGTACCTAGCTAGCTAGCTAGGGGAAGAAAGGAGTGGCAGGCAATAAATCGTGAGGGATAGACCGACTTTGCAATCTGCTGAAAGGCATGCATTTAACTCGTCAAGAATGAATGAAGGAGGATGGGGCAAGCAGAAGCAGGCATCAGACACGGGGGTATGTGTCTCAGCTAGAGATGCTGCTGCTGATGAGAGGAGGGCGGCCTGCCTGGGGAGGAGCTTGATGAGCAGCAGGCCCCCAACCCAACCCAAGCAGCCAAGCAGGGAGGAACAGCAAGGAACACAGGAATCAAGGAGGCGCAGCAGGGGGGACAAAACGAGCGAGGGGTAAACTCAAACTGGGTGGTCAATGATCGACTGGAAAGCAATTCCAGATTCTTTCTATCAACACGGGACAGGCCACAGGCACACACACAGACACACTCCCCCCTCTCTCTCTCTCTCTCTCTTCTCCTCTCACCTGCCGGCTTCTTTGCTTTCTTTCCCTCTCTCTCCACTCCTCTCTGTGGTGTGCAGAGACGAGTGCAGTCGAGCAGCGGCTGAAGGCAACAGCTGTCTAGTACTACTACTCAGCTATCTAGAGTTGGCAGCAGCCGTGCAGCGCGCAGCGAGGGACGAGAGAGACCGCAGCGTCATGGATGGCAAGGGGCCGGAGGAGGAGAGAAGAGGAACAGTGTCAGCACCACAACAGAAGCAAAGGGGAAGAAGGCCAGTGGCACCAAAACCGACCCGAGCTTTATCTATCCGCTGCAGGCCGCTGCTCGCTGCTCGCTTTAGGGGAGAACGGAACGGAACGGAACGGAGAAGGGAAAAGAGAGAACCAGGATCCCAAAGAGGCAAAAGGCTGTGCAGCCCAGGCCCAGCCTCGTTCCATCATTGCCTTCTCGAGGAAATATATACATTTAAAAAGGAAGCGCCTTTTCTTTTACTCTGAATTTCATTCTCTGAGCAATTATGCACTAGGAATTCTGAGAAAGGCTAGTACAATTCTTCCTTTTCAGAATACTACAGCCCAGTACAAATTGATTGAATCAATCAACAGCGCAGCCAGCACAGGAGATGCCCCGAATACCGGAACTGTGAGCGAGTACTATGTTAGCTTCAGAGATCGACGAGGAGCACACGACGGTCCCTACGCAGGTACTCCATGCGTCCTAAATTATAAGACATTTCAAAAATCTTAAAGAGTCAAACTATCTCAAATTTGATCAAAGTTATATGTCAATATAATAACATTTATGATGTCAATTAAGGATTATTAGATTCGTTATCAATTATATTTTCATAACATGTCTATTTAATATCATAAATCTTTATAGTTTTGTCTATAATTATTGGTCAAACTTGAGATGTTTTGACTTTTCAAGATTATTGGAACGTCTTATCATTTGGGATCGAGGGAGTACAATATATACAAGCAAGCGTGCACTGGCCACAGCTAACCCCCCCCTCCCCGAACCCTGGCCAGTGGCCACAGCTCACACAGCCACACACACACCACCACACCACACCAGCAGTAGTAGTAGCAAATAGCAATGCCACACTGATGCTGAGCTTTCTTGTCTTTCCCTTGTCTCCTTACAAATGCAGCAGATACTACTAGACTACCACTTTCTCTCCCTGAACCACCACCCACTCTCTGATCAAACCTTTTTTTCTTTATTTATATATGTACCCTCTACTACATCACCTACCCGGTTGGTACACCATAGATACATCAATCTCCACTCTCCCTCTCTTTCTAGTCTAGAGATAAACACACAGTTTTCGTTACTGTCACTTGTTTAACGTTGGCTTTCAAAGATTATTCCATGTCTGCATATTTATATATAAATATATAGTATGCATCATGATAATGATGTAGTCCGGCTACATTTGACGTGGTACATGTACCAACCATAGCCCATAGTGCATGCATGCCAGTCTGCAGTAGCTATATATATATATATATATATATATATATATATATATATATATATATATATATATATATATATGCATGCCATGTGAGTTATCTATACTATCTGCCTCTTCGCAAAATTATTTTCCCTTGATGAGTCACCTAGGGCCCCACGCATATCATGTTTTGCCATAATTCAGAAATAGAATCCACATCTTGTCATGGGCCAGTGCTGGGTCTGCACGCTGCAGTTGATCCTACAGTACACCATGCAAGCTCCAGTTTTCAATTCCTCTTAGGGCACAATAATATGAGATGAAGAAGCATTGAATAACCCCCTCCTTTCTCAGACGAACAAGTACATCACAAACTGTGATGGTGTTTTCAAATGACCTAGACCGTGGAAACCCACGGAGGGAATAAGCAACTCATATATAGGATTATCTATACATGTATCAAATAGTACTATCATATCTCTGTCTCCAGGATGTAACTATAGGTTTCGTATTAGATAAAGTGTTTCACACTCGAAATTAATTTATTATAAAAATAGTAACTAATATAATGGTATTTATTTAATATTATAAATATTTATACTTTTTTCTTTAGAATTGGATAAAGTTGAAATACTAAAACATGATCAGAATTACATTCAGCAACCACACAAGAACAAGGGAAAAACTCCTTTCTAGGGCAAAACAAATTAAGTTTCAATAATAATGATGATTTCAGATTTCTTTGCTTCTCTTTTTGCTTATTCAATCACAGAGCATGTAATAGGGACTCTGTATATACATATATAGAGATCTTGTTTGTTAAAGTTTCGGCTACCTCTGTGGATTTCTTAAAGCCAGCTACGCATATTCGCAGCTTAGGAAATATTAGGACATGTTTGGACTCAAGGAATTTCATAGAATCGTACACTAACTTACAATCAGTTTAATTTCATATGAAAAACATTAAGGGTCTGTTTGGATCCTTGGAATTGAATTCATTTTAATAGACACATATTAATTAAGCTCATATGGTTGTATATGGATTATATTTGTATATTATTGTTGGCTATATTAGAGAAATAGTTATATGTTGTATTTCTACCGTAGGGGAGTGAGTTGAAGAGTGCTCTATAAGTTACAAAGTAGAATCATAATGTGGTAATCTATACAATCAAATTCTATCTCCCAACCTATAAATTTGAAGTAGACTTATATGTGAACTTTAGAAAGTGATGGAATGTCACAATCCAAGCCAAATGACATAATTAATTAATTAGATTTCAATTCCACCAAATGAAAGGATCCAAACAGCCCCGGTCTGTTTGGAACACAGGAATACAAAATGAAGGAATAGGAAAAAACGCAGGAATAAGACTGAGCGAATAGTGGAAAACTACAGGATTTCAAAACACAGGAATAAATACTTTGAGCTGTTTGGAATGGAGGAACAAGCATGAAAAGGAAGAGAGAGCAAAGATTCTTTCCCTTGGGTTGGAGTAGATGTTTTATTTCCTTTGTTTTGCACTACTATGGATTCCTTTCCTTTGGAAAGGAAATCAACATTCCTTCATTCCAAACACCATGAAAGGATTCCTTTCCTTTGGAATGAATTTCTTCAAAATTCCTTTACAAATCCTTTGATCCAAACAAGCCCCTAATAGAAAATTTTCCTATACTTCGCAGATAGGTTCTAAGGATGTTTGGCTAAAGAAATAAGCAGCCATACAACCTGTTGTTGCTACGATTACAGGTGTCGTTCGTTTCGTTAAAATTTAGCTAAATGTTTATATTAATTTGTTATGAGAGAAAAATATTGTTCATTCGTTAAAAGATACTGACTAAACTGATGAGAGAAGAAAAATAACTTGAATATATTTACATACAATTTATCTTATTTATAGCTAGCCCTTGTTTATTAGATTAAAAACTTTTAGAAAAATGACATTATAGCACATTGTTTGTATTTGACAACTATTATCTAACAATAGAGTAATTAGGCTCAAAATATTTGTATCGTAAATTACAGATAAATTGTACAATTAGTTTTTACTTATATTTAATGCTCCATGCATATGTCAAGAATCTTATAAAGTTTTAGAATTTTGAAGGCATCTAAATAAGGGGCTAGAATTAATTCTAAACATGTTAAAGCTATTTTAGTTGTCTAAGAAAACTACAGTAATATCTAACATGACCCGTGCGTCCTAGCAACAGTATTGAGAGCAAGGACGCAGAATTTTGGTACCACAAAAAGATAGAGGCGTATTTCCCAAAGTTAGCCGGTGGCTGCAGGAGCCTATCCCAGGTGTACTCCTATGTACTACTACTTCTTTTACTGCTGTTAAAAACTTGGATGGTGTAGAGTACTAGAGTCCCCAGTCCTCCTATCCATGCAATGCGACACTGACGGGCGGCCCAGCTCCAAAATCTGAATCAAATGGAACCAAGCCGCCATCGTAAATTTTGCTTCTGATCTTGGTCACCTCGGCAACATCAAATATTCATGGACATGCTCACGTGCAGGATTTCCTCACTCAATCTGACCATTTGAGTGTCCCAAGAAACTGCCGAGCACAACAAAAGATGCTGGTTACATTTGGTTAATGGGGCTTTAGGTTCCTCCGGTGATAAAATATAGGAGAAATTCCTAAACTTTGACTATTTTTTTATAAATGTATCAATATTATATATAACAGAAATACTCTTTGCTCTTAAATAACAATCGTTATTGGATAAGCTAACAAATTTTATTTTATTATATATTATTTTATTATGAGAGAAAAATATTATAGCATAACTGACAAGTTAAACTAATAAATTATATTTTAAAAATTAAGAACGACGATTATTTAAAGACAGTGATAGAACATGTAGTATAAAAAAATATATCATACGAAGAAATACATATCTAGCATTATAAATATTAATATTTTTGTATACATTTGCTTAAATTAGAGGGTTCAACAAGATATTACATTATATTTGTATTCTTTTTGTGACAGGAGATACTATTGATGCTTGAAGAATGTGAACTAGAGAATCAGGTAGTAGGAGTAACAGTTGTCTTTCACGTGAAAGAAGAAATTTACCAGCAACCACTCTATGCATGCTACTGTTTTGGCTGGCTATCGTGCGATGAATATGCGCCATGCAACAGTGACTTTTATTTCGCCTCTTCCTTGGTGCGGCGCTGTGCATTTATGTGTGTAGTCGGGCATATCTCGGAAAGAGCAAATACACTGCTTCCTCGTGGCTGTACAGTGCACGGAGGACAACACACAATATATAAATTTCTCTCAGCTCTGGATTTTTTGCATGTTATATTTTTTTTGCAATAACTTCATATTAACTTTTGAGCCTTAAATAACGTTCGTTTATATAAGTTCCAAAAAAATATGTTTTAAGCAAACAACACGCGAATATTATAGCACTGGTGCCGGACACGCTTTTAGTCCCGGACCTAAAGGGCCCGACTCAGGTGGCGGGACTAGAAAATCGAGACTAAAAGTCTCACTATTAGTCTCGAATCCAATGTCTAGAATTAAAAAGGCATCCAGACAATGTCACGGCGCAGGTATTTTTGGCCCCGGTTGATATTACCAACCGGGACTAAAGATTTTTTTTTACTTTTAATTCATTTAATTATTGATTTGGATTTTATAATTTTCAAATGCATATTCTTCACTGCTAATATATATATATATATATATATATATATATATATATATATATATATATATATATATATATATATTGAGCATTTCTGTTTAGGTATTCTTGTACGCTACTAATAAGTACATTTCATCGAGCATATGATACAGAGATAGATATCACACTAAAATATAATGTATGAGATACATCTTAATTCACAGATCTTATTTTATAATAGTTTAGTAATGAATTTGATTTTCTCGCACTATTAATTCGGTGAAGTGTAGGTCACCGATCTTGAATCCAATAATGTCATCGAGAAAGTGCAGCGTATTAAATAGCGTACTCTCCGTTGCTTCACAACTACGAACACATGGTGTACTAACAACGCTTAACGGTGCTCGAGTAGCTGGTGGATCACCCTTCTTAGTCACAAGCATCTTTGTCTAAAATCCTTCCGTAGTTAGTGTTGGCTCTTTATCAGCAGATTTCCACTCATAACCCAATCCATCCATTGCCTCGTTCAAAATGGCTTCAAAACATCACTCTGCATAGGTCATGTCATACTCCTCTACCTGTGAGTGTTGGCAAGAATCTAGGTATAAGCTATGAGTTTGACTTAGACTTTACCACATCATTTCGGTTGCCCTGAACCATTTGTGCACACAAGCTCCGAAGATCATGACACATTTTGACATTTATAGCTTGCAACTTCAACGAGGACAGAGTAAGAAGGGTGATCCCAATACTTACGAGCCTAATTGTACAAGCCATGATAACATATTTGGCTGCGACACCCTATTGGGGTGCCTTATTCCTACCTATAAGATTTGTACAAATATGCGAACGCGACCACGACATTGGAGTCGCTGACCATTATCTACATTATAAGTGTGAACATTGATATTTTCAATCCCGAAATAGTCGAGTGTTCCTTTAAGCCAAACGATTGGATCAATTATCTACAATACATATAAGACATGTTATACCCGACTTGTTATACACATATAAAATATCCTAATAAACATATAAATTAACTTACTATGCTTGGATGATTCACTTGTACATTCAATAACACTGGATCGAAACATATCTAACTATAATAACCATTGAAACCTATGACTTCTAGCGGTAGGAGGAATCGACGTCCAGCCATCTCCTCTCACTATACATAATGAAATGACATATATTAAATGGCATAATTGAATAGCATATATTAAATGGCATATTTTCTGAGATGAAATTTGGCATATATACATAATAGTCGTAGCAGAGGGCGGAGAAGTGGGAAAAGGCTGTCAGTGAGCGCCAAGAGAGTCATGGGACGTGGAGGCACGGAGGCGCAAAGGTGGAGGCACGGAGGACGAGGCGGTGGCACGGCCAAGGACTAGGTGGTTGCATGGAGGCGCGGCAAGGACGAGGCGGTGGCACAGAAGAGGACGAGGCGGTGGCGGGGAGGCGTGGCAAGGATGAGGCGGTGGCACCATTGAAGACGAGGCAGTGGCGCGACTGGCGGCTGTGCGCATGAGGGTTGTCGAGGACGAGGTGGTGGTGCGACCGAGGACAAGATGGTGGCGTGGTCTGCGACTCTGCATGCGAGGAAGGCCCGAGTCGAGGGCGATCTGGAAGAAGAAAAGGAGGAAGAATGAATAAGGGATCTGTGCCCAACTATATATCGGTGAGGACCTTTAGTCCCGAATTTAGTCCCAGACTATATATCTAGCTTTATTTAGAGATTAGAGATTTAGAGTTGGAGAGTGTAGTTCTGGAGGAGTTCCGGCCTATCGGTGTTTCTTCATTACTGTATTATTTGGGATCAGATCCTCTCGCCCAAGATTTGCATTATGAAATACCTTGGTAGTTGACTTCTGGTTCAAGTAAGCAATATTATCCTTATTGTTCTTTATGTTTGTAACTCTTCTTGAGTTCTTTGATCTTAATGGTCTCTTGATTAAAGTAGTAATTCGTAGTGTAGGCGTGGTGCCTAGGCTAGGTTTACTTGTGAATGTCCCCTGATTTTCTCGATAACGGTAGCTCGCGTAGGTGACTTTTATAGCTATATTGATTCCTCTGTAGTCTGTTTCCCATAATAGGTTTGGCAGGCATATAGGTGCTTGGTAGGAGAGAACTCTGTTTTCTGCTCTTATTTAAGTCATCGCCCTTAAAGATCATAAAAGATAATGCTCACCTAGTGACCAGAACTAGATAGTCCTTGGTTCTTTCTCCTCTTATCAATAGTTATCTATACTTTGTTTGTGAAACGGGTTAAGTTAATATAGACTTAGTCTTCCTCATAACACCGTTTCTTGGGGTTCGATATTTAAAACTAGGTTATTGTTGGTATTTCTTATGACTATTAGATAAATCCGCAAGCGCACAGATTATACTGTTGTAGCGCTTCACCTAGGAGTATTCCAAGGTATCGTAATTTATATTTTCCAAAGAGAAAGTTGGGCTAGAAATGATAATTAGAGAGAGATCCTAGAGAGCACCTCAACTTAGTACCAACTAGTATAGGGGGTAAACAATATATGTGATAGGAAGGGTTGATGAATGAATAAGCCAAGGTAAATGATACTTAGAACGAACTAGATAGTATAGCTAGGTGGGAGGACAACGAGAGAGTAAAGGGACTCCTATGTAATTCACTCTACTTCAATATACTTAGCAAATTAATTAGTCTAAACACTATAGTTTGTCTCCTCAATACAAGTATGTTAGGCGAGATCAGTAAGAGGACAAAACTCCTACCGGACCGTGCCCTCTTCTTACGGGGGCCTTACCTTTAAGAACTTGCCTAAGAACACGTGGGGAATACAAAGACTAGACAAGGTTGTCACTCTCTTGCTAGCTACCACACACAATCCGTGCAACAAACGGTAACCAAGGGTAAGATGATATATAAGCACCACGCTTACACACAACTTACTACTTTGACTATGATCTATAACCAAAGCACCCTATGATAGGCAATGATCACATACAGGAAAGGCCACAAGGATCACAGACTATTGATGTAAATGCTAGTAATAAGCAAAAGCATATAACAATACTATAACAAGTATAGTAATGCTCAAAGTAAATACTAAGTAAAGTAGAGGAAAAGTAATATATTGAATAAGATAAAGTCTTACAAGAAGGAAAGATACAAGAGCTATACCAGACTTTCTAGAAGACGACTCCGGAAATCCCGAGCGCAGCTCGACTCAACTCTAACTCCCACTCTAGACTAACTACTAGAACAATCTAAGGAATAGAGCTTGTAGGCTTATTCACCATGTGTAGAGACGGGGTATGAGCCTCTATTTATAGTGGGAGGTGGAGTAGGGGCTACTCCATCGCCACATCATCGATCTAGAGGCTTCAAATCTCCACCCTTGGATCCAACCACCTCTAAACCGACTTGGAGTGGATGGTTGTGATCTTCAACATGTGCTAAACAGGTATGGCGGTTACCAGGGCCTCAACCGACCTAGGGGGAGGTCGGACAACCCCCCCTATGGCCTGTGGGCCATGCCTTGGTCTTCTAGGAGCAGACCCACTGGTCAGGGACCAAGTGAGGGGCTGGTGGGCCCTTTGGGAGGTCGGCCAATCCCCCCCTTGGGGTCTCTGTCCCACCTCGGCCTTCCAGGTACTAGTCCCACTTGTCATGTGTGTTGGTTGTTTGTTCTGAGGTAATTATCACGTTGATCTCCTTGATGTGGGCCCATGGATCCATGTGCTTTGCATGTGAGTCGTTGGAAGAAAGCATAGAGTGATCCAAGGGTTGGGATTCACTTTGAGGTGCTTCTCCTAGATCATGGCCAGGGGGAGAGCTGGTGGGCCCATAGGGAGGTCGGTTGACCCCCTATGTGGGTCACACTGGCTCTCCTTTGCTTCATTTCTTCAATCCTGCAAACACATACTTCATAGACATGTGGAACTTGTTATTTGATAAAGTATGCTTATAATGTGAGATTGTTTTATCCTTGATCCTTAGGTTGTTGGCAGCATTTTAGTTATATAAAAGTGTATCATTGTTGGTGCCAACAAGATCCCCCAATCTTAACCTTTGCTCGTCCTGAGCAAACCATTAAACTTAGCTCGATGGATCAGTAGTTGCTACTAAGAATCATATTTCAAGAGTACTAAATCTAAAACAATCATACTTCTCTTTTGAATGGAAAAATTAGCAATAAAGACTCACCCATATTACCTTTGTCCTTCATGGGGCTCATGGCTTTATCCTTTGTCTTGGGCGGTTGAGAGATAGAACAACTTGACTTGAGCACTAGTTTTCTCATTCTTTCACAAGTTTCATATCGGAGGTTTTGCAAAGTTTTGTAAAAGAAAACTTAGTGTTCCTCAAATGGTACTCTCGAGTCGCTCATAAGGTGTATGATTCCTCACCAAGGCACATATCAAAGTTTGCCTTCTTTTTCATCCTACTCTAAAGGCTTATGTGGAGCTATAGGTAGGGATCAAAGATATAGCAAACTTACCTTGTATATATTGTAAAGTCAAATTCCGGATCCAAGGAGAGAAATGTCATACTCTTAGATCAAGATGTGCAAGTGTGCGTAAAACATGGCAAATGATCAATACTCCTCTATATGATCTCTCTTTCCTAACTTATTATTTTGAGACATAGCTATCTTTTTATTTTTTTCATGAGCTTTGATGTGCTCATCATTTTTCTAAAACTTGGGACTTTAGAATGTCCTTAAATTTTTCATAATTTTGCATAGTCTATGTCTCATTTACTAACAACATACTAGAGAGAGAATTTCTTATTAAAACATGGAGCATGAACTATGTGGAAATGTAAGGCACGTTTTTGCGTACTTCTAGTGTAGAAGCAACATGTATATGTGGTGTGTACGTGATCTTGATCTTGGGAGCATGATAAATCTCTCAACAAGGGTCACAAAACTTGACCAAACTCAACACAAAGCAAGCAGCTTATGTAGAAAGCTTAAATCATGAAAGAACATATATGGCTTTGGTATGAATTTTCACCATTGAGGAACAATAAGTGTTTTTATCATTTTATTAAATAAAACTCTGATAGTCACTCTTGCTTAGAACAATATTATAACAACTCTTATCTTGTCATATCATGTCTCACAACAACTTAGACTTAGTTACAACATTTGCAACCCACAAAAGTTTGAGGTTCATGATGGTTTCTCTTTAAGCCAAGTAATCCATACTTAGAGAAATATCCGGTTATAAACTAAGTACTAAAGAAACATTTAGCAGATCAACTATTCATCATTTCCATAGGAGATATTAATTTTCATGGAACATGTGAGAGTAGAGAGAAGTCTTTTTATTCTTTTTATCATATTCAGATTTTTTTAGATGCAAAACAAAGATAAGCAAGGAGTGCATGAAAATAAACGCTGAAATTAAACACTTACCTTAGTCGGGAGGGAACCTCCCCCAAGCTTATCCTTTGCTCAATATGGTGGTCGTTGATATGGATGTAGTTGCCACCACAAAGTCCACTGCCGGATTTGTTCTTCTTGCAATGCTTGGATTTGTTTGGCAGTTTGCTGGACTATGCCTACTGTCACACCATGCTCAACGCGAAGCTCGCCAAAAGCATTGGTGAGATGATCAAATTGTTTCCGCCAGTCTCGATGCTCCCTATCTCTTGTGGACGAGAAGGATGATCTTGGTCCTTGTGGACGTGGTGGCCGAGGAGGCATGCCACTGGAAGTGTACATGGGTTTGGAAGATGCATCGTCTTCCTCCTCGCCAACAGCTTCTCGGGAAGGACCACCTTGCTCAAGATGAAAAAAGTATAGCCCTCCTAAGCTCTCCTGTCTGAACATGCAAAACCTCTTTGCCCAATTTCTTGATCTAAATCAAGGGTTAGTTTATTGGTCCTATACAACTGACGTTGCCTATTTGGAAGAGGAACCTCAGTTGTATGACCACTATAAATCATTTTAAGTTCACCCTTGGGATATCTTTTTAGCATTTGAGGAGTTGTAAGGTATTCTTCCGAAATTACTGCTCTAGGTGAAGAGATATATTCAAAAGGGTAAGTGCCATCTAGCAAGTTCATGGATTCGGCAAGACGAGTAATTAAGGATGTGCATTGTATAGGTTCACTACTCTCAATTGAACTTTGCCAAAATTCTACCAAGCATTTCACAGGAGAGATTTGAATTTTATTGACCATGGCATAAAACAATTTTAATTCTGTGGTACTTAACATGCTAGCATTACTTCTAGGAAACAAAGCCATGCTCATCCAAATATGCATGAAACGAAGGGTTGGATTATGAATTTCCTCAGGTTTGGGATTTGAGCAATCATTCAAGGTAGAGATAGACAACCAAAATTTTCTTTTGTTGAATCTACGCATGGCAAGATTTAAATCAAGCAAGCATGAATCATCAAAGCCAAGATCAACATTTAGATGACTCCAAGTGAGACTAAAGTTTTGATTAAACATGTGAAAAGATATTCCATCATTAGAGACTTGTAAAGAGCACAAGAACTCTATGGTGAGCAATTCAATTCCATGTTCATCTACTTGCCAAAAAACTAGACCAATCGATGGTAGAAAATATAGTATCGAATTAGGTGTTCATACCTGCGTTAGAGAGAAGAATTGGATTCAATATCCTTGTATGCTCAAATGATCGATCTTGAAGAGAGAGATATCTCTGGTACTCTAGTTGGTCAAACTAGAGGCCAGTTTGTTGATCATATGTCCTCATCGGGGGGCACCATGAATGCCCCAATATGAGGTACCTCCGTTGGCGATTCTTCCTCCTCCTGAGGGTGTTCTTCGGTTTGGACGTTCTCCAAAGTATATCGGGCAGAGCCTCCCCTTCTTCTTCCTTGGGAAGTATCCTTAGATTGGTGGGAGCGTCGAGATGAGCTCCCACTCAGGATTTTCTTTGCTTTCTTGAATGCGGATCTCAGAGGTTTCTTCATCTTCTAGAGAGGAAGAGGGACACAAGGACAAGACTAGGACAAGGTTTTATGTAGAGTGGATTTCCTAGCTTGCCTTGTGGGGAGAGATTTGAGCTAAGAGAAGCTTTGATGAAGACAAGATATCTTCTTGTGGACTTGAGAGAGAAGCACTACTTCTCTTGAGATCTAAGAACTTCACTAGAGAGTAGAGAGAAGAGAGCAAGGCAAGGAGTGGTTTGAGCTGCAACTGGATTCTGGTTGAGGTGTGAGGACTTGAGCTCTCCTTGCATGGGCTTTTATAGGAGAAGGAGATGGCACCAAGGAGGCACCATAGGGAGGTCGGCCGACCCCCTATGGGCATGCCCTTGGGTGCCATGAGCACTACGTTTAGGAGATGCCTTACACAAAGTAAAAGAGAAAGGAAGAGGGGGCACCATGAGGTCGGCCAACCCCCCTAAAGTGGAGATTCCACTCACACTTTTCCTAGTGCTTGGTGAAAGGTAAGGCATGCTATGCGATGTGATCAAAGCTGAGCTAAAGTGCTCAAGATTCTCCTCTTTAAACAAAGATTAGTGGGAGACAAAGGTATGTCATACTTTGATCAAAGGTGATTGATGTGTTTTATTTTTTCAAAGCATGACAAAGTGAAAGTGAAAGTTTCATGATTCCCCACTTTGAACAAGGAGTAGTGGGAGACAAGTGTGTGTCATGCTTTAACCAAAAGTGATTTATGTAAACATGTTTTAGCTATAACTTCATTTGATCTAACCTCATTAACTCAACATGTTAAGTTCTTTAAAACTTGTTCCTAGTACCACATTCTTGTTCTGACAAATTTAACCATATTTGGTGAAATGTTGCACATCCAACCTTTGAAAATGATAATATCAATCATACAAAATTTACATTATTCATAGACAAATCCTTCCATGTGCTTAAGCAATTTAATTTGCTAAGTGTTGTTGAAGTGCTAGATTCATACTTATCTTTTGATCTTATCACCCATGTTATGGTTAAACAAAATACTCAATTTTGCTCAATATGTTTAGGTTAGAGAAGGATGAATAAGATTTTGGTTTTGTTGTTGTTTTCCCACCAATAGAGCCCATGCACTTGATCTTTGCCTTGTTTATTTGAGCAGGACACTTCTTCACATGCCATCAAGAGCATGGGTGGATGACACCCCACCAATGGAGATAAGGAGATTCAAATACCTATCATCCCAATCTCAATTGAAGCTTACACTCTTGAAGAAGCTGCGTGTGACCTTGGAGCAAGTGTCAACATCATGTCGAAGCTTACAGATCAGACATTGTGTTACCCCAAGGAATTCCTTAATATATCACCATACGAGTTGGACACTCGTTCGTACCGGTAAACCTTGTGATTGGAGAAACAGGCAGAGATGAGAAATCACTCATTATCTTGGGACGCCCATTTTTAAGGACAGCTAATGCCATCATCTACATGGATAGTGTCAAGATCTATTTCATGATCAAGGATGAGAAGGAGAGGTTCACTTTCATGAAGCATACACTCAAGGCTCTTACTCATCCTTAGAGGCCGTACATCTACGAGAATACAAATGTTGCTACAAGAAAGAAGAACATCAACAATAGAAGGAGGAAGAGTAAAGTTCAACAACCAAGAGAAGACTCAAATGATCACAACTATTGATTCAGGGTATGGCCAACTCCTTCTATCACCATACCTTGCTAAGCTGGGTGATCCAAGAGTACCTACCATTGATTGCAAGATCAAGGAAAGTACATTCTACAAGATATTCTACAATATTGGATCAAGCGACAACATAATGTCTAAGGTATTCTATCAACATTTTATATGAGAGTAGACCACTATACTAGACATATGTGCAGCTTCAGCTAGCAGACCAATCATTTCGATTTCCGGAGGGAATAACAAAAGACATCATGATCAGAGATCACTATATTCCTACCGACTTCATGGTTCTATATATGGGAGATAAAGATGAAGAATCCACCTCATTCAAGGAAGACCTTTCCTCAACACCACTAGCACAAATCATCTTCATATCAAGAGAGGACCACTTCCAATTTCCTGAAGTGAAGACATATTGCTACTTCAAGAGCCACATCACTTATAAGAAGACAAGGAAGCATTGCTCTCAATGCCAAATGAAACAATCCTCCAAGGATGGATGGGCAAACTATCCAGGAGAAAGTCAAGATATGAAGACCAATCCAATAATAAAGATAAAATATCTCCTAAGAAAGAAAGTTGTAGCACCAATAGAGGATGTATCACTTGCTACAGAGAGCAAAAAAGAAGCAAAACCTCAAAATAGTGAATCACATGAAGTGAAACCTCAGACTACGAAAGGATAGAAGAAGAAAGAGACTTCATTAGAACATCAACACAAGGTGAGCAAACATCCAAGTCATCATTAGGATTGGGCAACACTCCTAAATATATTTGAACCAGAAGAGATGTCAAGTTCGACAGACCTAAATCTCCGAACCTCGACCGAAAGGTAAACTCGGTAAGTTATCTGCATATTTACTTCTGCATTGCATTAGTTGCATTCTAGCATATCACTTATAGGTATTCCTAGGAGTATTCTCATTCCTCATGCACTCCATTGCATAAGAATCTTAATCATAACATATCTACATTTCTGCATTGCATTGAAATATCTTCAAAGCCCCATGTGAGGGAACTTATGACAGAACCATAAGGGAATTCACTGTGGTGGCATAAAAATAATTTTCAATTTTCTCTTGCATTATAAAATAGAAAATCTTGAAAAAGATGAGATATTTAATTCCTACTAGAATCTATTAAAGTTTAGATTAGCTCATAAGAATATTCAATTACTCTTTTGGCCGACCGCTAACCTCTTATCATAATGGAGCCTCGAGTTTTATATGTTCTTGTCGGAGTATAACCATACAGGATTAAAAGCACCAAGGACGAGTGAGTCCAATCGGGAGGCTACTACTAAGAAGCTGACTCCAAGGATCATTCAAACTCAACCATAGCAAAATCAAGCTTGGGGGAGGGCATCCCCCAATTATCAGGTAAGTATACCTATGTGATTATTGAGTCTATCTTATAGACATAAAATATAAAAAATATGTGAGCACATGAAGGTTCACCATAGTATCATAAGAAAACTTAAAATTTCCAAAAAAATATGTGGGAACATGAATGTCCACGTCTGTCAAGTCTTAAGAGTCCTAAATAAAGATATGTTTTAGTTAAGGTGTGTATTTAATTTGTTTAGAGTCAATAAAAGCCATGAACAATAATTTTGTCTTGGAGATGATGAATAGTTGCTATGCCTTAATCCCTTTCAAGTACTTAGTTTTCAAACTTAAATTCTCCTGAGTTTTGGTTAGAACTGCCTTGATATAAGAATTTACTCTGAACCTGAAACTTGTGGAGGCATATACTTAAACTAAGTCTAAGTGGCTGGGAGATATGACATGAAAGTCTAGCTACTATTTATCTTACTCCTAGCAATACTAAGTTCTGGTGATTTATCTCTTAAAAATTTAAAATCTTACATGATGAGCTCTTGTATGACATAGTTAAAATTCCTACCAAAGCCATACATTTACATACATCTAGACTAGGAAGACTCATTCATGCTACATGTCTTTGTATTGAGTGTTGTCAACCTTTAGACCCTGTGAAGAGTCTCGTCATGCTTTTAAAATCAAGATCACGTACACACCACCCAAATATGCACTACTCTACACTGGAGTATGCGTAACAACATGTCATTTCATCCACTAGAAAAGGTCTTACTCTTACTCTGAGAGTAATAACCACCAAAAATATTCATTGCATCTCCACTCATTCAATAAATGCTCCAAGTTCTTGTTATTATTCTCTCAACAGTTTTTCTTGGTGATGGAGGTATGAGCTATGCAAAAGTTATTGTTCAAAAAGAAAAAAAAAAGAGAAGAAGAAAAGAAGAAATAAGAGAGGAATTATAAATGGACAAGTGTCTGACGTACCTCTTAGAAAAATAAATAAATAATAAGATAGCTCATACTCTCTAGCCATGTTGTTCAAAATTTCCAAATTCCAAAAGAGAGATTCATTTCAAGGAGCAAAGTAGAATTCGGTTTTCACCATCACCACCATATATCCATCATATCCACTCACATGCACATCTTGTTTAATTGTATGACTTGACTCTTTGTGGATCTATTGTTTGACTTTACAATATATACAAAGTAAGTATGCTAACCTTGTTAAAGCCATTCCTATGAACTCCACTATATTTACTAGTATAGGAGGGCATGACATTATTAATGCCTCAGTGAGATCCACAAATACCACATACATAAGAGACTTGAGGATGTCATACAATTAAGGTCTGAGTTTTATTTCAAAAATATTAGAAAACCCAGAATTTTGGTAGAGTGAAGAGTTTGAGATATAGTGCCTGATTTGATTACTCTGTCTTTCGATTGCTCAAAACCCAAGTGATAGTTAAATCCCCATGGTTAAAGGTAATACGGGTGAGTTCAAAAGTTAGAGTAGTTTTTCTAATTCTTAGAAGAATTTTTGTTTGAAAGCATGTGAAATTTTAAGGTATGAAAGCATCGCAGCAACTCCTGATCCAAGTTTATTATATAGGCTTTGCTTAGGGACTAGCAAAGGGTAAGCTTGGGGGAGCTTGTTGACGGTCGTTAGCGTCAACTTTTAATGCAATTATAAACATAATAAATGGATCAATCACATAAAAATAATAGAAATATAGGGGGGTTATCTAACAAATTCCACAAGTTGTGGTATTCTATTATTTTTCAGCGACTATTCCGGAAAAGCATATAAAGGAAAACAAATCAGAAGAAATATCAGAATAAATCCGCGAGGAGATAGTTTCCATCGGACTTAGGAATGACCCAAAAGGCACCCGAAGGAAGCAGGGCCCGAGAGGCCGACTTGTGGGGCCGTATGGCATGGGCCCATGCCAGGCAGCACCCCCCTGGGCCCACCTGCTTCCCCCTTCTGGAAGTTTCCTCCACCGCCTTTGAGGAGTCATCTAGGCCCTACGTTAAGTCGGTTTGATCCAACGGCTATCGTGCATCCCACCGGGCTATAAATAGAGCCTTGTACCCCCCCCTCCTGGAGCCAAGCTAGATCTGAAGCTCAAGAGCATGAAACCATAACTCCTATCTAGTAAATCTAGGCCAACAATCAAGAGAGATTACATCTATGTAGATCTAGCTCTATTTAGAGATTAGAGATTTAGAGTTGGAGAGTGTAGTTCTAGAAGAGTTCCAGCCTATCGGTGTTTCTTCATCGTTGTATTCTTTGGGATCAGATCCTCTCGCCAAGGATTTGCATTCTGAGATACCTTGGTAGTCGACTTCTGGTTCAAGTAAGCAATATTATCCTTACCGTTCATTATGTTTGCAAATCTTCTTGAGTGCTTTGATTTTGATGGCCTCTTGATTAAAGTAGTAATTCGTAGTGTAGGCGTGGTGCCTAGGCTAGGTTTACTTGTGAATATCCCCTGATTTTCTGGATAATGGTAGCTCACTCAGGTGACTTTTATAGCTACGTTGATTCCTCTGTAGTCTATTTCCCGTAATAGGTTTGGCAGGCATATAGGTGCTTGGTAGGAGAGAACTCTGTTTTCTGCTCTTATTTAAGTCATCACCCTTAAAGATCATAAAAAATAATGCTCACCCAGTGACCAGAACTAGATAGTCATTGGTTCTTTCTCCTCTTATCAATAGTTATCTATACTTGTTTGTGAAATAGGTTAAGTTAATATAGACTTAGTCTTCCTCATAACACCATTCCTTTGGGTTCGATATTTAAAACTAGGTTATCTCGGTGAAGTGCTACATCGTTGTTTATCTGTGCGCTTGCGGATAATTAATTTACTCGTTTGCTCTAAGAAATATCAACACTACTACATCCAAATATGCAAACTAACAAGTGATTTTTAGCTAAAATGTCAAACAATTGATCATCAAAACGAAAGATCATCCAAATATCAAAACTAACAAGAATTCAAACCACGAAATGAGATATGGTACTGATAAAACATGGGAGGACGAAATTAGTAACCTTTAGAACCAAAGAAATGTTGGCAGAGTCAAATCCTTGTGAAGAGCAGAGGATAAAGAATAGAAGCTAGCGGTGAGAAGTAAGAGTTTAGAGAGCTGAAATTTGAACTGGCTCAGGCTTGGAGAGGAAGAAGGGCGCACATATATATAGCCTGAAAAAATCTATCATGGTTGCATAACAAAACCGGGACTAAAGGCGATCCTTTAGTCCTGGATGATATCACAAACCGGGACCGAAACTGTAATCCTAGTTGGTGTTACTAACCGGGACTAAAGATCCCTCCTGCAAATAGGTGACAACGTAGCCGTTGGGAGATGACTTTTAGTTGGTCTCGAACGTAGTTTTTGCTAAGACTATTGCTCATTTGGCACATCGACCAAAGGTATATTCTGTCGTAGTGTAGGCAGTCATCCATAATAAACCACACATTTGAATCCAGGACACCTTTATAGTGGCCATATTAGGGCCCTTCTAAAGAGACGACGAAGGAAAGCTATGTGGCTCCCTTTTGTCATATAGATGAAAATTGCAGAAATTCTAAGGGATTAAAATCATATAAAGAAATTTTCTATAAATCCTTTTGGGATGAAAGATTGAATTCCGATAAATCCTATGAAATTTGTATGAAATAACTTTGATGAACACTAAGTGATCTGGTTCGAGTAAATCCTATATATATATATATATGAATAATTTCACATGGAATCAAGTATGAGAATTGGTAGAAAGGCAAATAATTATAATGTAACTGGTATAAAATGGGTATTCGCGACAAGCAAAATTAAGAAAAGGCATAATGATGAGAAACGAAAACAAGATTGGTTGCACAAGGGTACATCCAAGTTGAAGGTTCGGGCTTTTGAGAGACATTTGCTCGTAGTCTAACTTGAAACCATAAGAATCTTGCATGCTCACACAATATCAAACTTTATCAAATGGCTATCGAAAGTGCATTTCCCAATGGCAAGATCAAAGAATTTGAATATGTTGAACAACTCAGTTTCGAAGATCCAAGAAGACAATTCACATCAGCATCTATAATATATTATTTGTTTCATATTATTCATGAAATATGTATTGATAGTCCACTCATTTAAACTTTTAGATATTAATATAACTTTTTAAAAAAAACTTGGATAAAGTTTCAGAAGAAGATTGCCCAAGATAAAGATAAAGATCGTATTTTTTTTTATTTTCTATCTTTCATCGAAATTATTTTTCAACTTCCATTTGAGGACATATTTCAAATTGTAGTGGTGTTTCATCTTAATGAGGAAATTTGCTTTTGGCAGTGTAGGGCGTTGTTCAAGGTTTCAGCTAGAGGATTTCAGGTGTCACGACTCATTGGACGCGGGATTGCGTCTAGAAATGCAACTTTATGGAAGAGGGAAGAAATGTATCAACTGGGAAAAAACGTGACACAGAATCACAGATGCATGTTGGCAGTACTCAATTTACTGTTTTCTTATGAATTGTTGCGTCATTCCCATCTTGTGAAAGTGTTTCCTTTAAATTACCGGCGACATGACAGTTTTGTTCACCTTACGGACCGTAATATTAGAGTAGCAGCGTACTCTCACCATCCCATCTTAGATGACGTTTCAGAACCTCTTATGAAAATCAATGTTGAAGTCAAAAGACAAAAAAAAAACACTTAAGAAGTAGAAATAGAGATGTATTACAAAGAATATGTTTTAGAAAAAAAGTATATACTAAAAAAAAGAAGATCAAGTATTTTTTTGGATAAAAATTAAATTCTATAAGGGCCATTTGGATTCTTTCATTTTATTAGAGGAATTGGAATTGAAATCTTCTCAATGGATTTGGTTTTTTGGCTTAAAATTTGATATTCCATTACTTTCTCAAGTTCATATGCGAGCCTGTCTCAAATTCATAAGGTGCAAGATAGAATTTGATTCTATAGACCATTTCTACTCTTTAATTTATAGCAGACTCTTTAACTTATTACTTTCCTAGAGCAAAAATGCAAGTTTTTTAGATAATGGATATATTCATACCTGGCTTCATCTACCAACAGGTAGAATCAAGCCAATTATTACAAAGCTGAGACCTCAGGCCAGAAACACGAAAGGGAAAATAAACTAGGAGCTCTAGAAGTCATCCACGACATTCCAACGTGCTACAAGACCAAAATACATCGCCAAATGCGCGGCAACAACGCTAAGAAATTCAGGAGATAACTATACTGACACCAACACAAACAACCAACAAGAAATCTTTCAAAAGTGATGTTTTCAACAAGAACATGACACACGTAGATGCCACCATCGCCCGACCAAGAAGACCGGTCTTGGATTTTCACCCCGAAAGATCTCAATGACGCCATGTGTTGTGGAGAAGTGACGACGCCTCCAACGAGGAAGTGGCACCCACGGGCGTCACCGTCATAAAAACAACAACAGTTGTCTCACCGAAATCCATGTCGTTACGCCCGTGACCATCGAGGAAGACTGCTGTAACACCCCGAGTGTTAATCTCTTAATTAAAATTTGATCATGTCATCATATGCATTAAGCATCATTCATTTGTTTGAAAACCTGTATATGCATTGAACTAAAATGAGTTTACTTGTTTGTGTTTGATCAATTGTTTGTATGCAGGTCATCTTTTCAAATTATCAAATTTAAAATTTGAATCCAAACCCTTTTCTCCGAGGGGGT
Organism: Microstegium vimineum; assembly: GCA_022036555.1. Lineage (NCBI taxonomy): Eukaryota > Viridiplantae > Streptophyta > Magnoliopsida > Poales > Poaceae > Microstegium > Microstegium vimineum. The sequence continues at coordinate 24,821,414 of CM039138.1, read as the reverse complement.
GGATTAAACCCTAAATATGATTTTCAAAATCTATAAAGTGTTGCTTGTGGTTGTTTAAGTAGAGTTGTAGATCTCAAAATTTTGAACATCTTTCGTGTTCAAAGTTTTCCCCGAAAACCCCTGGATGCTTGAGCATTTTGCAAAGTAGCCGCAGGGTCAGTTCTGTGCTTTCCTCGAGCAGTTGCATGGCGGGGTCGATCTCGACGTCACTCCTGTCTGACACCTGTCCATGGACTCCCGTCTTGTCGAGTACGTGGCGAAATCGCGGGAACGGTTGCCGTCTTTAAAAGCGGGACACCGCCCACTCCGTTTTCCTTTCCACGCCACTGCTTTTCTCTGCTCCACTCTACTTCGCTTCGCTCTGCTTCGTCTCCGCCGAGCGCTCCACCTCCATCGTTGACGAACTCGTCCGAGCTCGTTAGCTGCTTCCAATCACTCAATCTTTCGTCATTGCCTTCGCCTTGACCTTGCGCATCCTTGGGGTAAGTTGGTTGAAGCCTTCGAGCCCGCATTCGTCCAGCGCGGCTCTGTCTTCCTCAGCTCCGACGCAACCGCCGCTGCTCTGGTCCGTCTTCGATCGGGCTACGCAGGAGCCGCATTGTCTTTTTGTCTTGGGTTTCTTGTTCCTTGTTCATCTCTGAGTATTGTCGGGTTCTCCGTTTTGCAAATGGTGGACCACAGCTCCGGGAACATCTTCGTTCCGCGCAGTTCTTCGTCTCCGCTGGCACGTTCTCCATCGACGGTCGTCTCTGCTTCACCTCCGGCCGCGCTTGCTTGTGCTCTGTGACCAGGGTGAGCCCCTCGACCTCTCTGCTCTTCTCGTTTATCCTGGTGTCGAGCCTTCGAGCTCTGTCCTCGAGCGCCGCCGCTGTTCTTGTTCGGCGCGGCAGTGTGCTCGACGTCTTGTCGTTGTAGTTGATCTTTTCGAGATCCAAGTCTTGCGCTAGCTTCGCCTAGCCGTCCTGAGTCTGTTCCGAGGGGTAGTTGCCCTCGAGCGCGTGCGTGTTCTCTTCGGCGCGCGTCGCGCAGATCTCCGTCGACCGCCAGTGCCGTCGTCGAGGGTGTTGCTTTCAGCTCTGTGTTCGTTTGGCTTGCGCTTCGTGTTGTTTGGAGTCCGTTTAGCTCGCTAGAGTTGTTGGTTGTTTCATTCGAGGTCTGATCGAGGCCTAGTGTCTCTGCTCGAGGCCTAGCTCCTTCGATTGAGGCCTGTGTCCATCGGTATGGGTGCGTTCGAGCTCAGTTCGCTGCCTTTGCCGTCGACAAGGTCTCCTGGGTAGGTTTTAGTCTCGTTTCTGTTGGGCGTTTTGCTCGCGGTCGTCCTCTGAGTCATGATCGAGGCTTAGCTTCTCTGATCGAGGGTCGATCGAGGCCTAGCTTCTTGATCAAGGGTCGGTCGAGGCTCAGTTTCGTCGATCAAGGTCCTTCTTCCTCGATCGAAGCCTCGTTTCTTTCGGTCGAGGTCTGTTCTCGATGGTGTGTGATCGGTCGAGCCCCGGCAGTTCGTCAGCACCCTCGATGAGGTGTTTCTGAAGGTTTGTTTGAGTCATGGCGTACCTTGTTGGGTTCGGCTCGGCAAGACGAAGCAAGTTCGAGGGGGTAGCCGTTCGGTTTGGTCGTCGACGGCGACTCGCCGCCGTGTTTTGTGGTTCTCGACGCCGCCGCTCGAGCCTCTGTGCCGCTGATGGTCGAGTCTCAGCCGTCCGAGGGTCTTGAGCAGAGTTCTTCCCGTTTTCCTGTTTTTAGTTCTGTAGCAATACCCTGTTTAGTTATAAAATGTTTAGAAACCCTTATAACTTTAGGCTTTGAGTGATTTTGGATTATTTGATGCAAATGGTCATTGTCCAGTGACAAACACAAGTTGGACATGCTTGATGAGTCGACGTTTGCTCAGTTGTTTTGGTTGTAAGTGTTAACTTAGATAATCAAGATAGGGCCTAATTAATTTGCTTCCTAGCCTAGTGTTGCTTTCCTTCTTGAAGGGGAGTGGTACTCGAGGGCTACCTGTTTTAGTTTTCTTTTAAGAGCCTGTTTGTTTGTGTTGAGCATCATGTTTACTATTCAAGCATCATCTTAAACATGTCGTTATATCGTGTAGATTGTTCGTTGGTGGGGTTGGATACCTCCAGTGAAGGGGTTTTCTCTCTTGAATCTGAGCTCGAGTTCGTTTATCCCTCCAACAAAGGCAAGCCCCGGTGCATTCAAACATTTCCTTGTATTTAAAATGATTGCTTTAAATACACTTATGTTTATACTATTGCATTACGTTATTCGATCAAATTCCTACTTGATGCATAGCCTTACCTTGAATTATTTATTCCTGTACCTTGATACTGTTTTAAAAATACGAATGTTGCTTCATGCTGCTTAGCAATGCTTAGACCGATAGAGTCAGATGATTTCCTGTCATCTGCAAGAATAGGTGGTAACCTGTTTGCTTCGACAATGGTTCTGTTTTCGAGAAGAATAGCGGATTGCTGCGGCAAATGGCTATGTCCTCTCGATGGAAGTAATAATCTGAGACCGGGCGGACACGGTGTTGGAGAGCCACCAGATGAGGATATCTGGTGAGCGGGTTCTTTCCGCCTGTGTCGATTAGGAACCGTCCGATGATGCATGACTAGGGTTGTGACTTTGGAGTACTTATCACATACTCCGGGAAGCTGGACTCTGGCTATTCTCGCTTGAAGAACGGTTAACCCGCACTGGGAGTGGAGAGATGGCGAGAGTAGTGTGTACCCTCCAAGTTAGCGAACTGGATGGAGGTGTACTGTGCTCTCGGGTGGCGGAACCCCGGTCTTGGCGAGAGGATCCAGGGAAAGGTAGTCATATGCGTGCTTTAAGCGGCTGTATATGCCGTGTGATAGGGAAGCCCCAGCTGGGATAAACCGGTTCGAATCATCGTGTTCCTCGGATATGGAAACATGACCCTGTTTTCTTCTTCGTAGTAATACACTTAAACTGGATACCTGTTGGATCCCTTTGTGGATGGTTATTACCTTGTTATCGATCATACATCTAGGTCGATACTTGAGTAATCTTATGGATAACATAAATGATTTCAATTCTTTTTATAAATGCTCATTTATGCAAAATTCTTGATTCTTGCAAACCACACCTTGAATCCTATGACTTGCATACTGTTTTGTCCACCAAATACTTTTCTTTGTCGGATAAGTCTTGTGGAGTACTCCCGTACTCAGGGTTTGTTAACCCCTGTTGCAGATGAGGATCACAACCCGGTGTGTGTGGCTCCTTGCTGCATGACCGTGGTCAGTGTAGATGAAGAGGAGGAATAAACTGTCTTTGCTTGACTCTTGGGCAAGAGTACCTCGGTTCTTTGTTCTTGCTCTATCAGCAGCTTGATGTATCTTTATCGTGTGACACTAAGTTATGTTTCAAAACTTATGGTTTGTAATATGATTTTAAATTTCCGCTACTTTGATGTAATATAAAAATTTCGTATTACTTCTGTCATGATTGTAATGAGGTGATCCTGTTCGGAAAGACGTGGATGACCCGCTGCAAAGTGGCGACACCTGATGGGCTAATTAAGATTTGGATCATCTGTTGGAGATTAAGTTGGTTAATCCTAACAAGTGGGCCCTATCTTAAGAGGTCCCGTCACAGCTGGTATCAAAGCGCACCTTATTACCAATCTTGCAGTTGTAAAAGTTTTTAAAATGTTTTTGGATCTTAAATTAAAATGTGATTTGAGTCTAAAAACTTCTTTAACTCATCTTTTCTCTCTTTCCAAGTTTAGGAGAGTAGACTTTACGATATCAAGCTGATGGTATAAATATGGTTATATATATATGTATACCCTATATATATGTTATGTAAATATTATCGTATACGTAGGAACGTTTCATGCATCATATCATACAACTTGGGATGGGTTTAAAATTTTGTTCTTAAGCTACTAAAATTTTGACCTGTTACTGACTTACCTCCTTTGAAATCTTGTCTATAGGATGGCCAGAACTAAGCGCACAGCTCGCAAGTCTTCCGGACCTCGGGGCGTTCCTCGCCACCAGCTGGCAACGCGTGGAGACTGTGCTGAGAGCAGTCAACAAAGTGCTAGTTGTTGTGCTTGCCACAGGGCGAAGATCGAGCACTTGGAGCTTGAGTTGGCTAACAGTGCTGACGATCTTAAGGCTAAGATGGGGGAGAAGGAGGCTGAGTTGCAGGCATGTCAGGCGCAGCTGGCAGCCAAAGCAACGGAAGTGTCCATCGCTGAGGGTCACATGTACGAGGTGATGGGAGAAAGGAATGAAGCCTGGGAACGAGAACACGTTCTGTCCGAGATGTACCACAACTTGGGGCTCTATGTGGGCAATCTTGAGGCGTACAATAATGCTCTTCATGAGGAGGTGCATCACCTCCACAACATGATGAACAACCCCGAGTACCAGCAGCAGGCTATGGCAGAGGACCTTGGGGAGCTTGTTCAGACAGACCAGTTCGTTGCACCTACACCTGAGGGTCAGGGTGGAGCTGCACCAGAGCCAGAACCAGTGGTGATCGTCGAGGACGAGCAGGAGGTTGTAGTCCTTAGTGACGACGAGTAGATCATGTTTCGCCTAGCTATCTAGTTCGATGCGAGTAGTGGATCTTGTGTAACATAATCTACCTTTATCGCTTTCAGAACTCTTTAGTTATCAACACTGTAATGTTGTGATGTCATGTAATATATGTGTGCACTTTGGTACTTTTATGCTTGTCTCAATAAAAGTATGTTTGTGCAAACAGATGGCTGAACATAACAATGTTGGGGCTCATGATGGGGAACTTCCTGAACCACCAACCTTAACACAAGCTCTGGCGGCATTGATCAGTGTTTCAGTAGACAATGCTCGTCTTTTGAATGAGTTAACTCAACATCACCAGCAAGGCGGCAATGAACGTCGTGGTCGCAATAACCAGGAGACGACTTATGTCGATTTCACCAACACGCGTTCTCCGGTGTTCACCAAGGCGGATGAGCCTTTGGAAGCTGATGATTGGCTCCGCACCATGGAACAGAAGTTCGAGCTGATTAATTGCACAGAGGTGCAGAAGCCCATCTTTGCAACTCAATAACTTCGCGGGGCGGCAGGAGCTTGGTGGTCGACCTTTTCGGCTATGCAGCCAGCAGGTCATCGTGCCACCTGGAAGGAGTTTCGTGAAGCTTTCCGTGCACACTATATTCCTGATGGTGTCATGGAAGCTAAGTTGGAAGAGTTCCTGAGTTTGAAGCAAGGGGAGTCCACTGTGATGCAGTACGTGGGCAAGTTCAACCATCTTTCCCAGTATGTTGTGGAGCATGTCAATACTGATGCTAAGAAGAAGAGATGGTTTCTCAGGGGGCTCTCAACTAAGCTGAACACCATGCTTCATCACAATCCTAATGCTACTTATCATGAGGTTGTGAGCATGGCTATCTCTGCTGAGAATTCTTTGCGCATCCATAGGGAGGCGAAGAAGAAGAAATCGTTTGCTGGATCTTCTAGTGGTAATCAGAAGAGGCAGAAGATTCTCTACCACCCTCAGAACCACAACTGTTTCCAGTATCGTCCTCCTCAGCAGCAGCAGAAGTTTGGACAGTAGTTCTTTGGGGGTCCTCAGTATCCTAGGCAGAATGTTGGCCCAAACAATCCAATGGTTGCTAAGCAAACCAGCAATGCCTGTTTCAACTGTGGGAAGCGGGGGCATTATTCCAATGTATGTCCTCTTCCGAAGCAGTACAATCAGAAGTTTGCTGGAAATCAGCAACAGCAGAAGCAGAATGGGAATGTTGGAGTTCAGAAGAACAAGAATGAGCAGAAGACTGGGCGGGTGTTTCATACCTAGAGAGAAGGGATGCTGGAAGGAGAACCTGTATTGCAGGGTATGTTTCCTATCAACAATCAACCTGCAGTTATTCTCTTTGATTCTGGTGCATCACATTCCTTCATTGATAAGTCATTTGTGCTCAAGCATAGTATTCCCTTGTCTGAGTTAAACATGGATTTTCATGTGCAAACACCTGGTGGTCGAATCTCCACTAAAGAGTTGGTTTATCAAGTATCTTTGAGTCTGGGTGGGCATATCTTTCCCACGACTTTGGTAGTGCTTCCTAACCAGGGTTTAGATGTGATCCTGGGGATGAATTGGTTGCAGCAGCACAAAGCTATGATCGATGTGTTAAATAGAACTATCAAGGTAGATGTGCCAAACAGTAAATCTCAGCTCTTGATTCAACTTTCGATGCCAAAATGGGAAGTCGGAAGAGTCTGTGCTACAGTTGTAGTTGGGGTACATGATATTCCAATAGTACGTGAGTTTCCAAACGTCTTTCCTGATGACTTACCTGGCTTACCTCCTGATAGAGATGTGGAGTTTTCTATAGAGTTAAAGCCTGGTACCACACCTATCTCTAGAAGGGCCTATCGGATGCCTCCTAAAGAGCTAGCCGAGTTGAAGACTCAGTTAAATGAGTTGCTTGATAAGGGTTTCATTCGACCTAGTTCATCGCCATGGGGTTGTCCTGCAATTTTCATGAAAAAGAAGGATCATACCCTTCGTATGTGCGTTGATTATCGTCCCTTGAACGAGGTGACCATCAAGAACAAGTATCCCTTGCCGCGGATTGATCTCCTCTTTGATCAACTCGCTGGAGCTTCGGTGTTTTCCAAGATCGACTTGCGATCAGGGTACCACCAGATCAAGATTCGACCCGAAGATGTCCCAAAGACGGCATTTACCACTAGATATGGGCTTTATGAATATCTGGTAATGTCGTTTGGTTTAACAAATGCACCGGCATACTTCATGTATCTGATGAACTCAATGTTCATGCCGGAGCTGGACAAGTTTGTTGTTGTCTTCATAGATGATATTCTCGTCTATTCCAAGAATGAAGAAGAGCATGCCCGTCATCTCCGAATCGTCTTAACCCGATTGCGTGAGCACCAACTTTATGCTAAGTTCAGCAAATGTGAGTTTTGGCTGAAGGAAGTGCAATTCCTGGGACATGTTTTGTCCAACGGAGGCATGGCAGTTGATCCTAGTAAGGTGAAGGACATTCTGGATTGGAAGCCACCAACAACAGTTCATCAAGTTCGAAGTTTCCTCAGTATGGCTGGTTATTATCGTCAGTTTATTCCCGACTTTTCTCGAGTCTCGAAGCCAATTACCAGTCTACTGAAGAACTAGACCAAGTTCATGTGGTCTGCGGAGTGCGAAGAAGCTTTTCATGCTTTGAAGAAGTTAATGACCACAACTCCCGTATTAGCTCAACATAATATTGAGAAGCCCTTTGATGTATATTGTGATGCATCCGGTATTGGTATTGGGTGTGTCTTGATGAAAGAAGGAAGGGTCATTGCTTATGCTTCTAGGTAGTTGAAGAAACACAAAGAAAACTATCCAACTCATGATCTGGAATTAGCGGCAGTTGTCCACTCTTTGAAGATTTGGCGGCATTATCTTTTGGGCAACCTTTGTCATATCTATACTGATCATAAGAGTTTGAAGTATATATTCACTCAGTCTGAGTTGAATATGAGGCAAAGACGATGGTTAGAGCTTATCAAAGATTATGATCTTGAAGTGCATTATCACCCAGGTAAGGCAAATGTTGTAGCTGATGCCTTAAGTCGTAAAGGCAGTTGCAATTATCTGAGCCTAAAGACGATAAATTCCACACTCTGTTATGAGTTAGAAAAGCTCGGCATATCTATGGTTCAGCATGGCAGTCTAGCTAACATATCTGTGGAACCCAGCATTCGTGATCAAATTATTGAGGCTCAACGGACCAATATAGGCATCGCGCATCTTAAAGCAAAGGTGAAATCTGGGATGCCCACTTGTTTTAAGTTAGATGAGTCTGATGTACTTTGGTTCAAGGACCGTCTCGTGGTACCTAAAGTTCCAGAATTACGACAAGCTATTCTTGAGGAAGCTCATACTTCTCGTTTGTCCATTCACCCTGGAAGCAACAAAATGTACCAGGATTTGAAGAGGAAGTTTTGGTGGACAAAGATGAAGATTGAGATAGCAGGCTACGTGGCTAAGTGTGACACTTGTCAGAAAGTGAAAGCAGTGCGTTTGAAACCAGGAGGTCAACTTCAACCTTTACCAGTTCCAGTTTGGAAGTGGGAAGACATCAATATGGATTTCATAGTAGGTTTGCCAAAAACCCCGAGTGGCTATGATTCTATCTGGGTCATTGTTGATCGGCTCACCAAATCTGCACATTTTCTACCAGTCAAGACTTCACATACTGCCACTGTCTATGCCAAGTTGTTTTTGGCAAGAATAGTAAGTCTTCATGGTATTCCTAAGACCATCGTATCTGATCGTGGAACTCAGTTTGTCTCAGCTTTTTGGAGACATCTCCATGAATCTTTGGGCACTAAACTCTTGTACAGTACTGCGTACCATCCTCAAACCGATGGTCAGACGGAACGAGTCAATCAAGTTCTTGAAGATTTGTTGCGTTGTTGTGTTCTTAACTTTGCGGAAAAGTGGGACGAATGCTTACCTTTAGCAGAGTTCTCTTACAACAATAGTTATCAACAAAGCATAAAAATGTCGCCATTCGAAGCTTTGTATGGTCATGGTTGCAGAACTCCTCTTAATTGGTCGGAACCCAGAGAACGTGATTTCTTTGGTGTTGACCTAGTTAAGGAAGCTGAAGATAAAGTTAAATAGATTCGCATCAACCTTGAAATAGCTCAGTCAAGGCAAAAGAGCTATGCTGATAAAAGGAGAAGGCCACTTCAATATCAACCGGGAGATCATGTGTATTTGAAAGTCATGCCTATGAAAGGAGTCTCTCATTTTGGAGTGAAAGGCAAGTTAGCACCTCGTTATGTCGGTCCGTTCCCAGTTTTGGAACGTATTGGCAAGATGGCTTATCATTTGAAATTGCCTGACATCCTCTCCGCCGTTCATGATGTGTTTCACGTATCACAATTGAAGAAGTGTCTTCAAGTGAAAGATACAACGATGGAAGTTGAAGGAGTGCAGTTAGAACCTGATGTGACCTACTCCGAGTATCCTATAAAGGTTCTCGATCAAAAGGATCGAATTACTTGTCGCAAGACCATCAAGTTCTACAAAGTGCAGTGGAACCAGCACTCAGAAGAAGAAGCTACATGGGAATCTGAAGATTTTCTTTTAGAAAATTTCCCAGAGTTTTATGCTTCTATCGTGTAAGCTGTTTGTAAAGACCTGGTCATAATTGTAACAAGGATGATGTGAAAAAGAAAAGTTCTTGAAACGTTTCCTTTTCCGTTACCTTGTTTCACTCCTAAATCTCGAGACGAGATTTCTTTTAGGGGGAAGGATTGTAACACCCCGGGTGTTAATCTCTTAATTAAAATTTGATCATGTCATCATATGCATTAAGCATCATTCATTTGTTTGAAAACCTGTATATGCATTGAACTAAAATGAGTTTACTTGTTTGTGTTTGATCAATTGTTTGTATGCAGGTCATCTTTTCAAATTATCAAATTTAAAATTTGAATCCAAACCCTTTTCTCCGAGGGGGTGGATTAAACCCTAAACATGATTTTCAAAATCTATAAAGTTTTGCTTCTGGTTGTTTAAGTAGATTTGTAGATCTCAAAATTTTGAACATCTTTCGTGTTCAAAGTTTTCCCCGAAAACCCCTAGATGCTTGAGCATTTTGCAAAGTAGCCGCAGGGTCAGTTCTGTGCTTTCCTCGAGCAGTTGCATGGCGGGGTCGATCTCGACGTCGCTCCTGTCCGACACCTGTCCATGGACTCCCGTCTTGTCGAGTACGTGGCGAAATCGCGGGAACGGTTGCCGTCTTTAAAAGCGGGACACCGCCCACTCCGTTTTCCTTTCCACGCCACTGCTTTTCTCTGCTCCACTCTACTTCACTTCGCTCTGCTTCGTCTCCGCCGAGCGCTCGACCTCCATCGTTGACGAACTCGTCCGAGCTCGTTAGCTGCTTCCAATCACTCAATCTTTCGTCATTGCCTTCGCCTTGACCTTGCGCATCCTCGGGGTAAGTTGGTTGAAGCCTTCGAGCCCGCATTCGTCCAGCGCGGCTCTGTCTTCCTCAGCTCCGACGCAACCGCCGCTGCTCTAGTCCGTCTTCGATCGGGCTACGCAGGAGCCGCATTGTCTTTTTGTCTTGGGTTTCTTGTTCCTTGTTCATCTTTGAGTATTGTCGGGTTCTCCGTTTTGCAAATGGTGGACCACAGCTCCGGGAACATCTTCGTGCCGCGCAGTTCTTCGTCTCCACCGGCACGTTCTCCATCGACGGTCGTCTCTGCTTCACCTCCGGCCGCGCTTGCTTGTGCTCCGTGACCAGGGTGAGCCCCTCGACCTCTCCGCTCTTCTCGTTTATCCTGGTGTCAAGCCTTCGAGCTCTGTCCTCGAGCGCCGCCGCTGTTCTTGTTCGGCGCGGCGGTGTGCTCGACGTCTTGTCGTTTGTAGTTGATCTTTTCGAGATCCAAGTCTTGCGCTAGCTTCGCCTAGCTGTCCTGAGTCTGTTCCGAGGGGTAGTTTCCCTCGAACGCGTGTGTGTTCTCTTCGGCGCGCGTCGCGCAGATCTCCGTCGACCGCCAGTGCCGTCGTCGAGGGTGTTGCTTTCAGCTCTGTGTTCGTTTGGCTTGCACTTCGCGTTGTTTGGAGTCCGTTTAGCTCGCTAGAGTTGTTGGTTGTTTCGTTCGAGGTCTGATCGAGGCCTAGTGTCTCTGCTCGAGGCCTAGCTCCTTCGATCGAGGCATGTGTCCGTTGGCATGGGTGCGCTCGAGCTCAGTTCGCTGCCTTTGGCGTCGACAAGGTCTCCTGGGTAGGTTTTAGTCTCGTTTCTGTTGGGCGTTTTGCTCGCGGTCGTCCTCTGAGTCATGATCGAGGCTTAGCTTCTCTGATCGAGGGTCGATCGAGGCCTAGCTTCTCTGATCAAGGGTCGGTCGAGGCTCAGTTTCGTCGATCAAGGTCCTTCTTCCTCGATCGAAGCCTCGTTTCTTTCGGTCGAGGTCTGTTCTCGATGGTGTGCGATCGGTCGAGCCCCGGCAGTTCGTCAGCACCCTCGATGAGGTGTCTCTGAAGGTTTGTTTGAGTCATGGCATACCTTGTTGGGTTCGGCTCGGCAAGACGAAGCAAGTTCGAGGGGGTAGCCGTTCGGTTTGGTCGTCGACGGCGACTCGCCGCCGTGTTTTGTGGTTCTCGACGCCGCCGCTCGAGCCTCTGTGCCGCTGATGGTCGAGTCTCAGCCGTCCGAGGGTCTTGAGCAGAGTTCTTCCCGTTTTCCTGTTTTTAGTTCTGTAGCAATACCCTGTTTAGTTATAAAATGTTTAGAAACCCTTATAACTTTAGGCTTTGAGTGATTTTGGATTATTTGATGCAAATGGTCATTGTCCAGTGACAAACACAAGTTGGACATGCTTGATGAGTCGACGTTTGCTCAGTTGTTTTGGTTGTAAGTGTTAACTTAGATAATCAAGATAGGGCCTAATTAATTTGCTTCCTAGCCTAGTGTTGCTTTCCTTCTTGAAGGGGAGTGGTACTCGAGGGCTACCTGTTTTAGTTTTCTTTTAAGAGCCTGTTTGTTTGTGTTGAGCATCATGTTTACTATTCAAGCATCATCTTAAACATGTCGTTATATCGTGTAGATTGTTCGTTGGTGGGGTTGGATACCTCCAGTGAAGGGGTTTTCTCTCTTGAATCTGAGCTCGAGTTCGTTTATCCCTCCAACAAAGGCAAGCCCCGGTGCATTCAAACATTTCCTTGTATTTAAAATGATTGCTTTAAATACACTTATGTTTATACTATTGCATTACGTTATTCGATCAAATTCCTACTTGATGCATAGCCTTACCTTGAATTATTTATTCCTGTACCTTGATACTGTTTTAAAAATACGAATGTTGCTTCATGCTGCTTAGCAATGCTTAGACCGATAGAGTCAGATGATTTCCTGTCATCTGCAAGAATAGGTGGTAACCTGTTTGCTTCGACAATGGTTCTGTTTTCGAGAAGAATAGCGGATTGCTGCGGCAAATGGCTATGTCCTCTCGATGGAAGTAATAATCTGAGACCGGGCGGACACGGTGTTGGAGAGCCACCAGATGAGGATATCTGGTGAGCGGGTTCTTTCCGCCTGTGTCGATTAGGAACCGTCCGATGATGCATGACTAGGGTTGTGACTTTGGAGTACTTATCACATACTCCGGGAAGCTGGACTCTGGCTATTCTCGCTTGAAGAACGGTTAACCCGCACTGGGAGTGGAGAGATGGCGAGAGTAGTGTGTACCCTCCAAGTTAGCGAACTGGATGGAGGTGTACTGTGCTCTCGGGTGGCGGAACCCCGGTCTTGGCGAGAGGATCCAGGGAAAGGTAGTCATATGCGTGCTTTAAGCGGCTGTATATGCCGTGTGATAGGGAAGCCCCAGCTGGGATAAACCGGTTCGAATCATCGTGTTCCTCGGATATGGAAACATGACCCTGTTTTCTTCTTCGTAGTAATACACTTAAACTGGATACCTGTTGGATCCCTTTGTGGATGGTTATTACCTTGTTATCGATCATACATCTAGGTCGATACTTGAGTAATCTTATGGATAACATAAATGATTTCAATTCTTTTTATAAATGCTCATTTATGCAAAATTCTTGATTCTTGCAAACCACACCTTGAATCCTATGACTTGCATACTGTTTTGTCCACCAAATACTTTTCTTTGTCGGATAAGTCTTGTGGAGTACTCCCGTACTCAGGGTTTGTTAACCCCTGTTGCAGATGAGGATCACAACCCGGTGTGTGTGGCTCCTTGCTGCATGACCGTGGTCAGTGTAGATGAAGAGGAGGAATAAACTGTCTTTGCTTGACTCTTGGGCAAGAGTACCTCGGTTCTTTGTTCTTGCTCTATCAGCAGCTTGATGTATCTTTATCGTGTGACACTAAGTTATGTTTCAAAACTTATGGTTTGTAATATGATTTTAAATTTCCGCTACTTTGATGTAATATAAAAATTTCGTATTACTTCTGTCATGATTGTAATGAGGTGATCCTGTTCGGAAAGACGTGGATGACCCGCTGCAAAGTGGCGACACCTGATGGGCTAATTAAGATTTGGATCATCTGTTGGAGATTAAGTTGGTTAATCCTAACAAGTGGGCCCTATCTTAAGAGGTCCCGTCACAACTGCCGCCAGATCCATAGCAATGGAGTTATTGGGAAGTGCACCACCAGCATGCAGATATGGCCTCAATCAGAGGCGTCGCCAGACGACCACCACACCTCCACTCAGGCCATCCGCACCTCCACGCACCGGAGCCCAGAACCGACAGGTGTACCGAATCAAACGCATGAGGCCCAGATACGGCCATCGACAGGAGCGATGCTGGAAGGCCACCGCCCGCGCAGCCACCCACACCTCGAAGCCTCAAATCCGGCCACACGCCATCACTAGGACACCTCCACCTCTGCTCCCTCCGCCCGCACCTCCTCCTCCACTGCCTTCCAGATCCGGCCGCCGGAACAGCGCGAGGGCCGAATCCGCCGACCCCAACGTCACGAGGCCCCTTGGCCGCGTGGTCTGGTGGCCGGAGAACCGAAGCCTTCGGTCCATCGTTGGTCGGCCGCCGCCGCCCAGACCGCGCCCGAAGAACGCCGGAGCCGAAGAAGAGGCGTCCCGCTGCCACTCCAACGCCGCAGCACAAAAGGCCCCGCCGCCACCATCACAGCAGTCCGCGCGGTCTTACCTGCATCCCACTCCGGCGCCGGCGAGACGAGAGAAGAGGGAGGGGGTTGGAGGCGGTGCGGCGAGGAGAGAGCCGCCCGAATCGCCCTGTGCGGGGGACGACGCGGGGGCGGCGACAGTCTCCGCAAACCCTAAGTTGAAATTAGCACAAATGCAAGTATCTCCATTGTATGGCTAATAATAATTTATGAATATATATATTATATATATATATAACCATATTAGCTTAATTAATTTCTATTAAATTATAATTATTAGAATAAATTTAACTTCAAGGATCCAAACAAATGGGCGGTCATCTACTTTGGGCATATAAGTTGACATTTCTTAAAGAGTATTTTTCTAAGGAAATAGGAGACGTTACACCCACTAAAGATCTATGTGGGTTTCTCAAATAACTAAAGTTCTGTTTGTTGTACTCCCTTTATATTATAAAAAAAAGTCACTTTAGACAGTTTTGATCAAATATTCAAAATATAAATCATAAATAATTTTTAAGTTGTTGAGTTTAAAAATATGAAAATCATACGAATAGATTTATCTTCAAATATACTTTCATAAAATATGAAAATACGCTCTATTCGCTTGGCTTATCAGCCACTGAAACAGTGTTTTTTTCAAACATAAAAATAGTCAAAAATAGTACCAACCGACTTATCAGCCACCGAAACAATCTATTAACTCCACATGTGCCACCAGGCGATGCATGGAAACTCGAACATTCTGAAGTGACAACTGACGACAAGTAGTGAAGTTGTACAAACGATGAGTGAACTCCCTGAAATGTGCCACACATTTCTCTTGGTAGAGTTTAAGAGATGAACTAAATGCTGAGTTCAGCATAGGATACTTTGATTCCCCGGATCCGCGCCCAACCACTGGGAGCGCCGGAAACATTTTATTTAGATATCTCTTCCCGTGAAACAGATAAAAAAAAATATGTTGCATTCTTTATATTATATATATGATTATTATTAAAGAAACAGCGACTCCACACGGCAGACGGATTATGGTTATATATATACAAATAAACAAATAGTAGAACAGCAGGTGCATATATATGTAATCTCTGCCAAGCATCGTCAGGCTGCCGTTGCTTCCAACCCCTAAAAAACAAAGCAGAGATTGGCCGACCCAGACCGGAAAGGTTAACTAATCCTCATTTAATTAGTTATCATCAGGGCCTTCAGGGGGCTTAACCAATTGGATTAGATTACCTAAACACGAGGCGATCAGAACACGGGGCCGCTTTTTGGCGCCATCATATCGCCGGCTGCATCCATCGATCTATCGCGGCGGCCCTGTTCTGCCCTGCGACTGATTATATACTAGTATTAACAAACTATTATAGTGTTATAATCAGCTAGTTAGTCTGGGGGGAGAAGATGATTGGCACGGCTGATTAGCAGGGACGCCGGACAGCAAGCTAGCAGTGGGTCGCTGTCTGCTCTGCTTGCTGCTACTACTGGGTATTCAGCAGGAGGAGGAGGGGTATTCTCGCGTCCGGACAAGCGTCAAGGGGCCGGACATGCCATGTGCCACCTCATCTCCCACGCTTAAAATTATCTCTTCTGTGTTTTTTTTTCTTCTCTCCTTCCACCTCCTCAGAGTTCTCGTGATCACAGCATGCAGCGTGCAGGGAGGATGGGCGCGGCACGGCCAAGGATCCAATCAAGCACAGCCCGACCAGCACAAACAGTTAACTCTGCCGTGCCATGCCGTGTCACCACGTGGGCTCTATCAGCGGTTAGGCGTGGCAAGAAGACATGACGGTAGTTTAGCTATGTCTCGCCATCCTGATGATCTTGGACTGCCCTCTAAGCTGGTGATGAAGTGGGAGAACAAATGAAGGGAAGGGGAGTGGCGGGAGAGGACAACAAAAGAGAGAAAAGTGGTGACGCCATCGGCATTGTGGACGATAGAAGCGGTGGTGTCATCGGCGTGGAGGGTGTGGCAAGGGGTCAAGGGGCGTGAGTGAGAGAAACATGTCGCAAGGAGTGTGTCACACTGCACATGGAATCTGAGGATGATATGGAACAAGACGGAGCATGACAAGGATCGATGACTCAATTAATTGATACTTTGATATGCATGTTGAATAGTTCAATGTGTTGCATCAATGGTAACAATCTAGATTTGGAGTTGAGTTCAAGGATGTCTTGCATGTTTGTTTGACGGGGCTGGTGAGAGATCTCGAGTGTTTTGGATAATTGATGAAACCTAAGGTACTAACCTAGCTCTAAGTGTTTGAGTAGGTCTAGTACACTCATTGAAGATGATGACAAGTGATAGAGCAAGCAAAGGTGGTGGAGACCTAAAAGCTCACACTTGGAGAAGAAGAGAAGTGAAAAGATCCTAAGCAATTCAAGGCAAAAGTATATGCTAGGGCTTTTCTTTTGGTGGTCAAGACACCAAGTGGGTGTGATCGCTTTTAGGATAGACAACTGTACTATTAAGAGGGGAAATTCAATAGTGATTGCGGTTTGTCAAGTGTCACTAGGTGTTATCTATAGTGCATGTGAATTTAGAACCTAGTGACATACACCATGCTAATTGTCAAGTAAAACATGCCAAGAAGTGTTCACTAAAGAGGTATCTTCGTGCTTGGCAACTTAGAGCAAAGGTGGAAGAATCAGAGAAGAGAAAAGGGCGTCGGACGCTGCAGCTGAGGGCGTCAGACGCTGAGGACTTTGACTCAATGCGTCCGTCGGCCTCAGATAAGCAGCAGAAGAATTCCAGAAGGCGTCGGACGCTGAGGCGCAGCGTCCGTCGCAAAACGAGTGTAGCGTCCGTCGGGCTTCCAGTGGGCTCTGCAAGCGAGTGAAGCGAAGACTTGCGTCGGACGCTGGAAGATCAGTGCGTCGGACGCTGGTACGAAGCGTCCGTCGCCCACACAGCAGCCCAACGGCTAGTTCTGACAGTGCGTCGGACGATGGCGACGGAGCGTCCGTCGCCCCCGTTTCGAGCGTCCGTCGCCAACTTAACAGGGCAACAGTTTGAAGACTTTGAGGGAGTCTATAAATATTTGGTGGCCGACTCTAGGGTTTCTAACTCGCACATTTGAACATCTTGAGACTCCTTTGAGCTGAGCAAACTCCCTCCCACTCATCTCTATGCTTGGTTAGTGAATTTCCAAAAGAGATTGAGTGATCCAAGTGCATTTCGCATATAGCTTGCATCTAGTGGCACTTGGGAGACGTTCTCGCTGCGGATTTCTTGTTACTCTTCGTGATTGCCATCACCTAGACGTTTTGGAGCAGCGGAAGTAGATCGAGAAGTTTGGTGATTGTGCTTAGTCGACTACAAGGTGATTGTGAGGGGTTCTTGTGCCTTCCCCACGGGAGATCGCAATTGGAAACTCTATTGGATTGCTCGTGGCGTTTCAATAGCCTCATCTTGTGTTGGTTGTGTGGCACCCGGTGACGGATTTGGCGTGTGAGGCCAATTAGCGTGTGAACCTCCAAGTGAGTGTCTTGCCACAATGGGGACTAGATAGTTGGTAAACTAGTGAACCTCGGAAGAAAATCAAGTGTCAACCTTGTTGTCTCTATTGTGAGTGATTGGTTTTCTTGGTGATCACTTGATTTGTTCATCCACTCCTCTCCATGGCGGTATAATCACCTTTCCCATCTTTGCATTACCTTACTCATACTTTTCTTAGTATATTAGGTTGTGCCTAGAGGGCTACTAGAATTGAGTAGGCATTGTGTGATTCTAGACTTATTAGGATAGAAATTGTGGTTAGGTGGCTTTGCATCCCCTAGTAGGGTAGTGCAAGTCAAGCTTCGCCTCATTAATATCTAACTTGTTGTTGAGTTTGTTTTTAGTTTTCAAATTAGGCTATTCACCCCCCCCCCTCTAGCCATCACTTAAGACCTTTCAGCTGGTCACACATGATGCCCCAAGATCATTGGCATGGCTAAAAGAAGCTATGAATAGTGGCAGTGACTTTGTCAAGCAAAGAGATTGGCGAGTGGCCAACTGAACATTGAGGCGCTTATATGGGCTCAAGGTGGAGTGGAAACGATGGTGAGAAAAGCATGGTGAGTTTAGGGCGCTGGTGAACATGACAACAAAGATGGTGTGTTGTGAAGGAGATATGTTGTATGCAAAACTTCTAGTGGTTCTTGGTTTGACCAATCTATTGTGGTTGTCTAACCACCCATAGATAGTTGGGTCCTAGATAGTTTGACTATGGTGGTTTACAATTTGGTCATCATGCGAGTTTTGGTGAAATCAATGTCCATGGTTAAAACATGTGGAGATCATAAAGGTTCAAGTGAGTGACTTGTAGAAGAGAGAATGGTTTCTTGTTTAGATAAGTTTGTTGCAAAACTTTGTTGGAGGTGGAGTGATGGAACATAAAGTTTATGAGTTCGCATCGTATGCCTGAAGATGGTGTGACTAGATGAGGCTTGTTCATCATGGTTATTTGGGTTTGAACAACAAAAGATGGCAATTGAAGTCCCTTTACACTAAGGTTCATACATGGAAACTTTTGTGACGGAGGGTTTGATAAGCAATGTTGTGATGGAAACAAGTAAACTAGTGATCACTATGAATTGAATCCTAGTAGCTAATCACTAAGGTACAATGTGTTGAGAAGGTGCTATAAAAATAGTTAGCCTCTATCTAGCACCTATGTGGTTGTACTTTTGTTATACCAATACATAAAAATAAATAAAATATGGCACCTAAAATTAGATAAAGAAATATAAATATGGTACAATGTCTAAAAAGACTATATGGAGTTATTTAGGTCTGCCTAGTGACTAGGTGGTTGTACTTACATATAGGACTAGGTTGCTCAAGGAACAAGATATTTGTGATAAAATAAGTGATTCAAAGAAAAGTGATGGAAATGTAATGGTATCTCGTGCTATGGTTCTAGTCTGTGTTTTGTTAGGACATACCTTTCCTTATAAAGTTTTTACTAGATTTGCTAGTAAACAAGAGAGGGGCTAGGAAGAAACAAGTTTTATGATAGGTAATAACAGGTCACAACACTAGTTTATAACAAGTGTTACAATATGGTAATTTTTGTTAACATTACGACACTTTTTGTGGATTGGATTAGTTTTAGCAAGAATTTCAATTCATCATAAGGTTAACTAGAAACTTAACTCACTACACTGAAAAACACTATTTTTCCTCTATTGCTCCTATTCTCTAGTTTTGTCCTTTCAGTACATGATGACAGGAACCCAAAAACTATGAGGATTGAAGAATCGTGGACCCTTGTGTTTAGGCGATTAACGACAATGCTAGGTCACTATGACTAACGTGTGTTTTGCAGAGGCAAAGTCATTTGTGTTAGGTCATTAGTGATACAATTTGAATGGGCTTAATGGATATTCATGCCCCCAAGATGGAAATCGTTTCGGTTGCAAAGGATGATGATACAAGTTGAAGACTAGGCTAGTTCTTAGTGCCATAAGGTTGAGAAGGGCACTAAGTATAGCTAGGGTTTTGTTTTTTTCTTTGACCGTACTATAAATAGGGTATGAGATTAGTAGCTTGACCTAGGAGAGTTTAGGAGAGTGGGTATATGCACACTTGTCACAACTAGTCCTAGAGACCTTGCTTTCAGCCCTTGGTTAACCCTAGAAATGGTAGGAGCAAAATCCCTTGAGAGATCTCAGCGAAAACAGTTGAAATTTGGGGAGAAAGAGGCTCCGGACCAGTCTGCCAAGTAGGCGTCGGACCAAGGAGAGTGGTCCGACGGTCCCTGACTTAGGCAAAAGTCCAGCTCGAGAAGCTCCGGACCACCTGTCTGGAGAGCGTCGGACCATAGGAGAGTGGTCCGATGGCTCGTGTCAGAGAGAGAGAGAGCCTGAAAGAAGGCTCCGGACTAGTCCGACGCTTCAAGACAGGAGGCTGTTTTCATACAGTAAGCTCCCTGGCTCCGGACCAGAACGTCGGACTAGGGCTCTGGACCAAGGAGAGTGGTCCAGTGGTTCGAAGAAGAGAAAATGTTTTCACTCAGTGAGCACCCTGGCTCCGGACCAGTGCGTCGGACCAGGGCGTCGGACCAAGCAGAGTAGTCCGACGGTGCCTGAGTTTGAATTCAGAGTGAGCTCTGGACCAGTGTGCTTGGTCCGGTGGTGTGAGCTCCGGACTAGTCCGGTGGCTTCGCAGAGAAAAGAAAAAGCAAAAAACGGCTAGTTTTGGAAGTGGGGACTATTTATAGTTGCCCCCTTCGTCCTTAGGAGTTCTCTTGGCCATTGTTTCAGTTGATGACACCTTGAGAGAACCTTTGGAGAGCCAAGTGCCTAGTGAGGGAGATATTAGAGAGAGTTCATCTTGTTCTTCCCTTCTAGAGTGATTAGGAGTGATTTGTGTGCATCCATCCACCTTCCTAGCCTTGAGTTAGTCAAGTGAAGGTCTTGTTCTTGTTACTCTTGGTGTTCGACAGCACCTAGATGGTTCGGTGGTGTTCGGAGGAAGTGATCGCCAAAAGATTGTCGGCGGCTCTTCTCCAAGCTTCTGTGATCGGTTGTGGGCGATTCACCGAGCCGGAGTGGCGAAGAATCAGCCCATAGAGAGCACTCTACCCTTGCGCGGGTAGAGGGGGAGCGATACCTTGCGAGGTGCTCCAACGAGGACTAGGGGGGTGTGTCGACACCTCGATACCTCGGGAAAGCATCGCTGCGTCACTGGGATTCTCTTTCCCTAGCTCTCTACTTTATTGCATTTACTTTGAGCTGAGTTCTTATCTTTCCTACTAGAATTGCTTAGGTTGTTCTTAATTTCCATGAACTGCCACCGCTTTCTAGCTAGGACACACGGACGGTAGGCACTAGGGGGTGATTGGCATTTGATAGGTTTTCATATTTGCTTTAGAAATTTAAAACAAGCCCAATTCACCCCCCCCCCCTCTTGGGCATCTTGATCCTTTCAATTGGTATCGGAGCCTTGTTGCTCTAAATTAGGCTTCACCATCTAGAGCAAGATGTCCCTTGGGGATGGACCGCCACCCATGTTCGATGGGGATGACTTTCCTTATTGGAAAGTGCGGATGGAGGCCTACCTTGAGGCCGTGGATGTCGGCGTTCACAAAGCCGCCACCATAGGCGGAACGGTGTTCGCCGAGGATCCCTACTTTGAGAAGAACAATGCTAAGGCAAAGAACATTCTTTTCCGTGGCATTTGCAAGGATGTGTTCAACCATGTGCGAAATTGCAAAACCGCGCATGAAATTTGGACAAACATTTGCGCTCTACACGAGGGCACTAAATGTGAAAGAGAAGAGCGTGATCACCTCATCATTGCTAAGTTAAATGCTTTCACCATGCTATCTCATGAAAATGCTAATGAAATGTACTCTCGCTTGAATGTGCTTGTAGAGGAGTTGAATGGCCTTGGGCTCTCTCAAATGACACCGGCCGATGTGGTGCGCAAGATACTTTGTGTCTTACCAATAGACAAATATGGCCACATCGTCACGGTCCTTCATCAAGGCGATCTCTCCGCAACTACACCAACACAAGTGTTGGGCAAGATCAATGCTCATGAGATGTACATGAAGATCAATGATGGAAGTTCATCCTCCTCCAAGAAGAAAGAGAAGGAGGAGAAGAAGGACTTGGCTCTCAAGGCATCTTCCAAGGAGAAGTGCAAGATTCAATATGTCATTGAGAGTGCAAGTGATGATGATAATGATGATGATGAAGACAACATCGCTCTTATGGTGAAGAAGACCACCAAGATGTTGAAGAGGCTAAACAAGAATGGAGTCAAGTTTGACTCAAAGAAGAAGAAATTCTTCACAAGCTCTTCAAGGAAGCCAATCTCTCAAATGAAGTGCTACAATTGTGGCACTCTTGGTCATCTAGCTCATGCTTGCCCCAAAGAGAAGAAAGACAAGTTCAAGAACAACAAGTTCAAGAACTTCAAGAAGAACAAGGGCGGCAATGATGGCTCAAGTGATGATGACAAGAAGCAAGACAAGCCATACAAGAAAAAGAAGAACTTCAACTTCCACAAGAAGAAGAAGGATGGCAAGGCTTACATTGTGGGTGATTGGCTCACAGATATTGATGATTCAAGTGACTCCTCCGATAATGAGAGTGAAGAAAAGAAGGTGGCCGCCTTGGTGATTGGTTCTTCTATTCCACCGCCACCTCCTCCTTCATCGCCGGGCTCTTCCTCTACACACCTATGCCTTATGGCTAAAGGTGACAAGAAGGTACAAAAAGAGAATGATGGTGATAACCTCTCTAGTGATGATAGTGACGATGAAGAAGCACCTTCCTATGATGAGCTAATTAAAATTTGCAACAAGTACGCTAGCATCATAAGGAAGTACAAGAGTAAAAATGACAAACTTCTTGAGATCAAAGAAAACTTGCATGATAAGCTTGACACCTTGTCTAGTGCTAATGATGATTTGAAGCTTGAGATTAATTCTCTCACATCTAGCACTAGGGAGCTCAAAGCCTCTCTTAAGCAAGCAAATGAGAAACATGATAAGCTTGAGAGGTCATCCCAAGAGCTCCACACAAGGTATAACTTGCTAAAAGATGACTACAACCAAGTGAAAAGTGATCATGGCACACTAGTGGTAGCAAATGAATTGCTTACTCAAGATCTTACACATGTTGATACTAACCCATGTGCTAAGTGTGCAAGTGCTACCTCTTGTGAAATCGAGCTTGATGATGTGGCTCTTGAGCAAAGTGCTAAGTGCAAGGGAAAGAGAGTTGTAGAAGCCGACAAGTATGATGATTATATGAAGATGAGGGAAGAGAACTCAAAGCTCAAGGAAGAGCTAATCAACCTCAAGGAAAACAAGCCCTTCACCATCAAGCCGGCTCAAGAAGAATACAAAGATGCTATCACTTTGATCAACTCTCTTAGAGAAGAAATTGTCAAGCTCAAGAATGACAAGACCAAGCTTACAAGTGGCCTTGAAAAGTTCACCAAGGGCCACAATCTCCAAAGTGAGCTTCTAATGAGCACCGTCATGAAGAATGACAAGACCGGTATAGGGTTCAAGGAAAACCAAGTGATTAAGGCCAAGGTCAAGATTGAAGCCAAGAACTACTACAAGAACAAGTACAATGGCTACAATCAAGAGAAGCCAAAGCCCAAGCCTAAGAGGTGTTTTGGATGTGGATAAATTGGTCACTTCGAGTTTCAATGCAAGACTCCACTTCCCAAGACCTTGCCCAAGCACACTAGGCCATTTGCTTATGATGCTCACTATGTCATCAACAAAGATTCCAAGGGTAGACCACTTGTGGTGTTCCTTGGACCACCAATGAAGAACAAGCCTAGGGTTCTTTGGGTTGCTAAGGAGTTGGTTGACAAGGCAATGGGGCCCCGCACTAAGGGGGTTCCCAAAAACCAAGCTTAACTCCAAGTTGCTTGTGTGTAGGTGAACTACAAGACCGGTGGGAGCCATTGGGTAATTGATAGTGGTTGCACTCAACACATGACCGGCGACCCCCGGATGTTCACCACACTTGATGAGGATTGTGCAAATCAAGACAAGATTACTTTTGGGGATAATTCAAAGGGCAAAGTTCAAGGCTTAGGAAAAGTGGCTATCTCTCAAGATCAATCAATTTCCAATGTCTTGCTAGTACAATCTTTGAGCTTCAATTTGCTATCGGTCGGTCAACTTTGTGATCTCGGGTTTCAATGTCTCTTCACTCCAAATGAGGTGATTGTGACCAAGATTGAAGATTCATCAATGATATTCAAAGGGTTCCGGCACAACAACCTCTACTTAATGGACTTCACTTCAAATTAAGCTAACTTGCAAACTTGTCTATTCTCCAAGAATTCTTTGGGTTGGCTATGGCATAGAAGATTAGCACATGTGGGCATGTCAACCTTGAAGAAGCTTGTCAAGAAGGAAATGGTTAGAGGAATCAAGGATGTGGTGTTTGAGAAGGACAAACTTTGTAGTGCATGTCAAGCCGGCAAGCAAGTGGCAAACACTCATCCAACCAAAGCTTTCATGTCAACCTCAAGAGTCCTAGAGTTGCTACACATGGATCTATTTGGCCCGACCACCTATGCTAGTCTTGGAGGAAATCTCTATTGCTTGGTGGTAGTGTATGACTACTCTCAATACACTTGGGTGTTCTTTCTTCAAGACAAGGGAGAGACACAAGGCATCTTCAAGAAGTTTGCTACAAGAGCTCAAAATGAATTTGATGTGAAGATCAAGAAGATTAGAAGTGACAATGGCACCGAATTTGTGAACACAAAGATTGAAGATTATTGTGATGAAGTGGGGATCAAGCATGAGGTGTCCGCCACATATACTCCACAACAAAATGGTGTTGTAGAGAGGAAGAACCGGACGCTCATAACTCTAACAAGGTCTATGCTTGATGAGTACAACACTCCAGAGAAGTTTTGGGCGGAGGCAATCAATACCGCTTGCTATGCGGCAAACCGTCTCTTCGTCCAAAGGCTATTAAAGAAGACCCCCTATGAGCTTGTCAATAGGAAGAAGCCGGATATTTCATTCTTCTGGGTGTTTGGTTGCAAGGTGTACATCTACAAGAAGCGCCAACACTTGGGTAAATTCCAACGACGGTGTGACATTGGTTTCCTTGTTGGATATTCACTTAAATCCAAGGCATACCGTGTATTTAACAAAGCCACCGGCTTAGTTGAAGAAACATATGACTTGGAGTTTGATGAAACTAATGGCTCCCAAGGAGCGCTTGAGGATATTGATGTAGGTGATGAACCCTTGAGGGAGGCAATGAAGAATATGCCAATTGGTGCTATCAACACGCAAGAGGTGGAAGAAGTTGAAGATGAAGCAAATCAAGATCCTTCTCCACCTCACACACCTCAAGTTGATGAAGAAAATCAAGTGAGGGAAGCTCAAGAAGACACTCACATCCCTCAAGATCAAGCCGAGGCCGAAGCAAGCAATGTTGAAGCACCGCGTCCCCCTCCTCAAGAGACACATAGAAGATCAACACCTATCCTTCAAGCTCACCCCCATGATAAAATTATAGGGAGTCCATCAAAGGGAGTAATGACTCGCTCTAGACTTGCATCTTATGTTGAACATCACTCGTTTGTTTCCTTTGTTGAGCCTACTAGTGTTGAAGAAGCACTTGCGGATCCGGATTGGGTGAATGCCATGCATGAAGAACTCAACAACTTCACCTGGAACCAAGTGTGGACACTTGAAGAGAATCCAAAGGATGCAAGAATCATTGGCACAAAGTGGGTGTTTAGGAACAAGCAAGATGATCAAGGCGTGGTTGTGAGAAACAAAGCAAGATTGGTGGCAAAGGGGTTCTCTCAAGTAGAAGGACTCGATTTTGGAGAGACCTTTGCTCCGATTGCAAGACTTGAAGCCATCCGTATCCTTTTGGCGTATGCCTCACATCACAAAATGAAACTTTTCCAAATGGATGTGAAGAGCGCCTTCTTAAATGGTTTCATAAATGAACTTGTCTATGTCTCACAACCTCCCGGGTTTGAAGACCCAAACTTGCCTAATCATGTGTATAGGCTGTCCAAGGCACTCTACGGATTAAAGCAAGCTCCAAGAGCTTGGTATGAGAGGCTAAGGGACTTCCTAATTAAGAAGGGCTTCAAGATCGGGATCGTCGACACAACACTATTCACCAAGAAGCTAAATGGAGAGATCTTCATTTGCCAAGTATATGTCGATGACATTATATTTGGATCAACAAACCAAGATCATTGCAAGGAGTTTTGTGACTTGATGACCAAGGAGTTCGAGATGTCAATGATTGGCGAGCTAACCTTCTTCCTTGGCTTTCAAGTGAAGCAAATGAGAGAAGGGACCTTCATCTCTCAAGAGAAGTACACTTATGATCTACTTAAGAAGTTCAAGATGGAGGATTTAAGACAATCAAGACCCCAATGCCTACTAATGGGCATCTCGATCTCGATGAGGGAGGTAAACCGATTGACCAAACTCTCTATCGTTCTATGATCGGTAGTTTACTTTACCTCACCGCCTCTAGGCCGGATATGATATTTAGTGTGTGTATGTGTGCTAGGTTTCAAGCAAGCCCTAAGGAGTCGCATCTTTGTGCGGTCAAAAGAATCCTTAGGTACATCAGACACACCCCTAGCATGGGTCTTTGGTATCCCAAAGGAGCCCCCTTCCAACTAGTTGGCTATTTCGATTCGGATTATGCCGGGTGTAAGGTTGATAGGAAGAGTACCTCCGGCGGGTGCCACATGCTAGGAAGATCACTTGTTTCTTGGTCCTCAAAGAAGCAAAATAGTGTGGCATTGTCAACCGCTGAGGCGGAATACATTGCCATGGGAGCAAGTTGTGCACAAATCTTATACATGACCCAAACACTTCTTGATTACGGCGTTGTTTTAAAAGAGGTTCCACTTTTGTGTGATAATGAAAGCCCCGTAAAGCTTGCTAATAACCCAGTTCAACACTCTCGCACCAAGCACATAGATATTCGCCATCACTTTCTTAGAGATCATGTTGCTAGAAAAGACATCACACTAGTTGGAGTTAAGAGCGAAGATCAATTGGCGGATATCTTCACAAAACCACTCGATGAAACAACCTTTTGTAGGTTGAGAAGCGATTTGAATGTGCTTGATCACTCTAACTTCACTAAAAGATGAGCTTGTGTGAACCTTGCATTCATTTGTAATATATCATGTTTAATTTGGTAATGCACATAGGCTTGGCTAACGCGGTTGAGATAACCGCCCTCAGCGTGTGACAAAGCTTAACCGCAGTTTAAACTTGCAAGCAACCTAGATTCAAATTCCGTTTTGCATTGCATATGCATGAGTGTTGCTTCTTCGTTTCTTTTCGGTTAAGTTTTTGGTCATCCTCTAGGTTCATCACTTAGGGGGAGCAATTCAACGCTCTAGCTTCAGCTAATACCCCTCTTGTACTCCTATGGTGACCCTTGGAGCTTTATTGAACTATTTTCTTATGAAAACTAATCCTAGCCTATGGCAAACTATTTCTAAATTGAGGGTTTGAGAGATGGTTCTTATGTTAAGTCCAACAAGTGCTCCTCTTTGCTCTTTTGTGTTGGCACTTGGCTAAGAGAAAAGGTTGGAGAGAAAAACAGGAAAATTCAGAGCAAAATCAAGCACCGGACCACCCTCCGGACCACTCTGCATGATCCGACGCTCAGTGGTCCGACGCTCTGTCCCTCTCTGCATAAAAATTCTCCAGTCACAGAAACCGTCGGACCACCCGTCCAATGCTCCTCCGGACCATAGACAAGTGGTCTGGTGCCTCGGTCAGCGCTCAACAGTTCAGTCAAAGCACCGTCGGACCAGTCCGATGAGTAGTCCGATGCCTTGGTCCGGTGGTCGGGTGCTCTCTGTTTTCTTCTCTGGTTTCCGTCGGACCCTCCGTCGGACCAGCCTCCGGACCAAGCAGAGTCGTTCGACGCTCTGAAATTTTGTGATAACCCCCCCCCCCCCGCACCGGCTGGTTCTCAAGCAGTTGCCGTTTTCCACCGTCATCCGTACGCCGCGCCGCCGCTTGCCCTAGCTCGGCCGTCCGCCTATGCCCGCACACCTCGCCGCCGGTGAATCCTTCACCGGAGCGCCGCTGTCATCGCTGCTCTGCTTCCCTCCCCGCCGAGCAGCAGCACCAGTCATCCACCGCCGCCTGCCACCTCCTCCACCGACCTTGCCGCCGAGGAAACCCCCCCCCCCCTCGCCGGCAATCAACAGCTCCGCTACCTCTACCCTGCCTCTCTCTGCCACATCCACCGACCCATTTCCTTTGACATTGCCAAGAAGTGTTACCACCTAGGGTTTGAGAATTCGTCGTCGATCCGCTTTTATCTTCGACCTTCATTGACTTTGTGTCATTGTGGCTAGGGTATGATGTTAATCTTTAATTTCGTGTTTTGTCGAATTATAGATCACATTATGTCCTAGATTGATTCCTTGCCAACACTTAATCAAATTCAAATCACTAAATTCAATCACTTATTGCAATCCGCAGTTGGTGATCTCTTTTGGAGTGTGGTTCCTCACTTGAATTGCTCTAATTAGATACGCTCACTTACCTCAGGTATCATGACAGATTTCATTCTTTTACTTATCTAGATGCTTGCTTCTATACGGATTCTTATCTCTAGATTTTATATATGCTTATATATACCCTGTCTATTCTATCTAGCAGCAGTCAGTGGCAGCTTAAACTTGGGGCAAAGCCCGCGAGTATGGATTGAGGCAAAGCCTCAGAAGGGTCAGTCAAGTGGCTTGGCAAGCCCCTCTTATTAGTTGTGTTTGATCAGTGACTGTGGTGCTTGTGACAGTTGATTCTGGTCAGTGGTTCTTGCAGTTGGTTTGTGACAGTGGTTAGTGATTCTTGTCAATGGGCAGTGACTCTCTTATTGATCAATTATGGCTCGTGGTTCTCGCGCTCGCGCTAGTGGCTCAGGTGATGACACTCCTCCTCCTCCACGTCCTTCAAGAGACAAGGGCAAGAAGCAGATTGTTGAAAAGCCCAAGAAAAAGAAGCGAAAGCTTACAGAGGCCGAGAAGGCTGAGGCAGTGGCAGATGCAGCAGACCATGCAAAGCGAGGTGGTTGCCGAGGTTTTGTTAGACTTGGCACCCCTCCGCGGAATTTACCGTCTACTCCTCCCACTGAGTCACAGACAGAGGACGCTCCAGAGGAGCAAGAGCTTGTCATGGAAGCTCTTGGTACACCATTGGCACCTCGTTCCTAGGGGCGAGCTACTCGTTCTCAGGCAACTCAGTCACCTCAGAGTGCCTCAGCAGCTCCCACAACAGCTTCAGCATCCGTTCACCTTGATCTGAGGAACCTCACAGCTAAGCAGGTGAAGAAGCTTCGGTTTGTAGCTCTTGAGAAGTGGTGCCCTGATCAGCGTGACCCCAGAGCCTCTCCAGGATGGCACACACCTCTCATAGAAGATTTCTACAGAGCAGCTCAGCTTACCAGCATCCAGATCAGACCTCACAGAGTTTGCTCCTTGGAGAGCATTATTGAGTTGGCTGGTGAGGAGATTCAACCCTTTATCACATATCTTCCAGGAATCGCCGATCTACTTGGTCGTTCTGGAAACTATATTGAGAGATGGGTCCGAGAGTTCTATGCCTCAGTGTGGGTTGATCCGGAGCATCACTTCCTTTAGTATACCTTCAGAGGAGAACGATACAGGCTCTATATGACTCGGCTCAGAGAGATCCTTCACCTCACTCAGACAGCTGGAGAGCTCAACCTTCACTATGACTGCTACAGAGGAGCCTCTGTGCCTCGCCGAGCTCGAGGTGGCCGTACGTTGATAGTTCAGGAGGTTGCTCCTCTCTTCAAGCCACCTTTCTCAGAGGGCTCACGTCGTACCCCGGCAGAGCTCCGTCCTACCGTTCATCATTTGAACAAGGTTCTCTGGCGTACCTTGCTGCCTCGCACCGGTACAAGAAAGGATTGACCAACATGCAGAAGCTACTTCTTCAGGCCCTCGTCTCTCAGACACCGTTCGACATAGCCGACTTCCTTGTGTCAGAGATTGAGGATGTTATCGCTGATGGTATGAGGGCATGACGTCAGTTTCCATATGCTCACTGGATTTCTTCTATCATAGCTATTGAGCTTGAGGGAGCCAACCCCGGACTCCGTGCCTTGCTAGATCAATCACCGACTTCCTTCCCAGCCTACAGGGTTCTTGGTTCTTTTGACAGCCGGTTCGGGAACCGGGTGCTTCGTCTTGTCAGGGAGAGGACTGCTCCAGCCGACAGAGATGATGTTGATACTCAGGATGAGTTGATCCGAGGTGTTGAGCAACAGGAGCTTCATGGCTTGGATACTAGAGCTGATGTGACTCCTGAGGATACTTCTTCCGACAGCTCAGACGCCGACTTCCAGCCAGTTCCTCCTATGCCTCCACGGGCTCACGACACTGAGGCTGGTGGCTCTAGCTTCGCTACAGAGACTATGATGCTGAAGATACTTGATCGTCTCAATGAGCAGCAGAGTTCCTTAGTCACTGCAGTTACTCAGGTCCAGCAGCGACAAGATGAGATGCAAAGGCAATCTGAGGAGCGCCACTTTGAGATGCAGCGACAGATGCTTGCCACGCAGTTGGAGTCACAGCGTTTACAGCTACAGTCTCAGCAGCTTCAGCAGCAGAATATGGCTTTTATGACCCACATGATGAAGTGGACTAGCGCCCCTCCTCTTGAGTTTTCAGCTGCACCCCAGATCCATATGATGAGCTCGTCACAGCCATCTCAGTCAGTTGGGCAGCTAGCAGGACCACAGCATTCAGTTGGCCCCTCAGTTGGCCCTTCAGTGGCCCCTTCGAGTTCCGCCGGACAGACCGTCACTCCCACCCCAGCCGTACAGTCTAGTGGACTTCAGGGTGCCGGATTGACCACCCCGTTCCAGTCCCCAGCGACTTAGGTCACACAGTGGTTGGACACCTTCAGCCCGACTCAGCAGTTCACCCCTCTCACTACCGGTTTCACGCTGCTCTCTGTTACGATGGGTGCTACTGCCAGAGATCTCTCCGCGTCATTCAGCGACATTACAGGGCAGCCGTCCCCCACTGGTCAGCAGATAGCAGCAGAGGTTGAGGCAGAACTGGTTGCACCGACAGCTGATCAGCACCGCTCTTCAGTAGCTTCCTCAGAGGCTACACACGACAGTCGAGCTCTAGCCGTATCCACTCCACCCACAGCTGCAGTTGCTATCGATGCCACTGTGGTTACTACGACTCCAGTACAGCCTCCGTAGTCTCCGGTCCTTCAGACTCCAGTCGAGTCCGTGCATGAGGCACAACCGGAGACCGCAGCTCCCGAGGCTCCAGCAGCGACAGTGGAACCGGATTCTGCTCCTACTCCTACCCCAGCTACCGCTCCAGAGTCCTCGACAGCCGAGATAGCAGGCATGTCAACTTCTGAACCCCAGACCGCTTCACTTCCAGCGTCAGACACTCAGGGGGAGGACTCAGATGATGAGACCTACTTGGCATCGTTCATGGTGCTCGACCGCTCCACGGCTGCTTCCACTCCGCCTCCAGACGCTTAGCTTTGGTGCTTCGACGCCAAAGGTTGAGAGGGAGAGTCGAATAGATGGGCTAGTTTCAGGGGGAGCTAGTAGGATTCGTTCTTTTGATGTGTATTAACTCTATCGCATCATGCATCACGTTTACCGTATTTATGCATTGTATGATATGTGTGATGTTTGAGGCTTGATGGTTGTGTGACATGTGTGGACCTTTAACTATATATATCATGTCACTTGGTTATGCTATATTGCTTCCGCGCTAATCTCTGATCATTTGGCTACAGCATATCCCTTATGAAATCAAGTACTATGTTCAATTCATATCAAGTGTGCTTGTCATGGCTTGAATGGTTAGGCATGCTTTTGTCTTTCTTATCACTAACTCATGCCTATCTCATGTCAAGTCATGTTTTCTTTTATCAAAATTCACTCATTATTCTCTACTCGAGCTTGTATTGTCGTCAATCACCTAAAAGGGGGAGATTGAAGAATCATGGACCCTTGTGTTTAGGCGATTAACGACAATGCTAGGTCACTATGACTAACGTGTGTTTTGCAGAGGCAAAGTCATTTGTGTTAGGTCATTAGTGATACAATTTGAATGGGCTTAATGGATATTCATGCCCCCAAGATGGAAATCGTTTCGGTTGCAAAGGATGATGATACAAGTTGAAGACTAGGCTAGTTCTTAGTGCCATAAGGTTGAGAAGGGCACTAAGTATAGCTAGGGTTTTGTTTTTTTCTTTGACCGTACTATAAATAGGGTATGAGATTAGTAGCTTGACCTAGGAGAGTTTAGGAGAGTGGGTATATGCACACTTGTCACAACTAGTCCTAGAGACCTTGCTTTCAGCCCTTGGTTAACCCTAGAAATGGTAGGAGCAAAATCCCTTGAGAGATCTCAGCGAAAACAGTTGAAATTTGGGGAGAAAGAGGCTCCGGACCAGTCTGCCAAGTAGGCGTCGGACCAAGGAGAGTGGTCCGACGGTCCCTGACTTAGGCAAAAGTCCAGCTCGAGAAGCTCCGGACCACCTGTCTGGAGAGCGTCGGACCATAGGAGAGTGGTCCGATGGCTCGTGTCAGAGAGAGAGAGAGCCTGAAAGAAGGCTCCGGACTAGTCCGACGCTTCAAGACAGGAGGCTGTTTTCATACAGTAAGCTCCCTGGCTCCGGACCAGAACGTCGGACCAGGGCTCTGGACCAAGGAGAGTGGTCCAGTGGTTCGAAGAAGAGAAAATGTTTTCACTCAGTGAGCACCCTGGCTCCGGACCAGTGCGTCGGACCAAGCAGAGTAGTCCGACGGTGCCTGAGTTTGAATTCAGAGTGAGCTCTGGACCAGTGTGCTTGGTCCGGTGGTGTGAGCTCCGGACTAGTCCGGTGGCTTCGCAGAGAAAAGAAAAAGCAAAAAATGGCTAGTTTTGGAAGTGGGGACTATTTATAGTTGCCCCCTTCGTCCTTAGGAGTTCTCTTGGCCATTGTTTCAGCTGGTGACACCTTGAGAGAACCTTTGGAGAGCCAAGTGCCTAGTGAGGGAGAGATTAGAGAGAGTTGATCTTGTTCTTCCCTTCTAGAGTGATTAGGAGTGATTTGTGTGCATCCATCCACCTTCCTAGCCTTGAGTTGGTCAAGTGAAGGTCTTGTTCTTGTTACTCTTGGTGTTTGACAGCACCTAGACGGTTCGGTGGTGTTCGGAGGAAGTGATCGCCAGAAGATTGTCGGCGGCTCTTCTCCAAGCTTCTGTGATCGGTTGTGGGCGATTCACCGAGCCGGAGTGGCGAAGAATCAGCCCGTAGAGAGCACTCTACCCTTGCGCGGGTAGAGGGGAAGCGATACCTTGCGAGGTGCTCCAACGAGGACTAGGGGGGTGTGTCGACACCTTGATACCTCGGGAAAACATCGCTACGTCACTGAGATTCTCTTTCCCTAGCTCTCTACTTTATTGCATTTACTTTGAGCTGAGTTCTTATCTTTCCTACTAGAATTGCTTAGGTTGTTCTTAATTTCCATGAACTGCTACCGCTTTCTAGCTAGGACACACGGACGGTAGGCACTAGGGGGTGATTGGTATTTGATAGGTTTTCATATTTTCTTTAGAAATTTAAAACAAGCCCAATTCACCCCCCCCCCTCTTGGGCATCTTGATCCTTTCAAGGATCTTCATCTAGTAGTGGGTGATGGCTTCCACCCGCTCAGAGCTTGATTTACCAAAAAAATACCAAGTCCTAATGGGCCAAATTTTATTATTCAAAGTTTTGAGAAATGGAGAAAATGACGCATTCAATGTTAGCAAAATTGCAAGAAAGAAACTTTCTTGTAAGAAAAAACAAACAAACCCAGATGTTCCCTAAAAATGTTACCGGGAATGAGACTAAATTTTCAACCTTGATGGAATATGTAGGACCTTGAATTCTCTATGGCTAGGAAAAGTTGGGGCTCTTCTTTGTTCTACTACCTTCATCCTTGAATGCATCATGACTCGTTTGATTGTCCACACAGGAAGGTGGCATTCTAGAAAGTGAGAACTAAGTCATTTTGTATGCAATTAAGACAAGTTGATAATCAAATTGCAAAAATGTAAACTTTATAGACACATAATTTAATAGAGTTGGGTTGTACCACATATCTTCTATCAACCATACCTATGCATGTGGGTGAGGTTTCGGTTGGTACTTGAAACAACGACAGCTAATGAGGATGCATTTTTAGTCGGAATAACCTCTTTATTATTTGTTTCCTATGACAACTAGGAACGAGAAAATAAAAAATTCCACTTTCAATTTCAGAACTCAACGTGTTTCACGATCGAACAACATGTTTGATTTCATTCCTTGTATCGATCAAATCTAAGGCATTTGGTCAAAATAGATCCTTTATTTTCACCTTTATAGTCATGAGGAAATGAACTAACCTAGCCCCCAAACAAACAAAAAGGAATACGAGAAACGATTGCAACCAAAGATAATGGTGACCCCTTTCCTTTTACTAAGGTAGCATACCTTAGGTGGTTTGTGTTGGAACATAGCCACCCAAGTCTAGGTTCCTTGCGTTGGAACATAGCCACCCGAGTCTAAGTCCTTTGTTTGAATGGATAAGGGGAAATAGCATTATAGCAAGAAATATATATATATAGTTTTATTTGAAATTCAAAGTAATGAAATTATAAAAAATTTAGAGTTTAGAGGAAACTGTTACCGGTAGATTTGATCATTAACCGTCAACACATAGAAGAACCATTTAAGTATTATAGCAAGAAATATATATAGTTTATTTGAACTCTGAAGTAATGAAATTCTAAAGATTTTAGAGTTTAGAGGAACTGTTACATGTAGATTCGATCATGAACCATTTAAGTGTATTTTTTTAAGGTCAAAGTGTTACGAAACTGATACCAATACCAGGAAGCGCATGTATATCTATTGATTCCCTGTCTTATGCTCCGGTCCTTTTTTGGGATGCAAAAGGCAGTCATCCACTACACGACTCGTTGATCTGGCTTTTTTCAGCACATCATTGACAGATTGCAGAGCAGCAAAGGTGGCGTGCAGGTATTTTGGCATCGATCCAGAGAAAGATTAGATCCAGGCTCAGCCTTTTCCCCCACAACAAGACCAAAAGGAAGATCCACATGAGCAACAGCGACAATCATTAGCAGGCAGGAGTAAATTGGCATTGTGTGCCAGCAAAGCAGCCCAGTCAGCAGCAAAAGGTAGATTAACACGATTACACGTCAGTAGTCAATGATCACACAGTTTACCATGCTCTAGCTAGCTAGCTGCTCGTAGTGGTAGTATTTTTCTTTTTCTTTTTGAGACACTTGGAGTAGTAAATAAAATAAGCATGTCGATGCGTGTTTCTACTTGCATGACGGTAGGTCCATAGTATATATCAGCGTCAATGTAATCTAATTGTATGATTTTATTTTATTTTTTTTAAAAAAAGGAGGCAGTCAAGGCGCGAATTATGAGCCCTGGATATAGGCACGTCCCTGTCACGAAAAGGACGGGCGGCCCCTCCCTGTTTAGGTTGCGGAATGCAGACGCAGTTTTTGAATATGGGAGAAGAAGAAGCTGAGGATTCAGGCAGAGCATGAGCCATGAAAGCTGGAATAATACAATCAATCTCATGGAATGGACAGCGCTAGCATAGCAAACGCTATCCTGCCTGCACCGGAGCATTGCTCGTTTTGTCGTCGTCGTCGTCGATACAAGAAAACACTAGTCATAACATACAAAAATGGTTGGTTAGTTATTAGCTATAGTACGTATCTCGTACTTAAGATTGGACTTGGACAGACGACATACTCCTATAGTATAAGACAGCATGAGGAACAGGATACGCATGTAGTAGGAGTATATATAACACTTTTTTATGAGAGAAGAGAAAGAAACGCAGACGTTGTTTTCGTAGTGTGTGAGACAAAGATGTCTGCGGCGAGCATGAGGACAACTGGACGAGGCACGATCCAGGGTTCAAGGATCGTCGGCATGGCGTTCTGGAGGCTGTTTTGGACGCCATTGCCCCCCATTAGCGACGGTGCAGGAAGCAGGAGGCCGACATGTACCTCGTCTGCAAGCTTTGCCAGGACGCGCTCATGATGCCCACTGTCGCTTCACCAAATACTACTACGGGGTCAAGAAAGGGGATGGATGGATGGATGGATCGATGTACACCGCGAGCTCGATGGCACTGGAAAAGGCCCAGTCAGTCTGGCCAGAGGTCCGGAAACCCATGATTATCTCCCCACAGAATTCCCTCATGCTTATCGATAAGTGTCGAGCGATGGCGAGTAACCAGCTACTACTAGTGATTATTGTTGCTCAAACGCTTCATCATCATAGCCTGAGTCCACATGTCTCATCTGATTTAAACATGCAATTAATAAGTAGACAAATAGTAAAAAGGAGGGCAGAAATGACGCATTTTGATTCCAGGAGTTTTAAGTATTTGTTTATTACCAGTTGAGTATAAACAAACTGTAGGAGCACTTGTTACGTATGTTATTGCAGCGGTCTCATCTGACAAGGCTGGGAAAGCGACATAAAAGCAACGGTCAAAGCAGAAGACAGTTAAAAACACAGGGACGTAGGAGGAGTAGTAGTAGTACACACATACATACAGGAGGCATCCTATTAGGAATTCAGCAGGAGCAGAGGCGTCTCTGGAAGAGGCTGTTCCAGCTGAATGAATTCAGAGGGGCCATCCATGGCCAAGGCCTTCAGACCATCATAGCTGAATGAATGCTGGGGGTTTCCCCTGTTAGCTGAGGAGTCGTTTTGTCAACCTCAGTAGTGACTGTGCACAGTGAATTCATACAGCAGGTGCGGGAGACGACAGGACACGAAACGGCGTCAACCATGTTCAGATACTAGGATGAACGGAGTCACACGCAGCATCTTTGAAAAAGTAGCGTACGTGCATCACATTTCTGCTCACTTTGCGGCGGTCCAACAATTCTTAGGGCGTATAGCCGTCCAGTATCATGTCATGCACTCTAGTTTTGTTTGATTGCGTGTATGTATATCGTATGATTTGTCTGCTTCGTACCGTTCCTTTTCACCTCTTCGTCCCGCACTACTACTCCATCTCAATTTCTCCTTCCCTCACGACACATAATGACACGATATACCTATGGTGCAGGGGACGATGTGTTAGACACCCAAAACTCTCATTCATCTATGTAACCAAACACAACCGATCTCTTCTACTGGACCCACAACAAAGACAACGGAACACACCTAGATGCATGATTTCAGTAGGCTCCCATGAGCCTAGACCGGAACTCCATCTCCGCTCCCCATCCCTAGAGCAACCAATCACATCCTTAATGTTCTCGTAACCTCATAACCACTATTCACTACCAGTTTTCTCTGGTTTTGGATGCTCGTTTTCTTTTTAATACACCTCTGTTCGGCAGAATTTATTTGTGCTTGTGGGTAGATTTGTCATGAGTGCAAAATATTGTTATATGGATAAAAGGCAGGGCAATTTTTTTGGCTAGGCTCACTAAAAAGAATTAAGAGTAACTTCTTGGATTTTGTATGGACGCAATTTTTTCCCTTCCTTGCATTAGGATTTTTTTCCCCTTATTCTCTTGCACATTCATTAGAACAGTGTAAAAGGGAGGGAAATGGCAAGTACTGAATCATAAAAACAGAGTGCAGGCGCCATTAAGGGAGGCAAACTACAAATGGGAGAGACCCATAGCCTGAATATGAAACAAATGCCCTAAAGAGCCTTTCCTTCCAAAACCAGAGCCTGTGCTCTCATCCTACTACTTGTCTACAAGTGTATTGGTGGTCAGTCCAATGTTGACCAAACAAAAGCAGAAAGTGTTCAACCCTGCCTCAGCGGCTCAAAATATGCTTGCGGCGCAAGATCACTTGAAGGACAACTGACGAAATGCTGTAGAAAGCTGTCTGTGTTTAGCTACGTCAACCTGAAAGATGATAATAATGACAATAAATTAATAGTCTAAAGATATTTTGTGGTATGTAACCTTCGCTGTGAACTCATGCTTGGACCTTCGCTACGGTACTTCCTCCGTATCGGAAATAGAAGGCGTTTTAGACAAGGTTTAAGTCAAACATTGAGAATATAAATCATATATAACTTTTAAATTGTTAAGTTTGCAAATGTAAAAATTATATGAATAGATTTATCTTGAAAAATATTTTCATAAAAGTATACATATATCACTTTTCCATAAATATTTTTATAAAAATAAAGAGTCAAAGTTGTGTTTTGGAGACTGTATCGCTGTCCTAAACGTTTTCTATTTCCGATACGGAGGGAGTATGTAACAGAAAGGTGCAGGACCGCTTGCGGCTTCTCCAGACCGTGAGAAGCGAACAGTAGCAATTCTTTTTTTCTCTCTCTTCATATGGTCTTGTTCCTCAGCGCTACTTCAGTTATACGTTATACCTTTTAGGAAGTTATACCTTTTAGGAACAAACGGTGTTTTTCTCAAACAACAAATCAATATAATCATTAAAAATAAGCTAAATTTTAGCGAAACAACTAACATAAACCAAATGTTCTTTTTATGCTATATATATAAACCTATTGTAGTTTTCAATTTTCTTCAAGAAAATAAAATAAAACACATATTCTGCTTCAGAACGGGTAAACTCACTGCAACTGAACAAATCACAATCTTTCGTGCGACCACATATCCAAGTGGACCACAGATCGACACGTGAATGAACCTATCCAGTTTCCATGACGTGAAGCACGGAGTATATGTTGAGGCTCACAAGTCGCCCAGACCATAATTTCGACTCAGATGCTTTCCTTTCGCGAGTGACAGTAATACTTGGCAAATCAA
This sequence comes from Microstegium vimineum, assembly GCA_022036555.1. Lineage (NCBI taxonomy): Eukaryota > Viridiplantae > Streptophyta > Magnoliopsida > Poales > Poaceae > Microstegium > Microstegium vimineum. Next base: position 24,783,394 of record CM039138.1, on the reverse strand, counting down.
GATTATATAACCACCACACGCGCACACACACCTCGGTTCGGATTCTTGGTGAATGGAAAATGACACGCACACAGAAACGACAGAGCTGGATTTACTGCGGAGGCCTTGAGGGTAGTAATTTGTACCAAGGAATTGGACACCATCATATGATGGACAGAACAAACTTGACTGTCTTGGTAGTGAGAAGAATGTGGGTCACAGTCACCTGGTCATGTGACGACGGTCAGGCGTAGAGGGACACAACTCACATGCCTGCTTCCATGGCAAGCTGCAGTGATGAATCAGCATGTGAACCCTCTCAGTCACCATGTGGACGTAATTCTGAAACGATGCATCATCCGCAGAGATTTCGACAGCAAGTAGGCACGGGGACATATAGCCGGACGGACTTGAGACGAGGCAACAGCCACAGAGTCCAGCACATACCTGGGGCCCTTCAGCATCTGCTATGGCGTACCACAATCTTTTCAGCCACTCTCCACTTCACAAGTAAAATTCTGAACCCAAGAGATAGGAGCGGAGATCCCGGGGGTATTGCATGCATGCATGAAAGCCCAGACCATGCACTGCACCAGGCTAATGTTGGTCGCCAGCAAGGTACCCACAAAGTCTGTCACAGATGTGTCCTGAATCATGATGATGATCCGAGACTAAACTACAGCTTCGATAGCTGCCTGCCATTCTCATGTGGCAAACGGACGTAAAGCTCTTGCATGGAGGAATAGGAATCTGAGTTCCCTGGGCATGAAAAAAAGTTGACAATATCACTTTTCTTTCCTCAAATCTTTCTGAAGGCAAGGCAGAAGCTTGATACCAAAGCAGCTGGAGAAATCGGCCCACACACAGTATGTTTTCATGGGGAAGCATCTTTCAATAGACCGCTCAACAGAAAGCAATGTACGGAACCCACCTGACAGGAGTGGAGGTGCCTCACAGAACAGTCGCTTGTTAGGAACCGAATAATGACACATCAAGTCCCGTTGTGCTACCTCGTGACTTAAGGTTCAACTTTTTCATGACATCTAAGCAAAGGGATCACCTCAGATTTCTGTATCAAAGCTATGGATAACTCACAAGGAATCAACTAAACAAGCCCTAGTAACAAGATACCACCCCCTGGCACCTGGGCCTTAAAAAAAAATTCAACACCTATACAACTACAGATATCAAGGCAAGATATAGTTATCAAAGTTGCTCCATCAAGATCATGAAAGTTTCATTCCTCCATTTTACATAGAAAAAGAATAGCATCAATAAATTAGAACAGAGGAATTACACACAAGTCGATGCAATTATCCCTGTGGCACAGCAAAACCACGGAAATCCCTATATGCTAACACAGGTGATGGCACATAGGGAATTAATGAATTATTGGTGGCACAGGGAGAATTAATCTGTCACTATACTGAACATTAAACAAAGCATATCAAGAACATGAGGATGGTTGAGAAGTCATGGATTACTTATGCACAAATTCACATAAACCGGATGAAGAAAGAAGTAAAGTTCACATCTAACTGAGGAATGACTTCTAAAGTGAAGTTCACTATAATTATATGTCAAAGTTAGTCCAAGGAGGTACTCATGACAATTACATGTTGAGTTAGTTCATGTAAGTACCAATTGGAGGAGGCATTCTGTCATACCAGTAAGCTCATCCAACTATTTGCTCCATGTAACTACAGTGTGGATTGAACTTGTTCACAGAGTCCATAAAAGTCATCCTTTGAAGACTAGAGAAATAGTACACATGTGCCAGGTTCTGCAAAATTAAGTCCTCGGTCAACTTTATTAACAAAACAACGATATACATTCACCTATAGTAAAAATTTCTTGTTGATCTTGCAAGAAGCCAAAATAGAAAAACAAACTTTCATATGCAGTTACAGCAAGGAAACTGGCAGAGTATCAGAAGAGTCAAATGGACATGAGCATGAATTCAATCCATGTAAACAGCAATGACGAAATTTTATATTGACTTATATATAGTGCAAAATACAGGTGTCAAAACGCAGAATAGTTCACGCATACTTTCCTCTAACTGCCAGCACCAAACAAGAACTCCTGCAAAATCCTATTAGCCTCTGAGACTTCATGCTGAGTATGTATTGGTCCAGGTGTTGCAATGGAATCAACAGGTAAAGTAGCTTTTTTTGGGTCTGAACATGGATGCCTAGTAGCTTCTTTTGATGAATTCTTATCTTCTATCAATAGATTTGGTTTCTGGCTATTTTGATTTACAATTTTTTGCCTTTCTGCTTCATGTCCTGCGAGGTTATGTTCAGTACCATTTGCATTCCTTAGCTTCTCCATGGACAAAGCATCCACGTGCAGGCTGCTCAAATTCGATTGATCTTTACCAAAGGGACGAAACTGCACACCCTTTGGAATACGATTAGAAACATTCTGAGATTTGCTGGAGACAGCAGCCAGGTTTCTAAGGATAGAATTACTAGGAGCACCATTGTGAACTGTTGCGTTCTTCTGGCTTCTTGTATGCTCTCTGAGGTTTGTTTTCGCATATCCCAGTGAAGCGTCAGAAATCTTTGCACCTTGTGTGGGAGTAACTTCTGTAGTTCGCAACTGATAAAGAATGAAATTTGCATAAATTACTCGATGAAAATTAAATTGTCCCAGGCACACCTAAATAAGTAAAATGCCAGAAATAATTAGGTCAATTACATACCACATGAGAGAATTTGCATTTATCCCCTCTGGCACACATGCCATTGTTTTTATAGTTATGGCATTCGTACTTTGACAACTCATGGTCATATGGACATTCTTCTCCTTTCAAACAAGAACCACATGCAAAATGCGTGCAGGGCTGCAAGAAATAAGAAGACATTAGAAAAACATGGCATGCAACAAATCCATGTAAGAAGAAATTTAGATGCACTTTGATAAAGCTAAGGTTAGCAGTTAGCACTCCACCCCATCTGAACAGATCCTTGGGATACATTCCAATTACAAATACCATGTCAGCAGTTTATCACCCATTGTGCAAAACTTAATTATAAGCACCAATATGGACATTTTGTTTTACCATCTTTCACAGGTCAAAACAAAGCATTATTTTTCACGTATTAAGTATGCATAAGTGGGGATGAAATGCCTTTTCCTTTTTTTTTTTTGAAGTGGGTGGTACCCTATTCCTAAATATAAAGCAGAATTAGGACAGTAATAACACAGTATGGATTGAGTGATGGCTTCAGAAAAATAGGTTTACTTTGAAGGACATACTGCTTTAGAGAAACAAACTAGTGATGTTATCAGACTTAGTTCATTTGGTGGATTGGGATACCATTGCCAGGAAGATGGCCGGGCAAAGTCAGTGTGGATGGAGACTAGAGTATTTGGGGAAATTGGATTGTTTGTTCTTTCTTCATTGCTTCCTTCCCCTTGGTAAATAGAGAGGACTCCTGGCCACCTAAGGAAGGCCCAATCAAATCATAACAAATCATATCTCTAATTAACCCAAATCTAATCATATCTGTAACTGATCAAATCCCTCTAATTGATCTAATCTAATATCTTTCCTAATCCTGATTCCTTCCTTAGTAAATCTAGGCCGCGCTACAGTACCATGGGTCCTGTTCATGCCAGCCCAGGCTGGGCCATCCTGGGCCCAACAACTATGACAAGTGAACTGCCCATATAAACACTACATCATATGATAACTTCAATATATATGTACCTTAGATTTTGTTGAAGGTGTAAAATCATGGGAAAACTTGCAATTATTGCCCTGCAAAAGAGAGAAGGAGAATCAGAAGAATTAACAAACAATCAGCAAAAAAAATAGTTAATATATCTTAGTTATTTTAAATATAATATCCACTTAGTGTAAAAATGTATAATTTCATTATTTGAACAAATTTTGAATTTTATCCGGCTCGACCATGATATCTAGCAATCAGGAATTTGTGATGATGACTAAATCACAGTACAAGGAAATCAGAACCACTGATGGACTTTCAGCCCAAAATAAGGCAAAGACAGTAAAAAGAGCAGCAGCATTAGATTAGATCAAAACACAATCTACTTGAAGTGAATAGAAAATAAATCATGTTGGCCATATAACACTCACCTGCTGGCACTTCCCGTGGTCATAGAAGTGGCAAGGTTTTTTTGGCTTTATAACAGGAGTAAGTTTTGGTCTTTTGACTCCATCAGCTATCCGTTGCAGTGCCCGGTTCCTTCTTTATTTTTCTGGATGTCAATTGTCAATAACATTAGATAGCAAATTTCACACTTTAGAAGAAACAAGTCATGCAAAAGCTATTGGAACTCAAATGGTGTCAAGACTACAACATACTGTCTTTTTAGCTTTCCTCTGTTCTGTCATAGTGTGTTTTCTCTTCTTCCCAGGGTTGGGAGCCTGTAATAGATTAGAAAGGCAGATACCGAAAATTAGTATATCCAGCCAAAAAAATATATATCAGCTGAGAAGAACCTATTGTAATCAAGGCACAAAGATGGCCATCTGCATCAGGGAGTTTCGTGCTCCCCTTACAGAGTGCACATGTATAATTTTAAGATGTAGCTTATAACCTTGACATGTAAGATTAAAAAATATATTGAATTCAATTAAAAAAGGCATCACACAAAAAATTAAACCTCCCTAGGTAAACAAACTGGAAAGTGCATGGTTAGACAAAGAAGCAACAAACAATAACATTTGAAACCAGTATCAGATACCTCATTGTCAGGCAGTGGAGTCTCATTCCAATCCACAACTTCATCATAGGTGACAACTTGAGCCCTGGTAACAGATATTTGTGCATCACCTCTGACAATAGCATCCCTATTCAGTATAAGATGATCATTTCCTATTTCAGGTGTGGAGTACAAATTCCCGAACCGTGTGCTAATGGAGTTGCCTTCCAATTTCTCATCTTCACCATCTTCATCTCCATGCTCGGAATCTCCAGATTCTTCTGAACCCAACTCCTGAAACTCGCCCTCAATCTCTCCTTCCTCGAAACCACCACCATCGTTCTGCCGATGATCACAGTTTCTAAGAGGTTCTCCCTCTTCGATCCCACCATCCAGTTGTTTCGAATCCTCAGATGCTTTGCTATTCTGCAGGTCACCTTCAGAAACTGCACAACTCTGTGCTGGTATCACTCCTGCATCAACATCATCAATCAACCATGTGAAGTTTGTCATCATCGCTTCAAGCAGAAGACGCCCTTCATCATCACCCATTGCTACCTCTACCGATTCGTCAACCTTTGTCTCCAAGAGAGACTCCATTGACTTCAAAGATACGTCCTCCACCGCCGCCAGTCCAGCTCCAGCCGCTGACTCCACCTCAGCGCTGATCTTACACGAGGTGCTTTCTACCACAGGTACCGCTGATTCCTCCACCTCAGCTCTGGTCATACACGAGGTGCTTTCTACGACAAGTACCGCGTCCGCACCCTCGAGCTGCAGAGCCTCAGCCTCACCCAGGTCGAGGGTAGGGTTCGCCGCGGCCGGTTGATAGACGGTCCCGTGGAGCGAAGGGCCTCCCGCATCCTCCGTCTCGATTTCCACGTCCTTCAGCAGATCAAAATCGGCGCCATTAGGCCTTACTGGGGAATCGTCGGAGTCCCCACCGACAGGGTCCGCGGCGACGGCGTCGGGCTCGGGCGGCGCGGTGCCGCAGGGCGACGGGTTGATGTGGAGGCAGTGGGAGAAGAGACGAGAGAGCGTGCGGAAGGAGGCGCTGTCGAGGTGTGACCGCCGGCGAGTGAGGACGGCAGCGGCGGCGAGGGGGAAGGAGTCGGCGCCACAGACGGCGGCGCGAGGGCATCCTCCATGGTTAAGGGACTGGGTGGGCTGGAACTAGGGCTTAGGGTCTGAAGCGGCGGCTCGACTCGCCGCGGGAGCTCGCCGTCGACAGCGGCGGCGGCGGAATAATAAGAGAAGAAAGAAAAGCCATCGCGAAGGACCTTCGGCAGAGGAGGGCGTGCGCCAGAGTAGGAAATCCGTCTAGTATACGGTGACGCTGCTCCATACGCAATTGGGGCTACCGGGCTTCGTGTGAGACCAGCCCACTAGGCCCGTTCGTTGTTTATTTTTAATATTTTATTTAATAAAAATTCCTTAAAATTGGAAACCCAGTGTACATAGACTGTCTTGCAGATTCATATCTAAAATATTACTGTATTCTTTTTGAGGCGGAGGAAGTAGACCGGACAGCCCAGCACGTTACTCCTCTTTCACATTTCTCAACTTCATAACTTCATAACTTCATAACATGTACTCCATACATATGAGATTAATCTTGTGCACCAAGTATTAATTATGTGTTTTAAAATTTATTAAAGAGTTAAATGTATCATAGGTCCATTAACTTTTGGTAATGTGTAAGTCCATTAACTTTCAAACTGTATTTTTGAGTTATTAATTTTGGATAGTGTGTTATATATGTCTATCAACTTTCTGTTGACGTTAAAAAATGGAGCTTCTGACGTCAGCATTGCGTAAGGCATGCGGAGACCGTGCAGCAGCAGAGCTTGATCTCCTAAACCTCTTATAAGCGGCTTAGGCCACTTCGATGATCGATTTCAGGCGTGCCAGTTAATTTGACCTACAATTGACAAGAAGATCAAACGTCAAATTATAGAACCTACCGGTTGTTGTCACACATTTCCATGAGTGTGTGGCTCTTATATAGCCCCTTATATAGCCGATGAATATAGGAGACTGACTAGAGAGTCAACTCCGAGCAGGATTAAACATAATAATGTCATACAAACGGCTGTCACAGGATATCAAGCGTAAGATACATGATTAGCCAATCATATGATGAGATTAGAGTAAAAATGCGATACATGTGACATTATCGTCATCGAACTACCAAATCTACTAAGTATACCGGATAAAGATTAACCATCAACAGATGTGTATTCTCATGCATCTATGATGACAATTAACCCAATAACCTGACCAATCCACTAACATTGAGGTGTTTCCATGCAGCCATAAAAATAAACGAACCAGGCCACGTCTAGTATATTTAATATATCTAATAGATCGCGACAGCAAAGTACATATATCATATGATTTAAGCATAAGCAGATCGGCTACGTTAGCCGATATGAGATTCATGAGGCGTGAACAATATCCATGTACTCGGCATCGGATGGATCTAAGTGTGGGCAGACATAACCCGACGCACATGGCAGTGGGGTCCGGTAGATGCAGACGTACCACGTATGTTGAATCAGATCCACCCATACTCAAACCAATCTAAAGACTGAATACATGTCTCGAACCCGCAACATGTGACAATCACAACTAATGGATTAGTCGATATGATCTTAAATCTATCGCCCCTTTGAGTGTAAAAATAGATGCATCGAAGATAATAGATCTAGATAGAAAGTAAAGCGTAGGCTAATCTTCATCAGTTGAGATTGGGCATGATATTGTAGCAATAGATTAAACAAAGCATAACAGACAATATCGATAACTTAATGAATCTAATAGAGCCGATAACTAGCTTGAAGCCACGATTCATGTGAGATTGAAGCAATGCAGACCCATGAACAATAGATTCAAACTGATAACTAGCTCATACCGAACTTGCATGAGTTACACGATACAGCCGTACAAACGAGACATGAACCGAGGCTAAACTTACAAGCAAACCGGAGGTCGATCTAGTTAATGCAGTCCAATCCGTCGAACGTTCACCAAAAATCTACTCTACTCCTACTCATAGGGGTGACCAAAGGCCAGAAACTAAGAACTAGTTGTGTATTTGATTGATTGGATCCCCTTCTCGTTTTCTAACCCTTGCTATTTATAGACCATAGCATATACCCTAACCGGATGTCATGCAAGTCCTAATAATAAGGAAACAAACCCTGACTTGGGCCTCAATTTACTCCATCGCCGAGATCGTCGCGTACATGTTGTTGGTCGAAAGATCTCTTCACGATCTCTCATTTTCTTAGTCGATCTTTCGGGTCCATCTTGGATATCTCCTCCGAAGGCCTGCTAGGGGCCCACAAGCGCACGTTTGGCCATGCCAATTTTGGGATAAACTTGTTTTATTCCAAAATTCCTTCACAAATCCCAAGAGTCGTACCAACAGTCGGCTCACCTTCCCAAAATATCTCTGCATTGTTGGGAACCGAAACAGTCGACTCAGTGATGTGTTTGGAAGGATCATTACCTTTGATTTGCAAAGGGAAGAAGCCCAAGAAAGGAAAAAGCTTGGTAAGATGCAAGCAAGGATGGAAGGGATGAAGATCAAGGGTGTGGCTCTCTGAAAGGACCTTGATGTCGCCTAGGAGGACTAGAGGGGGGTGAATATGCCTACAAAAAATATCTCAAACAAGTATTAGCACTGAGGGCGGCACTGCCTCCCTTTGAGGATGTCAGTGCCGACCTATGACCGTAGGTCCAATTCAGCCCAAACTGTGAGAACGAGATCCTGAGATGCTCAATAGTAACCGTGCAAAATTTCAGCTCACAACTGAAAAAGAATAGAGGGCGGCACTGCCGCCTTTCAAATATAACTCGGATCAAGCTCAGATTTCACTGGGAGAAACTAGATAGTATAAGAAGCCCAAAGCCATAGTTTCAAGGTAAAGTCCAGCTCGAAGACTGGATACCATAGAAATCACTTTCTAGCTCAAATCGAAACCTCAAACCCTAGAAATGTCTATGCAAGATATACTTGAATGTAAACAACACACAGGACACAAGGATTTATCTCATGGTTCAGCTCGCCACCAAGGCTTGCCTAAGTCCACGTTGTTGAGGTTCGTCACACGAGGCTAAGGCTCGCCACACAAGGCTTGCCCTTCCCTCGTTCTCAAATCAAGAGAGTGAACTCTTGAAATGAGGGTTGATTTCTTAGCTGCGAGAGATGGTCTTACAAACTGATCCCGTTGCTCACCACAAGCACGGGAGCTCGTCGGGCGACGCCTAGCTGTCTAGGAGGCTTCACCTCCAAGAGTAACAAATGCGCAACGAAGATTGACAAAGCCCAACAAGTGCTCAAGGTTTGGTTAGCTCTAATCTGCTCTCTAGCTCTTACTCACACAGCCCCAACACTTAATCAATCACTAAGCACTTCAATCTCACAAAGAAAGGGTTGGGGAGAGCTCTCAAATGGCTTTGGAAGGATTGGGAAGGTTCTGAACATCAGCAGCCTCACCAGGAGGCGTGGGATGGGTATATATACCCACCCCACTCAATCCAACCGTTAGGATTCGAAAACTAGCCGTTGTGGCTGTTTGAGGGTGGCACTACAGCCCTCCCAGAGACAGCAAAAGTCACCCCACCAAAACAGCCATAACTTTTGACTCGGGACTTCATTTTCAGTGATCTTGGACATTCTGGAAAGCTTGTTTCAAGGGCTATCCAATCCAACAGAGAACAAATCCAAGATCAATAAGTGCAGGTGCAGTTCTAAGGTTTTCTCTCATGTTAGCACTTGGGTTTGGTTAGTTTGAGCACTTGAGACTTGTCTATCATTCGTATTGCATCCCCCTTGATAGTACGACATATCTATACTCAAGATCAATGGAAAATAACTATTTTAACCACTTGAGTTTTCAATGTCTTCATATGCCATTTCTTCTCAATATTGCTTCATAGGAAGATGCAACTATCTTTGTCTCTTCTCTTTAAGCAAACATACCTTGAGCATGTGACTTGAACCATTTCCATACATGTTAGTTCATCTCATGGCTTCAAGTCACTTCCACTAATGATTTGATCCTCAACACAATATGACTCCTCATAGCTCGATTAGTACCTCGACTCAATGCAAGTACTCTCTTCTTCACCTTAGTCATAGTACCTCGGTCTCCTTGACCTTCACCTTTGCTTAGTACCTCGAAGCCCTTTCCTTGATATCTTCACCTTATCAAGCCATACTCAAATCACATCATATCAAGCATCCCTTGAATAGCCATTTCTTCACTATAGTGATCATTGCTTGAATATCTACTAGATATAAATGTTGAGATCAATCAAGCTTTAGTTTGACTCACATAGAGACATATATGGATCAATATCAATATGGTCAAGCCAGTTCACTATTCCTTATATCCTCTCCATTTTGGCTTGACACTCAACACTTCTTGTTCATGTAGAGCAACCTATTGTAGAGACCAATCCAAAACCATTACCTTATGTCTCATTTGCCATTTGCCAAATATGATTGCTTTCACATGATATTATGACATCCCACAATATAGAAGCTATTTCATTGATTCCATTTGCATTGTTGTCTTTTGCTTGAACTAGATTATTCCCATAATATTCCAATACAACAATATACAATTTGGCCTTCATTTCAACACTATGTGGAATACCATTAAGTTTGCTTTACTTGTTGAACCTTTGATACACTTAGCAAACTTGTTAGACCTTTAATTGTGTTGTCACTCAATTCACCAAATTCCACTAAAGGGCTAGATGCACTTTCACTCTCAAAGCCAACAAGAGCACAAGGAGAGCAGCCCCTAGCTGTTCCAAAAACAGCAAGCAAACATCTTCAAGCAAAGCTCAAGCAACCAAGACCATCAAGCATGAGCCCGAAGCTTCAACATCAAGTAATGATGAAAGTGAAGATGAGCAAGAAAAGAACATTAATGACATGGCCCTATTCATGAGAAGATTCAACAAGGGAATAAAGAACAATGGGTACAAGATCACAAAGAAGGAAGTTCTCTAACAAGAAATCAAGAACTTGCTTTAGGTGTGGTAGCACCGAACACTTCATTGTTGATTGCCCAAACAAGAAGGAAGACAACAAATTTGGCAAAGGCAAGAGAGAAGACAAGGGCGACCACAAGAAAGGGAAGAGATATGTGGGTGAAGCTCACATTGGACATGGTTGGGATGAATCAACCGATAGCTCAAGTGAAGATGAGGAGATGTCCACCATAGCTATTCACAAGCCATCCACTTCACCAAGGCTCTTCAACAACATGTCCGATGATGATGAAAGCTTCCCTCACACTTGTCTCATGGCAAAGGGTGAGAAGGTAAAATAAAAACCCAAAGCCATAGCTCCTCCCCCCAAAGACATCTCTAGTAGTGATTCTAGTGATTACTCTAGTGATGATAAATCTAGTGATGAAGAAATAAATAAAATAACTAATAACATGGATTCTAAGACCAAACTCTTCATTTCTAACATATTAGATGAATTAGAGGCAATCAAGGTTGAGTTAGCATCTCCTATTATCAAACAAGAGGATCTCTACATTGCTAGCGAGGAAGCCCTTGCATTAGAAAGGAGTGAGGTGAGCTCTTTGACTAAGGCTTTAGCCAAAGAACAAGAAGTTCATGCTCTCACTAAGAAGGAGTGTAGTGACCTCAAGCAAAAGCATTCTGTCTTAGTTGAAAAGCATCAAGAGCTTGAGGCACAATACTCTCTTCTTTGGGAGGGCAACTCACATCTCTCTAAAGCAAATGATGTCTGTTCTCCATCCACTAGCCAAGGTTGTAGAAAGTGCTATAATGTTGATATGAATGCTTATTCCACTAACCTTGCCAACATGGAGGCTATGAAGAAATAAATATCAAGGCTCAACAATGTCATCTCAGTTTCAAAGAAGAATAACAAATACAAAGTTGAGCCAAAGAAGATCTAATACAATGATGGAAGGCATCCATCAATCAAAGATGGGCTTGGACACACTTAAGGAGGTAAAACCAATGGTAGAAAAATGATTAAAGGCATTGAGCATGTCAAGTTTGATAAGAAGGGAAGCATTGGCACAGATAAGCCTGCACAGACAACTGCTTTGCTGGACCAGAGGCAGTGCCGCGCCCCACTAAAGGGAAGGCTGCCAAAGCTTCACCTGATCAAGCTAAGGCTCAAGTCCATGCCAAGAGGATGCCCAAGCAAAAGCAGGTTTCTCAGAAATCCAAGGACTCAATCTGGGTGGCAAAAAACAAGTTTTCCTATCAACCTAAGGCAAGGTCACCCCAAGGAAGTTTGTCCTCATGCTACATGCTAAAGTGCAATGACCATGGTAAAGTCATTGTAGAATTTGTGGGTGGTGAGAAACATGGTAAAAGAAGCATGAACATTTGGGTTCCCAAGATTGTTGTGACTAACATGCAAGGCTCCAAGATTGATTAGGGACCTAAATCTAGGAACTAAATTGTTTTGTAGGCATACTCCTCCGGTGGATCAAGTTGGGTGCTTGATAGTGGATGTACAAACCATATGACCGGAGAGAAGAGTATGTTCTCATCATATTCCCCAACTTCAAATGCAAGTGAGAATATCATCTTTGGTGACACTCCAAAGGGGAAGTGATTGGACTTGGTAAAGTTGTTATTACTCTTGAACATTTCATCTCAAATGTATTACATGTGAATTCGTTGAGTTACAACTTGTTGTCGGTTTCACAATTGTGTGAGATGGGCTACAATTGTCTCTTTACGGATAAGAGTGTGGAACTCTTTAAGAGGGAGGATTCCTCTATTGTCTTTACGGGTCGTTTGAAGGGCAAGCTTTATTACCTAGTTGACTTCAACAAAAGTAAAGCTAAGCTTGAGACTTGTTTAGTGGAAAAATCTAGCATGGGTTGGCTATGGCATCGCCGACTAGCTCATGTTGGGATGAGGAAGTTGGCCAAACTCCTAAAAGATGAACACATTCTTGGACTAACAAATGTTCATTTTGAGAAGGATAGAATTTGTAGCGCTTGCCAAGCTGGAAAGCAAGTAGGTGCACCTCACCCACCAAAGAGCATTGTATCCACCAAGAAACCATTGGATCTAATTCACATGGATCTCTTTGGACTGGTGGCCTACATAAGCATTGGCGATAACAAACATGGTTTAGTTATTGTTGATGATTTTACTCGTTTCACTTGGGTGTTTTTCATGTATGATAAGGCACAAGTGCAAGATAAGGTGAAAACCTTCATTAGAAGAGCACAAAGAAAATTCGGGCTCTATCTACACAAGATCTTGAAGAAGACTTCATATGAACTTTTAACCGGTAACAAACCAAAGGTGTCATACTTTAGAGTTTTTGGGTGCAAGTGTTTCATACTTAACAAGAAACCCAAAACCTCTAAGTTTGCACCTAAAGTTGATGAAGGTTTTCTTCTTGGTTATGGATCAAATGAGCATGCCTATCGTGTATTCAACAAGACCTTAGGGAAAATTGAAATCGCGATAGACGTGACATTTGATGAATCTAATGGCTTTCAAGTAGAGCAAATTGATCAAGTGATTGTAGGTAATGAGGAACCACCATGTGAAGCAATCAAGAATATGGCTATTGGTGACATTAGGCCACAAGAAGTTCAAGCCATAGATGTGGAACCTCAGGATGGTGATGCTACTACCCCAAGACTTGAAGAAAATGGGCCAGTAGTGCTCCCTAGTCAGGGCTCTTCCCCTGTGGCCGGCACTGTCGGGCCAGAGGCCAGCACTGCTGGACCCAGCAGACAGGCAGTAGCAAGCCCCTCCCCTGCTACCCCAAGGAACCTACAACCTATATTTGAAGAGTATGAGTATGATGACCAAGCTGATCAACAAGAAGCCACAGAACACCCAAGATTGAGGCAAACAATTCAAAAGGATCATCTCGTCGACAATATACTTGGAAATCTTCGAAGGGGGGTAACTACTCGTTCACATTTGGCAAATTTTTGTCAATTTTACTCTTTTGTCTCATCTTGGGAACCTCTCAAGGTTGAGCAAGCTCTAGATGATCTGGATTGGGTGATGGCTATGCAAGAAGAGCTCAATAGCTTTGAAAGAAACAAGGTTTGGTCATTGGTGGAAAGACCCAACACTAATGTGATTGGAACCAAGTGGGTCTTCCGCAACAAGCAAGATGAGCAAGGCGTGGTGACAAGGAACAAGGCAAGATTGGTGGCTCAAGGTTTCACTCAAGTGGAGGGCCTAGACTTTGAAGAGACATATGCACCGGTAGCTAGGCTTGAAGCAATTCGAATGCTTTTGGCCTATGCTACCCATCATGACTTCAAGCTCCAACAAATGGATGTGAAGAGTGCATTCCTCAATGGCCCTATCCAAGAGTTGGTCTATGTTGAGCAGACACCGGGTTTTGAAGATCCCAAGTTCCCTCATCATGTCTTCAAGCTCCATAAGGCGCTCTATGGGCTTAAGAAAGCACCAAGAGTATGGTATGAATGCCTTAAGGATTTCTTGATCAAACAAGGCTTTGAAATAGGCAAAGCGGATCCTACTCTCTTCACTCATAAGCTCAATAATGATATCTTTGTGTGCCAAATATATGTCGATGACATAATATTTGGTAGTACTAATCAATCCTTTTGTGATGAGTTTAGTAGGATTATGACTAAGAGATTTGAGATGTCTATGATGGGTGAGCTAAAGATCTTCCTCGGTTTTCAAATCAAGCAACTCAAGGAAGGGACTTTCTTATGCCAAACCAAGTACACCCATGACATGTTGAGAAAGTTTGACATGGCCAATGCTAAGCCAATCAAGACTCCCATGCCAACTAATGGACATCTTGATCTTGATGAAGGAGGGAAATCCGTGGATATAAAGGTATATCGCTCCATGATTGGATCTCTCCTTTACTTATGTGCATCTAGGCCGGACATAATACTTAGTATGTGCATGTGTGCTAGATTTCAAGCTAACCCGAAAGAGTGCCACTTAGTGGCCGTTAAGAGAATCTTGAGATATCTAATTTTCACTCCTAACCTTGGCTTATGGTATCCTAAGGGCTCTAAGTTTGATCTACTTGGTATTCGGATTCCGATTACGTCGGTTGCAGGGTAGACCGAAAAAGCACTTCGGGGACGTGTCAATTCCTTGAATGGTCCCTAGTGTCTTGGAGTTCTAAGAAGCAAAATTGTGTAGCCCTTTCCACCGTCGAGGCCGAGTATGTTGTAGCCAGCGCATGTTGCGCTCAACTACTTTGGATGAGGCAAACCTTAAAAGATTTCGGATGTCAATTCACCAAGATACCCCTCTTGTGTGATAACGAGAGTGCCATCAAACTTGCAAATAACCCGGTTAATCACTCTAGAACCAAACACATAGACATCCGTCATCACTTCTTGAGAGGCCACGAATTAAAAGGAGATATCGCAACTCGCCATGTGAGCACCGAAAAGCAACTAGCCGATATCTTCACTAAGCCTCTCGATGAGACAAGGTTTTGTGCTTTGCGTAGTGAGCTGAATATACTTGATTCCTGTAACGTGGTTTGAACTATAGCACACATTTGATTGTCCACCTAGCGACTTAGGAAAAACTTTGAAAATCTCAATTATGTGTTTCAAAACCTTTTTGAAAGAAACTTGAATGTGTTGGTCATAGTATGATTGATGATTTGCTTACTGACCAACATATGGAAAGGGGTATATGTCCACAATTGCATAAATATAGAGTATAATAGTGGCATAGTGTCTCACTGCCTGGCCAGGCCAGCAGTGCCGGCCCTAGATCCGGCAGTGCCACGACTTAAGGGATCCGAGCCTTTGGGCCCAAGTCCTCCCTCTCGGGTTTTGCTTTAACTCTTCACCCCAACCCGAGGGGACTCCATCCCAGGCCATATCCCCTCAACAGAACACCTCTCCCTCTCTTCTCTCAACCCTAAGGAGACCTAGGGAGCCCAGAGGTCCCTCTCCTCTTCCCCGGCAGTGCTGCCCTTCGAAGGTGCTACCATTGGAGGAGGTGTGGAGGATCTTCCTCCCTGCGTCAAGCTCCATTCAAGCCCGACCTTCTTCATCCTCACCTCTCTCTTTCAAAGGTAATAACTTGAAACCCTAACTTGGGTCGATCTATGCAATGTACGGATTTTGAGATGAGATTTAGGTTGTTAGTAGTTGCATTATGTATGGTGATGTATCTCCAGTAGTTAGATTTTGTCAAAACCTAGATTCCATGGTGGATTAGAGAAGCATGCATAGGTGTTGTTTGCACCAGGCCGGCAGTGCCGGGCCAGAGGCCGGTAGTGCCGGGCTCTGGGCAACAGCACCCATGTACTTGCTTCCCCAATCGACCATAAACTCTTCGTTTTGGTCAAATCTCTCCGCTAGAGTTTCAGTTACTATTCTAAGTGCAGCAACTTACCCTTACTCCTTTTTAATGCATAGATGGACGCCGGTGGATCGAATCGTGGTGGTGGAAGAGGAAAGGTGTCAAGGTCAAAGGCACGCACTCCCAGAGTGGATGATGGGCTGAATCCCAAGCAGAGGATAGTTCAAGAGGAGGAATTGCAGAGGGCAGGGAGGACCATCAGAGAAGGTGTTTGCCCTGAGACACCTTCGGATTTGGGATTGTTCAATGGTTATCATCTTGTTGAGCATCCTGACGAGGTGCTTGTTAGGGTGCCTCAGGACACACGTGCAAGGCCAAGGGCAAACTATCAGAATCAGTGGCGGACTGTCCAAGAGCAGAGGGCTATCTACCCCTATGATGTGCCAAAGGACATAGGAGTGGACTACATATTCTGGAATGTGTTTCATTCAGATTACTATCTCAATGTTCTTTTCAATGTCAGCAAGTCCAAGATCAAGATGAAGTATGTTGATTGGGAGCACTTGGAGAACAAGAGAGATCCTATGTTTGACAGGGTCATTGATCAGTGCAAGCAGCTTGACATGTATCACTGGATGGGCTTCCAGAATGGGTGGAACACAGAGATCATTCACCAGTTCTACTCCACTTACTATCTTGACAGGGAGAACTTGGTGATGCACTGGATGACAGAGGGCTTGTATTATAGAGTGGACTATGTGACTTTTGCTCACCTTCTTGGCTTTGGAGAGGAGGACAGAGAGTGCTCTTAAATTCATGATGAGAGAGGCATGTCCAATAAGAAGATCTCGCAGCTGTATATTGAGCCTCAGCATGCAGATGGTCTTATAAAAGGTTTGATGAGTAAGTATTACATCTTGAACAACCTTTTCAGGACTACTCTATATCCCAAGATGGGATCTGCTTCAAACCTCTACAACACATCCAAGAATGTGTTGAGGAGGATGAGAGGTGGAGCACCACCATTTTCAGTGGCTCGTTTTCTATGGAATGAGATATGCATTGCTGCAAAGGATGCTAGAAAGGAGCTTCCCTATGCCCCTTACCTGATGTTTATCATTGAGATGGTGATTGGCCGGATCTACAACAAGGACACAGTACATGAGCCCTACAGAACAGAGAAGTCCATTTCCTCCACAACAGTTCAGGAGATAGATACTCCTCCCAGGGACAGTACTAGGGCAGCAGCAGATCGCCCTTAGTCTTCAGCAGCAGCAGTCACCAGAGGCAGGAAGAAGGGAAAGCTTGTTAGGATCTTAAAGAAGATCTTTGCTGGCATCTGCTATGCAAATGATCATGCTTACTAGACCAAGCTTGAGATCAGAGAGCTCAGACAGGAGCAGGGCCTCAGACAGATTCCTCCACCTACACCTCCACCTCAGCTGAGTGAGGAGTCTACTTATGATGAAGATGATGATGATGAGGACGATGAGTATGAGGAGGAGGAGATCCAATAGCCACAGACCAGGAGGTGCAGCAAGCGTGCATCAGCTCTCAGTGTTCACTTCACAGCCCCTGATGATGATGATGATAATGAAGATGAATATGAAGACGATGATGATGATGACGACATGGAGGGGGACATCGACTAGTTTGTACTCTTTTTTCCTTGGTTCTTTTCTCCTTTTTGATGACTTGTTGCCAAAGGGGAAGAATTACTAAGTGAAGGGGGTACAACAATCTTCGACGGTCATGGAGGAGCAGCAACTGCTAGTTATCGTTTGTTTTTTAGTTTGTGAGATGAGAGAGCAACATGAAACTATTTTATTGTAATATTGTCACCTAAGTAATTTCTTTGTGTCATTTGTGGACATGTACTCTCTCATATATATCTTGCTTGTCTTAGTGTGCCTTTAGTTTATATTTTTAGTGCGCTGTGTGGTTGTGCTTGTGCTTCCGCAGTCTTGCTGTCTGCAGTCAGGTCGGCAGTGCCGGGCTGCTCTGACAGCAAGCCCTCTGATTTGTGTTGAGACAGGTTCATATGCATCACGTATATTCTTGTGACACTTTTTCAGCACCCCACAGCAGCCATGGATGTAGGGGGAGCCCTACTTCACTCCAATGTGTGAATTTTGGCTTTTCATGCCAATTTAGAAATTCAAATTCCCATTCACACATTTAGGGGGAGCTCCTACACTCATGACTTGCATTGTCTCAGATTATTTTTCACTTTTGTAAGTTCTAAGTGTGTTGTCATCAATCACCAAAAAGGGGGAGATTGAAAGTGCAATCAAGCCTTAAGTGAGTTTTGGTGACATGGCAAAGCAATTACAAGACTAATGAGACTTTGTAAGTATGACAAGCAGGTTAAATTTAAGGAGGTCGATGAACAGGTTGGCTGACCCCAACAATTACAAAAGTGCATGGCAACAAGCTCAAAAGGAGTTTAAATTCTTTTATACTTTGAATTTGAGTTAGGTATGTCGTACTATAAAGAGGGATTCAACACGCATGCCAACAAGTGAACCAAATGCAATATCTATCCAAATACATCACACCTCCTGTTGACAAAAAAAAGCGTCGGATCTGTGAACACCTCGGGCTTATACCCGAACTCGATATCCAGAGGTGTGCCAGTTGATTTGACCAGTTAATCGACAAGGACGATAACCAGAACAACGATGAACGAGACGATGGTGATGCGCCCGGACGTCAAGGTTTAGATTGCTCAAAAGCGGAACTCGCAATGTAGACGGAGATCTTGTAGATGCAGCCCGTCGGGATCGTGAGAACTCGTAGGAAAAACTAGAACTAATGCGATAAAAGTAGATGAAAAATAATAGATTTGTATTTGATTGATTCATCTTATTCACGCCAATCCTAGGTACATATTTATACTCTGGTAAGGAGGAGTTGTACACAAACACGACTCATACCTAAACAAAACTCCTACTTTTAAGGAAATAAATGACTCGTGCAAGAGTCAGACTCAAACTAATATAAACAAATACTAGTATATAATCACTAATTTCCATATTCACCTTCTTCACGATGAAACTTTCCATCGGTAGATTCCTTTAATCCACAACCTTCTTCTATTGCCATCGACATCTTCCTGCTGATGTTAGCTACATCATCTCGTATCCATCGGTAACATTCCCGATCGGCAATGTTCTCCTGTTTCCATCGGCAACACCCTTCTGATCAGCCAATACCTTCTTTCATTTCTTCAATCTCTTATTTCCATCGGCAATCTGATTAGTGGGATTCTGATACCAATAAAGAAAAGCAACCATATTTCTACCGATCAGTGTAACTAGCCTTCTACTGATCAGTGTATCTGGTTCATATTGACACGTACAAAAACACGGTGTCAACACATTGAAAGCCCATGTTTGGTTCTGAGTAATTGATGAAAACTAGAACTAATGCGATAAAAGTAGATGCTGGAAAAGTAGATGAAAAATAATAGATTTGTATTTGATTGATTCATCTTCTTCACGCCAATCCTAGGCACATATTTATACTCCGGTAAGGAGGAGTTGTACACAAACATGACTCATACCCAAACAAAACTCCTACTTTTAAGGAAATAAATGACTCGTGCAAGAGTCATACTCGAACTAATATAAACAAATACTAGTATATAATCACTAATTTCCATATCGACCTTCTTCACGATGAAACTTTCCATCGGTAGATTCCTTTAATCTGCAACCTTCTTCTATTGCCATCGGCATCTTCCTGCTGATGTTAGCTACATCATCTCGTATCTATCGGTAACATTCCCGATCGGCAATGTTCTCCTGTTTCCATCGGCAACACCCTTCTGATCAGCCAATACCTTCTTTCGTTTCTTCAATCTCTTATTTCCATCGGCAATCCAATTAGTGGGATTCTGATACCGATAAAGAAAAGCAATCATCTTTCTACCGATCGATGTAACTACCCTTCTACCGATCAGTGTATCTGGTTCATATTGACATGTACAAAAAAACAGTGTCAACACCTCCACATACATAGTAGGCAAAACAGCCAGCTATTCGAAGATCTACACTTTGTTGTTTCTACCAGGCCGGCAGTGCCGGGCTACAGGCCGGCACTACCGCGACTTGTTCAGCCAGTGGGCAGTGCAGGGGTATTTCTTACCCCCTCACTCACCCCCAATGGCTAGTTCTGCCATTCCTTCATTCTTACTTCGTGAAACAGAAAAGAGAAGCTCCCTTCTTACTCTCCCTTCTCCATTGGTGCTCATCCACTCTCCCACATTGATTTCCGATCATTCTTTGAGAGATTGAGCCTCCAAGCTTGAGAAGAAGCTTCTCCCTCGGATCTTCACTCCTACAAGCATTTGGTTTACGTGGTGGCCGGCGGTTTGAGTTCTTTACTCTTGGAGCTTTGCTCCTAGTCGGCTAGAGGTTGCCCTTGAGCTTGCCTCCTTCATGTGGCAGCCTAGGGAAGTTTGTATCACCCATCTATTGCTAATACATTCCTCTCATCTCAAGAGTTCACTCTCTTGACTTGAGACCGAGGAAAGAGCAAGCCTTGTGTGGCGCACCTCAACAATGTGGATGTAGGCAATCCTTGGTGGCGAGTTGAACCACGGGTCAAATCTTATGTCCCCTTGTGATTGTCTCTATTCTTTCATATATATTGTTTGTAAGGTGATTTCTAGGGTTTGGACCCGATCTACTCGGTGGGTGCGTTGCTACCACTTTCAAGTGGTGCTAGAGGTTCCCTAAACCTCTAGGAAGGTTTCCATTCAAACACAATTTCTATTCTAGCTTTACATTTTGAATTGTGCTTTATTCAGTTCATGTGACCAGCACTGCTGCCCCAGAGACCAGTAGTGTTGGCCACCCCGGCAGTGCCGGACTTGAGCCCGGCAGTGTCGTCCTCCCACTGAAAGCAAGTTGTCAAGTGTGTTTTAAAGTTTGAAACAGGCCTATTCACCCACCCCCTCTAGGCTAATCAGGTCCTTACAATTGGGCTATACCCCCAAGAAGAGCAAGTCGGCCTTTGTAACTCCAAAGCCTAGCTTTGTGAGGAGCAATGGCCGGTTTTGCAACAAATGCAAGTAAGTGGGGCATGTTGACCAATATTGCAAACTTAACATGAGCCAAACCAAATTTTCTAAGGCTACCTCTATGCAGTTTGATTCATGTTATATGCTTACCAAAAGTGCTAAAGGTATCATGGCTAAGTATGTTGGCACACCCATTGTTGGCCCAAAGAAGAAGGCAATTTGGGTGCCAAAATCCTTAGTCACTAACTTTGGAGGACCCAAACAAGCATGGGTACCTAAGAAGAACTAATTTGTTTTGTAGGTCAATTACAAAGCCGAGGAAGACATTGGGTGCTTGATAGTGGGTGCACTCAACACATGACCGAGGATTCTAGAATATTCAAATCAATCAACTCCAACACCAGTGATGGCATTGATAGTATTATATTTGGTGATAATGGCAAGGGCAAGGGCAAGGTCAAGGGTCTTGGTAAGATTGCAATATCCAATGACTTGAGCATATCAAATGTCTTGCTAGTTGAGAGCTTGAACTTCAATTTGCTATCTATGGCTCAATTGTGTGATCTTGGATTCAAATATATATTTGGAGTAGATGATGTTGAGATCATTAGTGTGGATGGTTCAAACTTGATCTTCAAAGGCTTTATATATGAGAACCTCTACCTAGTTGATTTCAATTATAGTGAGTCTTAATTGTCAACTTGCTTCCTCACCAAATCAAGTATGGGTTGGTTATGGCATAGAAGGCTTAGTCATGTTGGGATGAAACAATTGAATAGATTGATCAAACATGACTTAGAGGCTTGAAAGATGTTGTGTTTGAGAAGGACAAACTTTGTAGCTCTTGTCAAGCCAGCAAACAAGTTGGTAACACCCATCCAAAGAAGAGCATGATGAGTACTAGTAGAGCATTTGAGTTGTTGCACATGGATCTATTTGGACCAACAACTTACACTAGCATTGGAGGGAACAAGTATGGATTTGTGATAGTGGATGATCTTACAAGATACAATTGAGTATTCTTTCTCAATGACAAAAGTGGTACATTTGCCACCTTCAAATCTTTTGTCAAGAGATGTCACAATGAGTTTGAAACTACCATCAAGAAAGTAAGAAGTGACAATGGAAGTGAATTCAAGAATACAAGAGTTGAGAAGCTATGTGATGAGCTTGGAATCAAGCATCAACTTTCGGCCAAGTACACTCCACAATCAAATGGCCTTGTTGAGAGGAAGAATAGAACATTGACTGACATGGCAAGGTCTATGCTTAGTGAGTACAATGTGAGTCAATCCTTTTGGGCCGAAGCTATCAACACTGCTTGCTACTCTAGCAACCGGTTGTATTGTCACCCATTGATGGAGAAGACACCATATGAGCTATTGAATGGAAGAAAGTCTAATATTGCATACTTTAGAGTGTTTGGTTGCAAATGCTATATCTTGAAGAAAGGCACAAGACTTGGAAAATTTGACAAGAAATGTGATGAAGGGTTCTTACTTGGTTACTCAACCACAAGCAAAGCCTATAGAGTGTGGAATTCAGCTAGTGGTATACTTGAGGTGGTTTATAATGTTGAATTTGATGAAACCAATGGCTCTCAAGTTGAAAATGAGAATCTAGAGGATGTGAGTGGTCCTCAATTGTCAAAAGCTATGAAGAACATGGATATTGGTGATATTCGGCCTAGACAAGTGATTGACATCGAAGATGATAAAGATCAATTGCTCAACTCACCTAATGTGCAAGCTAGTGGTGCTCAAATGCAAGATCAACAAGTTGCTAGTTCATCTCAACCAAGCTCAAGCAATCAAGTTCGACCTCTCCAACCGACCAACATTACAAGAGATCACTCCATTGATCAAATAGTTGGTGACATTACTAGTGGTGTTCAAACAAGATCTAGATTGGCATCCTTTTGTGAGCACTATTCATTTATGTCATCCATTGAGCCAACCAAGATAGATGAAGCCCTACAAGATGTTGATTGGGTTAATGCTATGCATGAAGAGCTCAACAATTTCACTAGAAACCAAGTTTGGGAACTAGTTGAAAGACCCAAGAACTACAATGTGATTGGCACAAGATGGATATTTAGAAACAAGCAAGACCAAGATGGTATAGTTGTGAGAAACAAAGCAAGATTGGTAGCTCAAGGATACACTCAAGTTGAGGGTCTTGACTTTGGAGAAACTTATGCACCGGTTGCAAGATTAGAGGCAATTAGAATCATATTGGCCTATGCATGTGCACACAACATCAAGCTATACCAAATGGATGTGAAGAGTGCTTTTTTGAATGGCTATATCAATGAGCTAGTATATGTTGAGCAACCTCCTGGTTTTTAAGATGACAAGAAGCTCAACCATATGTACAAGTTGAGGAAGGCTCTATATGGCTTGAAGCAAGCACCTAGAGCATGGTATGAAATATTGAGGGACTTCCTTCTATCTAAAGGGTTCATCATGGGGAAGGTTGACATTACTCTCTTCACCAAGAAGCTTGGCAAGGATCTATTTGTGCTTCAAATCTATATAGAAGACATCATATTTGGTTCAACCAATCAAGATTTTTGTGAGGAATTTGGCAAAATAATGGAAAATGAGTTTGAAATGTCAATGATTGGTGAACTTAGCTACTTTCTTGGACTTCAAATCAAGCAATCAAAGAATGGCATATTTGTGAGTCAAGGCAAGTACATCAAGGATATGATGAAAAAGTTTGGCTTAGAAGATTCAAAAGGCATTAGCACTCCAATGGGCACTAATGGACACTTGGATAGTGATGCTAGTGGCAACATGGTGGATCAAAAGTTGTATCGGTCTATGATTGGAAGCCTACTCTATGTGACCGCTTCTAGGCCGGATGTGATGTTTAGTGTATGCATGTGTGCAAGATTCCAAGCCTCTTGAAGGGAAAGTCACTTAAAGGCTACAAAGAGATTATTGAGGTACTTGAAGCATACACAAGATGTTGGTTTGTGGTATCACAAAGGGTCTAACTTTGAGTTGCTTGGATACTCAGACTCCGACCATGCCGGATGCAAGATTGATAGAAAGAGCACATCGGGCACATGTCAAATGCTAGGCATGTCACTTGTATCTTGGTCATCAAAGAAGCAAAATAGTGTTGCACTCTCTACCGCTGAAGCCGAATACATAAGTGCAGGTAGTTGTTGTGCTCAATTTCTTTGGATGAAGGCAACTTTGAATGACTATGGAATCATTTTCAAGCAAGTGTCATTGCTATGTGACAATGAAAGTTCGGTGAAGCTAACCAACAATCCGGTTCAACATTCAAGAACCAAGCATATTGATGTGAGGCACCACTTCATAAGGGATCATCAACAAAAGGGTGATATCACAATTATAAGTGTTGGCACCGATGATCAACTTGCTGACATATTCACCAAGCCACTTGATGAGAAGAGGTTTTACAAGCTAAGAAATGAATTGAACATTCTTGACTTCTCAAATATGTGTTGATGCACCCCCATATATGACATGCCTCTCCTTCAAGCTATGCAAGGTACAAGTTGATTGACATGTCATTCACCCTCTATTAGGACTTGTTAGTGCATCTATACATCAACTCATTAGGTTCATTCATGAAAAACAAATGATTTGATGCTTATATGGTACCACTATTGCTTCTATGTTTGACATGATCTAGTGGTAGCATATGACATATTTATGGGCTTGCAATCCTAGTGTTTGGTCTAGAATATGAACTTCAAATGTTTAGCTCAACATGGGCAAGATAACCATTCTAGGATGTGTGAACAAGCTTGTCCATGGTTTAAACCGAGTTAAATACCTTGGGGCAAGTACTCTAGATTGAACCTCAACTAAACTTCTCTCCAATAATCAATCCTTTTGAGAACATCTTTTATGATAATAGATGACAAAGGGGGAGAAGTAAGTAGTAAGACAAAAGAAAATATTTTGAAAATGAAAAGCACACAAGTAGGGGGAGTAAGCCTATGAATAAAGTTGTTGCATATCTTTGTGCATTCATAAGTGCTTGCTTGTATATTTACTTATATTCATGACATGCTTGTCTGGTGAATGTTAGAAACTAAATGATATGATGCTTGAAGAACTAGCATGCTTAGGTGTTTATATTTTCATGTGGTATCTAGTTCTCTCAAGATGTTTTCAAGTGGTTTCTAGGCATTCATGGTGCTAAGGATGGTATAATATTGCAATCCGATTGGTATCACACTTCAAAGGTCCATCCCTTATACCTTAGCATCATTTGGTAGCATTCACTCTTCCACATTTCCTATTCATGCATATGTGATCAAAATGAACCAAACTCATATATCACATATGTAGGGGAGAGATAATACTACCAAAGTTGAAATTTTCATCATATATATTCCTTTGTGAAAGGTTCTCATCAATTACCAAAAAGGGGGAGATTGAAAGCCAAAGTTTGGTTTTGGATAATTGATGAAACCTATGGACTAACCCTAGTGCTAAGTGCATGATCTAGCTAGGGTGATCCACCTTGACACATGGAGCTAGAAGGATGACAATGGTGCAATTGATCAAGTGCTTCATGGACTAAGGAAAAGAAGAAAGAGGAAAACAAAAATGGGCTCAAGGCAAAGGTATATCATAGGGCAATTTTTTGTTTAGTAATCAAGACACTATAGAGAGTGTGATCACATTTAGAATAGATAGCCGTACTATCAAGAAGGGAAAACTCATTTCGATTGCGGTTATCATGTGCCAATAGGTTTGCATTGCATTTACATAAAATAAACCTAAGTGACACAAACATGAAACATATCCAAGAAAATATCTTTGCAAAGGCTAATACAGGGAACAAATGTTTGGAAGACATGGTGTTAGCACTTGAAGACTTGGAGAAGAAGAAACAACTCAATTAGACACGAGATTGAGCTCCGGACGCTAGATATGGCAGGGTCCGGACAAATGAATACGCGTCCGGAGGCATACCCTAACCGCAGGCTTCTCTGTACAGGAGGTCTAGACACAGATCAAGGTCCGGACGCTACACTCCGGACTACCGTCCGGAGGTTTGGACAGCTCTGGATGCTCTCTGCGTAGCGTGGGCACCGGACGCGCGACCGGAGCTGAGGAGCTCTCTGGACCGGCTCTGTGTAGAGTCCGGACGCTGGCGACTATGGTCCGGACTCGCACTGTACACCGCGTCCGGAGAGACGCGGTAGACCCCAGTGAAGGCGTCAAACGACAGGATTCAAACGGTAAGGGGTCCGGACACATGGCCATTGGTCCGGACCCCCATGAAGGCTGCGTCCGGAGTCACGCAGAAAGTTGAGAAAGGGGAGCAAAACGGTTAGTTCTTTGGTGAAGGCTATATAAGTGTTTTGGCCGGCTCCTAGGGTACTCTCTTGCACCTCTCATTCATTTGACATACTTGTGCTTGCTTGAGAAGGCCCCCAACTCATCTCTCTTTGCTTTGCTTGCTAATTCTTGAGAGTTTGAGTGAACCAAGTGCTTGATCATTGCATTGCATCTTAGTGGCACTTGGTTATCGTCATCGCCGCGGGATTTCTTGTTATTCTTGGTGTTTGCCAACACCTAGACGGCTTGGCGATTGTGGAGAAGCTTCGACACGTGTTGGTGATTGTTCGTGGTCGGCTTCATCGATTGTGAGAGGGCTTGAGCTATAAAAATTGTGACAAAAAATTAGAAAACAATGGAGGCTTCATCATAAACAACATTAATTGCACATCATTTTTTAACAACAATGTAAGCGCTTGTTTAGTTCCCTTTCAAATTCCAAAACTTTACAAGATTGCACATCACATCCAATCTTTAAACATATGCATGAAGTATTAAATGTGAGTAAAAATATAACTAATTACACAGTTTATCTGTAATTTATGAGACGAATCTTTAGAACCTAGCTATTCCATGATTGGACAATAATTACCAAATAAAAATAAAAGTGCTATAGTTTTCGAAATAATTTTAGATCTAAACATGCCCTAGATCCAAAAAATGGACACACAAATTGCAACAACCCTCTTCTTGATCATGAAAAATAGTATAGCTCCAAACTATAGATTTATACACATAAATTAGAATTTAATTGGATACACATAGCAATCATTTGTATTAACCTTCTCAAAGGTGGATTTACCACAATTTAGATGCCTTGCTAAAGATCCAATTCAAATATGCTCT
Organism: Microstegium vimineum; assembly: GCA_022036555.1. Lineage (NCBI taxonomy): Eukaryota > Viridiplantae > Streptophyta > Magnoliopsida > Poales > Poaceae > Microstegium > Microstegium vimineum. The sequence goes on along the minus strand of CM039138.1, from coordinate 24,756,214 downwards.
ATAAAATGGAGAAATTAAACAACTACAATAAGAATCAATCTTCAAACACAAAAGCAATATAAACCTACAAATCCAAAGGAGTATGCTTATTACTAACCATAAGCTAGAAGATCGTGAGCATCCAAGAGTGTCCTTGAGCAATCCTGTGAAGAGCAGCCATAACAATGGAGGTGAAGAGAGCAGTCGCAACAATGGAATGGAGCTCATTGTTTTGTTTCTGTTGGGACAGAGGAGGGAGAAGATCGAGATATTTATACTGAATCTCATGCGGTTTAAACCACGAACCGGCAGTGAATGATAGCATCACTGCCGATTCGTAGCTAGAACTGGCAGAGAAGATTCACTGTCAGTTCCAGCCACGAACCAACAGTGATGATGAGTTTCACTGCCGGTTCAGCCCCTATTCCAATCATTTGGGTCTGTCAGAGATTGAACCGTCAGTTAATATTTATCGATGCCTACTCAATATAAACCGACACTAATGGGCGACAGTGATACTTGAATCTAGTAGTGATTGGATCACCACCGGCCCTGTCTCCCGCATAGTCCCCAAAAAATCGAAGTTTTTTTTCCAATCAATTACGCTTGCTTTTTACTTAACTCCAACTAAATTTTGAAGTTTTTTCCATATCAATTACATATGCCATTTACCCTTAGTAGCTCACAAAACATATTTTCCTAGTAAAGTCGCAAAAAAGAAAACATATTTCCTAGTATTCCTTCCATGCCAGCGTAGGGTTGCGAAAGGCAAATGCTCCACGATGGTGTGCAGCCAGCCTGTGCTTCACCCAGCAAATATTAAGAAGAAAACATTTCACAATAACATTATACGAACTCCAGGTTTGCAGTGCCAGGGAGGTGGCGTTATAGTTGAGCTCGATCTGTTCTTATAAGTCAGAGCTGACGCTATACACCACAGCCAGCATGTCAAACTAAACTGCGAGTGAAACAGCCCATATATATACGAATTTCAGTTGGCAGAATCCTAATATGATGAAGCTATGAACAAGCCACTATTCCTCTCCAGCTCCAGATCAAGCTATTCTTGCACCTCTAGTCTAGTCATAGTGCTCCACAAACTGCATCGGCTCCGCCAGATACGAGCAGTCATCAGCCCACCCGCAAGGCCGTCCATTGAAGTCCTCGACATCGAAACCGGACACGCCCTTGTCTGCTTCTCGCCGGCCCATTTCAGCGCCTGGTATCGCGTCTAGCTCGTCCCACACATCATACCAAATACTGTCCATGTCCATCTCCTGACCATTCAACTCAGGCCCAGGCTCCTGTTTCGCGTCTATGCCACCATCGCTGCTCCCCGCAGAGACGCCAGCCGCCACTGTCGCAAGTGCAGCTTCGGTGCTACTCCTCAGTGGCAAATCGCCGTGCCTGTGTTCTTCGTTTTCCATCAGCCGTTGTCTTTTGGAAACGCCGAGTAGCTCTTTCTTCTTGGCAAAGTTGCGCAAGACCTGCTGCACGAAGGCTGGGTTGCTGAGCACCTTTACGAAAAAGGCGATGGCCCTCTGCTGGTTCCTCTCGTTGCTCAGGATCCTCTCCTCTAAGGCCACGAGTTGGGATTTGCAAATGCTGTATTGCTCCCTTAGTGTGATGACTTCAGCCCTGAGCGCTTTGCGGTCTCGTTTCAAACTATCGATCTCGCTGGGATCCTTTGGTGGTCCGAGACAAGCACCTTCACAGTTTCTCTGAGACTTGGAAGGACGCCTCCTCTTGATACTTTTCAGCAAATGCTTCTGGCCTGCTAAGAAGGATTCGTTTGCAAACTCCCAACGATCCGGATTCACCTTCCTGAAACCCTGCACAACAGGAACAGAGCCATTAGCATTTATGCAAGAGGTAGCGCAACACAATCAACCTTTCACCACCACCATTCGGCCAGTGTGACCAGGAAGCCGAGGTTATATAAGAAATTATAATACAAAGTTTTTTGAAACATTTTTCTATGAGCCGAGCCCAAATCACTGGTTACATATACTATTGCATAATGGCAATAGTAATTGTGATAAAAAGAAAAGAAGAAAACAGAAGAAGTTAAAACAGCATTGCCATTTAGCACCCAAATCAACCAAAGGGACAATAACACAGTACACTATGAAATTACTTGCCATAAAAAGAATTAAGGCCATAAAAACAAAGGAAGTGTCCTGCAGCTAATGAAAATTAAGGCCAGATACATACTGCAAGAAAAAAACGGAGCTCAATATCATCAATAGATAAAGTTTTTCAAAGGCAGGAGCCAAGGATAGACAGGTGGTGTGCCAATTTCAAAAGCCAATGCCTTCTCCAGTCGGTTAGAATTAAAGAGGACCTAAGGTCATCTTTTTGTGTATGGCTTGATGCTTTTAGTTAACTTGATATATGTAAGTATGTACCCCCCTTTTTTATAAATTAATGAAAATGGCTTCCACTGTGGGGATCTCCCTCACAGTTTTTGTTGTCAAAAAAAAATAGCCTCAATAGGACAAACAAAACAACAAGTGTCAGTTATACCATGTTCCCATCACCTTTTGGTTTTTAACTGCTAAAAGTTGGACGGGTCATGGGGTTCAGTACTTCAGAGCAGTCAGAGCAGTGGAATAGAATTTGATGATGACATACCAACTGCTCGGACACTTGTAGTCTCCAGCACAAAGCACATTATCCTCTTGGTTTTAGCCAATATATAACATATAACAAGTATCTTATATCGCAATGGGAAGAAACTGGAACTAGTGTTACACACAACAACAACAACAACATAGTGGATGGAGTAGAAGAAATCTAAGCACATCTAATTCATCACAAAAGTTTAAAACCTTTTCAAGATTGTGGATAAACACAATTGAGCAGCATGCATGATTGAACATTTTATCTGATCGTTTCGGTGGCTGATAAGGTGGCTGATAAGCTGGCTGAGGCTGTTTTTGGCTATTTTGCTGTGAGAGAAAACACTGTTTCGGTGGCTGATAAACCAAGCGAACAGGGGTATATCACCATTCAATATCCGCTGTCTATGTTGCCAACGATTTTCAGCTTTTATGATTAAAGTTACTGACTAACTGCTATACCCAACAGTCCAAATTACAGGCACATGGATCAGCATAATAAGCAGTTGGGAACTTGGGACTGGAGTCAGTTCTACACTGTTCAGTTGCTATCTCTGCAAAGTTACACATGGTTCTAAAATCAAATTCTTCACAATCCAGGAACACACCCTCCCTTGTTAGTCTTGCCACCAATTCCGACTAAACCGAATGTTCAATTGCAAGGATACCATGATGTGTACACATTTCCTGCAAATCGAGGCAGCTCATAGCCTCATACTAACATGAACTCATTTGAATCAGATTCCCATTTCCTGCCTTTTGCAACACAGGCAACTATGGCCAACATTGATCAGACAACAACGGGTAACAGGGGAAGCAATTGACGTCCAGGAATCTCTAGCAACAGCTTAATCTAAGGGGCACAAAGCATACGAGATAACTAAAGCGTAGCCGCAACAACGCCGTTATCATCACAGCACGAAGCAGCAACTAGTAGTAACAAAATCACACACCAAGCAGTTCGAGCGAGCGGGTGTCCTCTGTTGCAAGGGCATGTGCGCGTGGGTGCGGGTGCGGGAGCGGGAGATACCGTACGTACATAGATGTTGAGCTGCCTGATGAAGGACGCGAAGTTAGCGTGCTTGAAGAAGCGCGGGAGGATGCCGGCGGCGAGCGCCTGCGGGTCCCACACCACGAAGCTGTTCCCCGCGCCGCCGGGCGCCCACGACACCACGGCGTCCGTGGAGGAGTCCGCCACCATCTCGTACGTCTTCGCCACGAATGGCGCCGGAAGTGGCGGCCCCTCCATCGACCGCGGGACCACTGACGACCCCTCCTCTGCGCCCGCCGCCCACGGCTCCGGCTTCGGCTCAAGCTTCACTGCCGCCACGCTCCGCGCCATTGCTACGCCTCCGCACCCGACGCCGCTGACGCTCGCCGTCCTGGAATTGGAGCCGCTTGGCACGGGGGCGACCGAGCACGAGGAGGAGGAGGAGGAGGAGGAGGCCATCTGGCTGCGCGGTGCGCTGAGGTGCTCTAGGGGGTGACAGGGTTTCAGCATTTTAAACCGCGGCCAAGGTCTTTTGTTTAAAGAAGTTTGAAAAAATAGGACCCCACATGAAAAAACTTTCGGTGAAACATTTTGAACGCAACTCTAAATTTGGTATAGTATATGGAGGCTTTGTTTAGTACGGAGTATATAAGATTTTTTTAGAGAAATTAAGCTCCGGAATTTATTATATAGTACTCCTCAATTATAAATTATAATTTATTTGATTATCCTAAGTTTATCCACTCGTATTATTAAAAAAATTACATAGACATAGTAAATGTTAAGTTATTCTTGAAGACCTTTTATTAATAAAGCAAGACAGAAGTGATATTATGTACAATTTTTTTTAATAAAATAAATGGTGGTAAAAAAACTCAAACGGACTATAATTTAGAATGAAATTAGTACATTTTTATACTTGAAACAATATGATATTTGGTTAGTCACTTTATATGTTTTGTGTCATCAAAATAAAGCAGGATGATGTATCTTCAATTTAATAAAATTATAATGGTAGTCTTCATTTTTTTTTCTAAATTAAATAACGTGTTCCAATTCTTTGTACCCCCGTTTATTCATGATTTTATGCAATCAACCCGTGGAAAAGGCCATTTGCCCTGCCAAAATGTGATTAATTCTAGAGAAATTTTATTGCGGCCTCTGGGCTCGCCACGGAACAAGCTGTTTTGATCATGCTTCTAGTCAAACGTCTAAAAATGTGAATCGTCAAATGTATTCAGATATAAAATTATTAAAATACAAGAAATCGTGTTATCATAATGTTTTAGCCTGAAGTAGAGAGGAGTACATATTAGATGCGATTTTCAGCAAAAATTCCCTTGGCATGTGCCAGATGAAACTTGCGGTGTGTTTTAACTTTTAAAAGGACCAATGCTGTTTCCTAGAACATCAATAGTTCGTTGAAAGAATCAAAGTAGTGCACAAGAATATTTCAGCACAGCAGTCTGAAACCAGCACCGAGTTGGGACCTAACCGCAACACGTGCGAGCTTACGGCCTCAGCTCCAGCGCTGGGTGTGCCAAGTGCCACATGCATCCAAACTCCAAAGGCTTCAGAGCCGTGGTGGTGGCAGGAGGAGAGAGCATGGGCATCCTCCACGTAGCAGTTGGTAGGAGCGTGACCAAGCGAGCGGCCGCCACCGCACCGCACCCATCACCCAACAGGGCAAGCAAAGGCAACGCGTCCAACCTCGCTTATCAGGATCATGATAGTATACAGCATACACCACAATGTCGCAAAAAGAAAATGCCAGCAGTTATATCCTACAGTACTAGGCTAGGACCGCTGAAACCATCCAAGTACTCCCTCTATTTCAATTTATAATTCGTTCGACTTTTTTAACCTCAATTTACTTATTAAAAAAAATGTAAACATAATCAAATTTAAGTCATTCATATAAACTATTTAAAAATAAATAAGCCACACTAAAAGAAATAATATTTTACATAAAAATTTAAATAAAACAAGTGATCAAACTTAGGCTAAAAAATTCAAACGCTATGATTTGGAACGGATTAAGTAGTAAACAAAAGCCCAAGTGGATAATAACACAAGCCCTAGCTCAACAAAACACACTCGGGCGTATCACGCACACATCTGATACGTGGTGATTACAATTACAATACAAACAAACAATGCAGCAACCGCAGCACGCAGCTGCTCAAACTGAAATCATTCACCGCGCAAAATCACCAGTTACTTTGACTTGTTTATTTCACAATCAAAGTCCAAACATAGTCTGCTGCTTGTGCAGGGTTCACCTTCAGCGGGATGGTAAGCATACAATAAAAGCTACTAGGTGTTCATACAACGAACACAATACGAATATCTGTGGTGCAGAAAACATCCACGGCTGCTACGGGGTCTTGCTAGACTGTAATTCTGTGTCTGCCTTTGGCGATTCTCCGGGCAATCACCTTGCGCCCACCCTTGGTCGATTTACTACAGAACCAAAGTAACAAGGGCATCAGGGTACTTGAAACTCATTTTCCTTTTTGCACGAGGGATGAGGGAAACAAAATAGTAGCACACAGACACAGTTGAACTGGATAACAGGATAAGGGAAGCTAGAGAGACAGACCGTGTAAGAAATCCATGGGTTCTTTTCCGCTTGATGGTACTAGGTTGGTAAGTTCTTTTCGGAAGCAACTGAAGGGGGTCATTAGCAACAGGATCCTCAACTACAAATAGCAGAACACAAGCAACGGGTTAGAAAAAGACATCAAACTCACAAAATAATAATTTTATACTAGCTCCCAGGTCATAATCAATTGCCTACAAGTCATAACCAAGACTGTAGCATTCACCAAATATAACTATAGCAATATTTTCAGCATCAGAAGTACTGTAGCAAAGAACAGTCACTGTTTGGGACCATGCAAGTAAACAATCCAGGAACAGCAAAATGAACTGCATGTACTTGAGTATTTGTCACTTGTCAGACACTTTCTGCCCAATTTCAGGACAATCAGCAGCAGATGGAACAACCCGCAGTCACCATTTGGCACCATGCAAGTAAACAATCTTATGATAGCAAAAAGAAACATGGGTAATTGAGTATTACTAGTGCACTTTTTACCAAATGTAGAACTTAACAGAAATCATACGTGTACAAGCAGGGGAGAGGGAGAGGAGAGGAGAGCAGGTGCTGCTCACCTGGGCATTGGGTGCAAGTGCCAACAATTGGTATCGGAGCTTTGATCCTTGCTGCGCTTAACCGCCGGTAATGGACGGAGCCGCTGGGGCCAAGAAGGATGGCAGTTCGGGGAAGGATGAGACGGCGGCACAGCCGTTGGTGGTTCAACCCCAGGCGGAGGTGCGCACGGTGCGGGAGTTCGGCGGAGCCAGCTCCTGGCCAATGCTCACCCGCACCAACTACGGCAAGTGGTCTGTCCACATGAAGTGGAAGCTGCGCGCGCGGAAGTGGTGGGCTGCCGTGGAGACCGGCAACGCTGGAGAGGATGCGGAGGTGGGCGTCATGGAGGCGCTCATGGCGTCCGCGCCCAGCGAGTACCATGAGGCCATCGGTCGCAAGGACACGGCCAAGGAGGCGTGGGAGATGTTGGCATCCTTCCGCGTCGGCTCAGAGCGGGCCAAGATGGCCAAGACGCAGCAGCTATGCCGAGAGTTCGACGACCTCCGGTTCAAGTCCGGGGAGACGGTGGAGGACTTCGTGCTGCGTCTGCAGTCGCTGGCAGGCCAGCTCTCCACCTACAGCAAGCCGATGGAAGACGAGGACGTCGTCGCCAAGTTGCTGCGCGTCGTGCCAGCCAAGTACGCCCAGCTCGCTCTGTCCATCGAGACGATGCTGGATTTGTCAACACTTTCGCTCGAGGACGTGACTGGGCGGCTACGCACGGCCGCGCGGTGGAGGATCGCGCGCCGGCGGAGAAGGCGAAGGGCCAGCTGCTGCTGACGGAGGAGGAGTGGGCTGCGCGGATGAAGGACAAGCGCAGGCCCGGGGAAGGCTCCAACAGCCGGAGCAGCGGTGGTGACCGCAGAGGCGAAGGCGGCAAGCTGCGCGGCAAGGCATCTGCGGACAAGAAGAACAAGCGCCGCACCGACCCGAACGCCTGCCGGCGATGCGGGAAGGTAGGGCACTGGGCGCGGGAGTGCCCGGAGAAGAAGCCGGAGAAGAAGGAAGAGGCGCACCTGGCTCGGGACGACAGCGACGACGAATGCGCGCTGCTGATGGGTGAGTACTGCGCGCTGCAGGAAGGCGAAGCAGAGGAGGAGAAGGTGGAGCAGGGGACTGCGCCGCCGGCTGTCCACCTCGACGAGCCGCGCGCGCAGGTCCACCTAGGCGCTGTCGGCGACAGCCTGGAGCAGAGGTGGTACCTCGACTCCGGGGCCAGCAACCACATGACAGGTTGCCGCGCCGCGTTCTCCGACCTCGACGAACGCAAGACCGGATCGGTCAAGTTCGGCGATGGCTCGCGGGTCCAAATCCGGGCCAAGGAACCGTCATGTTCAGATGCCGGAACGGCGAACACCGTGCGCTGAGCGAGGTCTACTTCATCCCGGAGCTGCGCTCAAGCATCGTCAGCTTGGGGCAACTCGACGAGCACGGCGCGGAGGTCCTGATCCGCGACGGCATGCCGAGGATCAAGGACAGAGAGCAGCGTCTTCTAGCCAAAGTATCGCGCTCTCGGAATCGCCTCTATCTCCTAGACCTCAAGGTGGAGCAGCCTGTGTGCCTAGCTGCAGTGAGCGCGGAGGAACCATGGCTCTGGCATGGCCGGTTCGGCCACCTGAGCTTTGAGGCGCTCGGACGGCTAGAGAAGATGGTGGTCGGCCTACCACTGATCAAGCACGCCGGCGAGCTGTGCGACAGCTGCCTGGCGGGGAAGCAGCGGAGGATGTCATTCCCAAAGAAGGCGAAGTACCAGGCGGAGGATGTGCTCGAGCTGGTCCATGGGGACCTTTGCGGGCCGTTCACTCCGGCGACACATGGTGGCCGGAAGTACTTCCTTCTGCTGGTGGATGACTGCAGCCGCTACATGTGGCTGCGGCTCCTGACGAGCAAGGATCAGGCGGCGGAGGCGATACAGGCGTTCAAGGCCCGAGCAGAAGCAGAGTCCGGGGAAGCGGCTCAAGGTGCTCCGAACTGACCGCGGCGGCGAGTTCACGTCGGTCGAGTTCGCCACTTACTGCGCTGACGAGGGAGTAGTGCGCCACCACACTGCGCCTTACTCGCCGCAGCAGAACGGCGTGGTGGAGCGCCGAAATCAGACCATCGTCGGCATGGCGAGATCGATGATGAAGGCGAAGGCGATGCCGGCTGCGTTCTGGGGTGAGGCAGTCACCATGGCGGTTCACATACTGAACCGGTCGCCAACCAAAGCCGTGAAGGGGATGACACCGTACGAGGCATGGCACGGGCGCAAGCCTAATGTCTCGTACCTACGCACGTTCGGTTGCGTCGGCCACGTGAAGACCACCAAGCCAGGCCTCGGCAAGCTGGAGGACAGGAGCATCCGCATGGTGTTCCTCGGCTATGAGGACGGATCAAAGGCGTATCGCCTCTGATCCAGCCGGTGGCAAGGTGGTGGTGTCCCGGGACGTTGTCTTCAACGAGGCAGCGTCATGGAAGTGGCAACGGCCAGAGGTGGAGGAAGGCGGCGGGCTCTGGGATTCGTTCGTGGTCGAACACCTGGTGGTCCAGGGCCATGGCGAGGCGGTACAGGCGCCGCAAGTGGGGGAAGCACTGCAGGAGGTCAGGGCAGGCGGACCAGCAGAGGCAGAGGGGTGGGAACCACCCAGTCCAGCTGAGGCGGCCCCAGGATCGCCGGAGCAGCCTGCGTCGCCACCACCGGGAACGCCTACGTCAACGATCGAGTACGCTACTCCACCTTCTAACGTCTCGGATTTCGTGGATGCATTTCATGAGGGGGAGGAGGTGCGTTTTCGCCGCACAAGCGACGTCGCGAGCACAGGAGCAGTGCCCGGGCTGGCATCCAGGGTGCTCGACGACGACGACCCACACCTCATGCTGATGAGTGCAGAGGAGCCGGCCACGTTCGCCATCACGGAACGCGACGCGGCGTGGCGGCAGGCGATGATGGAGGAGATGAAGGCGATTGAGGACAACAAGACCTGGGACTTGGTCGATCCGCCGGCGGGATGCCGCCCGATCGGACTCAAGTGGGTCTTCAAGGTGAAGAGGGACGAGCGCGGCACAGTGGTGAAGCACAAGGCGCGGCTCGTTGCCCGTGGCTTTGTCTAGCGCGAAGGGATCGACTTCGAAGAAGTCTTCGCGCCGGTGGCGCGCATGGAGTCGGTACGACTCCTTCTCGCGCTAGCAGCGGCCAAGGACTGGCAGGTCCACCACCTCGACGTCAAGTCGGCTTTCCTCAACGGCGACCTGGCGGAGACGGTTTTCGTCAAGCCGGCGCCAGGCTTCGTCATCAAAGGAGCAGAGCGCAAGGTTCTGCGCCTGCGCAAGGCGCTCTACGGGCTGCGCCAGGCCACGAGAGCGTGGAACGCCAAGCTCGACGCCACCATGGCGGAGCTCGGGTTCACACGGTGCGCCACGGAGCACGCTCTGTACACTCGACGATGGGGGAAGGAGCACCTCATCGTCGGGGTATACGTGGACGATCTCATCGTCACCGGAGCGCGCGCACAGGACATCGCCAGATTCAGAGGAGAATGGCGGCAAAATTCAAGATGAGCGACCTAGGCGCTCTGTCTTACTACCTCGGCATCGAGGTGAAACAGAGCACGGACGCCATCAGGCTCGGCCAGCGCGCCTACGCGCAGAAGCTGCTGGAGCGAGCAGGCATGGCGGGCTACAAGACGGTGGCCACGCCGATGGAGGAGCGCATCAAGCTCTCCAAGGAGAGCACCGCGGCGAAGGTGGACGCGACGCTCTACCGGAGCATCGTCGGCGGGTTGCGCTGGCTCACTCATACGCGGCCGGACATCGCGTTCGCCGTGGGCTATGTGAGCCAATTCATGGAGGATCCGAGGGAGGACCACTGGACAGCAGTCAAGCGGCTGCTACGCTACGTCCAGGGCTCGGTGGAGATGGGGATCGTCTTCCCCAAGCACGGCGGCCTCCAGCTGACGGCATTCAGCGAGGCGCCGCCCAAAGGCGGGGAACCAGGAATCACGGCGTACAGTGACGCGGACATGGCCGGGGACGTTGACGGGCGGAGGAGCACCTCTGGTGTGCTTGTCTTCCTCGGCTCATCGCCTATCGCGTGGCAGTCCCTGAAGCAGAAAATGGTGGCGCTGTCGACCTGCGAAGCAGAGTACGTCGCAGCGGCCACCGCGGCTTGCCAAGTGGTGTGGCTGCGCCGGCTGATGGGAGAGCTCACCGGCGTCGAGGTTCATCCACCAGCGCTCAAGGTGGACAATCAGCCAGCCATTGGATTGGCAAAGAATCCAGTCCTTCACGATCGAAGCAAGCACATCGACGTGAAGTTCCACTTCCTTCGGGATTGTGTGGAAGAAGGGCAGATCAACATCGAATTTGTTGAGTCTGGGAAGCAGCTTGCAGATATCCTCACCAAATCACTTGGGAGACTCAGGTTCTCTGAACTGAGGAAACTGATTGGGATGGTGGAGGTCAAGGCATAAGTCAGCAGCAGGTTAGGGGAAGAATTGTAAGACTTAAACTCCTGCTGATCACTCGCACTCTTTTGCTGTCGGTCAGCCCTGCTGACAGAAGTACAGAGATGGCATTAGGCCACTCCTTGTAACTGTTCTAAGTACAGTAGTTGCTAGAAGTACATCAACTTCTAGATGGCTGGTACTAGGAGTAGGAATGGCTGATCTAAGCCATGTACCTTAGGTGTAAGGAGTAGGTAGTATTGTACCTTGTATGGTACAAGTATTGTGTATATAATCCTATGGAATAGCAATGGAAAGGGCAGCTTCTCAGCCATCATTTGAGTGCTCAGTTTCAGCCAACGCAGAAACTGTGTGTGGGTGTGTGTGTAGAGAGAGCTCAAGCTCTTCTTCTACCTTGGAGCAGGGAGAGGGAGAGGAGAGGAGAGCAGGTGCTGCTCACCTGGGCATTGGGTGCAAGTGCCAACAATATCAAGCTTTGGCAGTGGCGGACCCAGGATTTAGCTAAGACTAGGGCCAAATTTCGGTGACGAAATGCCTTTAGCTACGCCATAGTCTATTTGACTACATAAATTCCTATCACGAAATGCCGTTAGCACACCATATATATATATATAATCAGTATGCCATGTAGGGAAGGGAAAAATTAGATATTCTCAAGGATAGTTTGTGTAATTAAAGTATGGCACAATGTAGCAGGGTAGTACATGATTCTCATGAAAATAACATAAAATATTTGGAAATAAATACCTAGTGCTAGTGCTTATTGTCTCTTCTGCACCTTGAGATGGAGGAGGAGGAGGCTGGATCTGGATTGTTTGCTGTAAAGCCTAAACTGCAGAACTGCCTAGGGGCTTCAGGCTCCCGCAGGCACAGGCACCGCGTGAAGCCTAGGGGCGGCGGCGCGGTGGGCCAGGAACCGGCACCAGACAAAGGGTGAGGGCGACGGCCAACAACGGCCGCCGACAGGCTGGGGCGGCGGCGCCAAGCTGTGAGCGGGCTGGTGCCGTTGGGCGCCAGCCGCTGCGGGCTGGAGCCGTCGACCGCTGTGGCGGCGCCTACGTGACTACGAGTACCAGATGCAATCGGGAGACGAGAGTGGCGGCGCGTGAAAGGAGCGGGCGAGTGGGAGGCCGGAGGCCGGAGGCGGAAGAGCCGCCAGGTGCGTGAAAACAAGCGTGCGAGCGTGAGATGGAAGCCTCCGTGATCTGCCCTGCTCTCCTCCTGGGCTGCTCGTTGTTGGGCCAAATTGAGGAGCTGTTCCTAAATAATATGGGCCACGACTTGGGCCATGGCCCTACTTGCCTTAGGCCTGGGCCCGCCCCTGAGCTTTGGATCCTGCTACCTACTGTTTCCAAATGATCACACACAATTATGCAGCGTGTCAAGCTTTGGATTCTGCCGCCTACTATTGAAGGTAGAAAAGGGCATACAGGGACATTTAAATAGTGCAGAATGCCAGAATGTATTGCATGCAACGTGTTGTTCTATTCATAAGAGTATCAATCATACTACATACATGGCTTTTTCTCAAGGCTGATCAATCACTAATCAACTTTCAACACAAACCAAACAACACAGATTTTGAAGCCCTAATATGCTTGTGAATCAAAAAGACAGAGCACATGCACTAAAGATTTATTTGTCAAGCACACACTAATTAGCGGGCCAGACACATCTACAAATCATCACTTTTGTGCTTCTTCAGAATATTGCACCAATACAGCACTTAGAGTTAGAGCACATGAAAGTCAGGCAACATATGCAGACCCCCTCAAGCTACAAGTAGCTAATAATAAAGCAAGCGCTGACACATAACACAGGTCATCACCATAGAGGAAGACAACCATGAGATTTCAGAAAACAATGTACGAAATCATGGCAATTGTTCCCAAGTCCGCACAAAGCAAGGCTTGATAGCGTAATGCAAATCACAGAAATGGCGCACTACAACAGAAACCAAGCGTATTTCGAGTGGTCACACGCTATAATCTCTATATACAACGAACGGTATGGCAACATTGCTTCCAGCACCCCCCCCCCCCCCCCAGTTCTGAAGCTAGCAGTGACTAGCGATCCGAGCCCAATTGTAAAAGAGTACTCATTGTATAGCTCAATCGCGGTCCAATCCATCCATGAGTGCGATTTCGTGAGAGAAGATGTACCGTCGTCGATGAAGAAGCGGAGCGAGGGAAGGCCACAGGGGAAGGAGATCTCGCCGGGGAGCCAGCTCAGCCTGGCGACGATCTCCGCCTCGTAAGCGTCCACCCCCGCCGGTGCCGGCGGCGGGATGTGCGGCTGCAGCCTGGAGAGCGGCAGCCCGGAGCGGAGTATGGAAGGGGACGGGGACACGAGGATGCGGCCGAAGAGGGACGATCCAGCCCGCGCCAGTGTCTTCGCCGCCGACGCCATCGCCGAGCACTTTAAACCCTAGCCCCCTGCTTCTCCTCACTCTGCTCCGTCGCCGCACTTGGGGGCGGCGAGGTATGCTGAACTCTGTGGGCCTGGAATGGGCCGAACGACTGATAAGGCCCGTTTCAGCGACAGACTCTGTGGATCGGTGTTGTTGTGGATAAAGGGAAAAAAAGGTTCACTTTTACCCTCTAGCTTTTGAGAAAGTCCAGTTTTTCTCCTTAAACTTTATTAAAACTGGAGAAAATTACTTTCATCAACTTTTAAAACTGTGGGTTTTGCCTCCATTTCCAGGTTATAAGAGTTTTTTTAAGGTGGTCTTGTCTTTTTATTTATTTTGGTTGATTTTTAAAAAAATCATAATAAATCAAAGAAAAATCATAAAATAGAAAATCTAATTTTGTTAGACTCCATATAAGTAGATCTACACAGTAAACAAATAATATGGTATATTTTAGTACAAAATTTTTACAATATATTTAAATACATTTTGTTCTATAATTAATTAGAATAATTCATAATTGCAGTGTCCATGGTCCAGCTACGGTGAAATTTTTATAACAGCCTAATTATTGTATGTTTGAACTAAGTTATACATGACCTAGTGAGTATAATTTTTTTACTATAATTCAAGAATATAATATTTATGTTATCACAAAAAATTCACCGTAATTGAACCATAGAACTTGCGGTTATGAATTATTCTAATTAATTACTGCAAAAAAATTAGCCCTGTTTGGAACACCTTAAAATGTTACTTATGACCAAATTAAGTTGAAACTAACAGCCAAATAACACGTTTTATACCTTTTTCTAGCCACGCTTCTCGTGACCACCCACATTTACACTAAAACGCATAAACTAGATCATATCCACTTCTCAGATAAATGCATTTTCCATATTTGTGTAGCTTATCTAAGAATCACTTCTCTTCACCGCCGTACCAAAATAGGGCATTTATACTAAAGCATGTCATATTATATGTTCACTGTGTAAATCTACTCATGTAGAGTTCAACAAAATTAGAATTTTCTATTTTATGATTTTTCAAAGATTCAGTCGAAATAAATAAAAAATATAAAACCGTCTTCAAAACCATTTATAATCAGACCACGGTTTCAAAAGTTGAGAAAGGTGGCTCATTCGATTTGGAGTTGAGAGAGAAAAAAATAAAATTTCACAAAAGTTGAGAGAGAAAAGGTGAATATTTTACTTTGCTAAAAGAGCCTAAGATAGAGGAAAAAATTGGTGGGTGGGCCACGAAATGTTGGTGCGGGGCCTGCTGCCACCGGTTGACTTTATCGTGGACTGTGTCAACGGTCAACGTGTGTGTAGCCAGCTGGCAGGCACGAATATTCCGGAAACCATTTTGCTTGGGTGGAATGGATCAAACGTTCATCCAAGAAGCAAGCTGCTGAACCTTCAATGATACGGTACACTCCTATCTGATAATGATTATCCGTTTAATTGGAGGTTGATTACCCTTTCCTGCACGGCCCATAGCCGTGACTTGCTACCATGTCACACGTAAACATCTGTTACGTACTCACAGGATTACCATGCTCATCAGCTTCAACTTGCAATGATTTAGTTCGTCACATAAATGACGCAAATAGATAGACTTATTACAGGCTGGCTTCTCATCATGTGTGGATGGATAAAGGCACTGAGAGATGATTGTTTTGTTATTAATATAAGAAAAGATTTTATTATGAAACAAAGTTTAAAACAAAAGTATGGATGCACCCTCGAGGTGTCTTCAGATGCAAAAATCCATGGGTTTTTTCAACTAGCAATTGCAATAGTGGGTAATGCTACGATACATCTTTTATTTACTAGGAGATAATATTTCAAACAAATATAAGTCATTGATTTTTTATCTTTTTAAAAAATAATCATTTAACTAATCTAGAAATGAAAACAGAAACATTGTCAAGATGAGGGATAGCCCCTTGTTTGCATGCACAACCTTCCTTTTTTTTCCCTTCCGTGTCTCATTACTTCTTTTCTCATTGTATTGTACTTCTTTTCTCATTGTTATTGTATCCTTTCTTTTCCTTTTATGAGTTTTAATTTATTTTTACAAATACATAAATACTATATACATTGAAATATCTATGCATAGTTTTATTTATGTTTGATATATTAATAAACAACTAAAATATTTATGAATAATTATGTTATCTTTTGAGTTTCTTTAAACCAAATCTCTACGGGAATAAGTGTAGTCCTATTAATCCTTAAAAAAGTATAGTCCTACTAAAATAACTAATAAAGAATATATTAGAATACGAACTGATATTGCATAAAGCATAAAATTTCATATGCGTTGGACACATAGGTACATGAATTCGGCACCTATACACGTGTGGCACATATATGTGTATAAAAACTAGGTTGTCAAGTTAATTAAGTTTTGTCATACCTAAAGTTCTACAAATAAAAAGATTTATGGAGCGACCTATCATAAGATCAAAAGTTTCCATTGGGTTCAAAGTCTGTTGTTTAAGTGGCGTTCGGATGCGTCTATCGGGTCAACCGGACGCATCCGGTCGCTATCCAATGGCTAGTTTTTGTTCTACGTCACTACATTGGCAGGTCGCTCCCGAGCATCCGATGAGTACTGACCGAGCACGTCCGGTCATGACCAAACACGTCCGGTCCGTTGAAACCCTCTTTGGAACCTCTTTGAAAATAAAATGACGCAGCGTACATGCGTGTCCGGTGTAGAGTCCAGTGCAAAGAGCACAGCAAGCTAAGTTCAGCATTGTGTCCGGTGACGTACCCGGTGCCAAGTGCACCAGCATTCGGTGCATAAAAAACACCCTCAAATAACTTTGAATTGAATTTCTTTGAGAATTGAAGTTGTTCCACCCATCTCAGGGCCAACCTTATGCTACTTAGGGATAAGCTTACAAATTTTGCATCACACCTAAAACATTAGGCTCACCTAAGTCAACATGTTCATACCCCCCCCCCTTAATAGTACAGTTAAAGAAGAAACAAAATCCTAGTCTAATCTAAGTGACTCTCAACTTTAACGGGCACATAGAACTAGATCGTCCTTAGTCTTGTCTTTATCATATCCATCACTAGGGTCATAAAAACATGTTAGTCATAATAATCTTGCATTATCGTTAATCATCAAAACATCTAGGGGCCTAGATGCTTTCACATTTATTTGTGCAATCCATTATGGCTTTCCAAGTTATTTATTACCTACTGCAATTGTGTTATCTCTATGTTAAATTGAAACTCCAAGGAGCATTATTGTGCCACTTATGCAAAACTCTATTTTTTGTATTTATTGAAAATATGGATTATAGGACTTGGGTTATACTCCTACATTCTACAACAACACAACATGTGTTTTTACATGCACCACAATACTCAGGACATGAAAATTCCACTATTAACTAATTGAGTGTAGTAATATAGTTATTTATAAAAACAAAACTCTTTAAATTAAAGTGTTTTTATAGAGTTTATAATTTAGGTACCAATGTTGGTATATTACATTGTTTTAGTAAGAATGTATAATTTTATCTATAGTAGAAATTTATGCCATGCAGTATGAATATACTTAAAGTGTTATTGATATGTGACTTGTTAAGGGATTGTTTTTCATGATTATAAAACTAAGCAAAGTTATAGTTATTGCTAATGCATGCATATATACTTGATCTGCTTGCTGGCGTACAACATGCACGTTTTCTTTGAGTTATTTTTTATGAAGTAATGGTGGCAGGCGTGGGTAATTTAGAATCATATATAAGGTTCCTTTATATTTTGTTTATAATGCTAGCTAGATGTGGTTATTTTAAATGTAGATTTAAAAGGTTTATTTTAGCTTATATTTTCACGATGGTGGAGGTGAGCAATATAGATGTAAATTTGTGAGTTACTTTTTGTTATCTTTGACAAAGGTAGTTAATTTATACACAAAACTAGGTGTTCTTTAGTTTTTTTTTGTGGTAGGAGTGGGCATTTTAGAAAAAAAAAATAGATCAGTCTTTTTTAGCATATTCTATGGCTATTAGTGTTTGGCATGACTTCTATTTGGTGCTCCTCTGGAGGAGCTATAGCCAAAGGGTGGTAGAGCAAAAAAAAAGGGGGGGGGGGGTTGGCTCCTTTTCCTTAGGTAAGAAAACGACACCTCCTAGGATGTTCGGTATTACAACTCTATTGAATTTGCTGATAGAGTTAGGGCATGCCAATCAGCTCCTCTATCGACAAATTTTTCAACTACTACCATACAAATTATTTTTTCTACCATGTCTCGTGAGGATTAATATAAGGCTCCAAAAGGAGTCTTCATTTAGTAATATTATAAGAAAATTGAATTGCACTCAGTTGATTTGGTAATATATCCATTTAGATTTAAGTCCTAAATATGATATACATACTTATATTTTTTTTCTAATTTAAAAAGTGATGCTATTTATTTAGGTGTCAGGCCATGGTTTTTGAAACACAATGACAGAAGTTTTGCCTTTCAATTAAGACAGAGAAAGAGAGTTTAGGTACAATCCTCCAAAAAGGGTTTATAAGGACCCTACAAGCGGGGGAACAGTAAAAACAACCCCCTCAAGTGAAAAAACTGCTAAGCATAAGCGGAAGCTCACACTTCCTTTGCTCGATGTCTTCCTTGATTCTTGCAACCACATGTGACACCATTTCTATCATGTCGTTAAAAATTCTCATGTTTCTCTGTTTCCAAATATTCCAAAATGTATAGATCACTACCTCATTCATCCTTTCTACTATTCAGCCATCGGAAATTTCCTTGTAGTCTCTTCCCACCACACCCTAATATGGACGGGTTGCCCTGGGGCTGTGATTGCAATGCGGTGAAGTTTTCTCGAGAGAGTATTTTGTCCCAAATCTCCTTTGCAAATGGAAAGCCCAAACATAGATGTATGCTAGTTTCTAAGGGCGCATTGCAAAGGACGCAGTGATCTTGATGTGACCACCCTCTCTTTTGTAGGTTTTGAGCCATGAGAATTTTGTTTTGCACTAGAATCCATGCGAAGATCTTGCATTTATTTTCCACTTGTGCTCCCCAAATTAGGTCAGTACGAAAAAATAGGAGGGAAACTTTGAATTGGATTTGATAAGCTGGACGGGTGGAGTAAACCCCATCCGGGGGCCAACGCCAGGTGATGGAGTCTTGAATGTCCTGCTGCAGGTGCACAGACTGCATCCGTATCCAAAGGGACACAAATTCTTCTATGTGGACAGTCGTGGTGATCTTCCTCTTAGCGAACGCATCCAGTTGTTATTCCAGAGTTCATGTTGCACCGTTCTGTTTTTCTGGAAACAAGTCAAAAGAGGTTTGGGGCTAGGTACCTTGGAGCTTCACCCTCCAACCAGTTATGGTTCCAAAAACGAGTCTTTGCGCCATCACCCGAAGTAATTTTGATTGAGGCATTGAAAAGGAGGCGGTCGACATCACTGCACGGAAGTTTCGAGCCGAGTCACGGCTTGGAAACTTCCACCCATTCTTGCCAGGTCGTGGTGACTCTCATCAATCTTAAGAACTGTTGATCCAATCTCTTGGAGAATATCATATGGGTAGGTTGCGCATGTGTGTGCTCATAAGGGCGTAGATGCACATGCACATATGTGAGTATTTATGTTTAACCATATTTTGCAAAAAGAAGAAGATAGTAATAGTATGATACTATCTGTTGTAGTAAGGGAGGACATGCTTCCACTTCCCTATTTACAAAGGTTGATATTTGACGGTAAAGAACTTTGCATATTTTCTAGTTTATTTTTTCTAAAGCGGCAGAGCTTTGCTGCAAAATTTATTAAAACGAAAATAAAGTCAAGAAATGACCTATTTTTTAGCATAAATGTGGCCCAAAAATCATACAACTAGAGTGGTGCGCCCCACCACCCTGACGAACCACTTAGGGGCAAGCAGACTATTCTTAACTAACATTATTTTAAAGAAAATCTGAAGATTCAATTTCTTAACTACAAAATTCAGATACTGAGTTAATTTGTTTCTAGAAAATGGGCAAAACTTTCCTTGATGTATTACCTGACGAGTACCTCTATATTCTGTCATCTGAAAGATGAAAAAGGCTAGCCGAGTTCAAATATCTTGGCAAGTATGAGCATCATCAGTTGATGTAGGGAGATTGAATAATTAATGCATAATAACAAACTTTCAGAAACATGGATGGCAGTGCTTGGTATTGTGTGTTGAGTTTGCATTACGATATGCTGCTGCAATAAGCAAAAGAAAGTGTACAAGAAAGGCCAAGGAGGCTCCCTGAATCCTTGTGTAACACTTCAAATTCAGTTTTAAATTAAATTACTCAATTCTATTATACATGCCTGCCATTTGTACCTTTCTTCTGTGCAACAACCTCTTCACGGAGAAGCCTACGTGTCATTGCGCTGGTTAAGTCAACCTCTCTGCCGTATCGGAAGGACAGAAAGTGACCGATACATTAGTTTTCCTGTTGTCTGGCCAATAACGAAATTTAATGCACAGTAAAAATAAGTTGAACAGAAGCAAGACAGAATAAAAATATTAAAAATAGAAGGCTAATGGTTGCGGGTTGGGCTATCGGAGGCCAACCCCCTGAATACGCTCCTCCTCCTCCTCTATAATTCTCTCTATTGCAACAACTCCACTTTTCATTTCAAGGAAGATAGGTAAGATACATGCTTTACATGTTTTTGTTATCTAATATTCTTCATTTTCTTCATTTTGGTTGGTAGCTATGTAGCTGTGCGCTTAAATGGTGTTAATCTGTTAGTAGGTTGTTCTTGTTGATTAGAAACCACCTTAGGCAACAGAGATTGTTCTTATTCACTGCAGTAGATATTCTCTCTTGCTGCTACCTTGTGTGATTATGATCTCTTCCCTTTGCTTCCAACTAGCTTCAACACATTTTTCTTGGATTTTGTTATTGAATTTCGATGCCAATGAGTGGGTTTATGTATGTTTGAGGATTGGACAATAAGGGTCATGCTCTAGAAAGCCATTTATGGTTCACCATGTCAAACACCACCAATTAACGCATAATAACAGCTTCTGAGACAGAATATGCTGATATAGCAGATTGTCTTCAAAAGTAGCTGAAATATGCATTTACTTTCCTTGAATCTTCCGTGGTAAACTGCTTAAGTTTTTTCCTTAATTACATGTCATTATATTATCGCAGTGTAAGAGTAGGAACGGGACAAGATGTTCTTTCAGAGGAAGAACTCAAAGAAAGTCAAAGACTCTGAGGGATCGCAGAAGAAGGGAAAAGATGCCCGTGGGAAGAATGCCCTTTTTGATCGTGCCAAGGGAGAGCTTCATGGCCTTGCAGGAAGCCTCGAGTCAGCCAAGAACGGTATATTAGCCTAAGTTTCGTATGCAGATTGTAGAAATGCCATCTGCTGCTAGCTTCAGAAGTACAGTAGCTATTCTTCCTTAGACCTGCTCAGCCTCTCTCAAGTCGTACTTGCCATGATATGAAGTAACTGTAGCATGCTCACTGATTAGTGATTAACACAAAGTCGATTTCAAGATGTCATTGTTAGATGATAACACGGCAAATAGATGGTGGTTTGAAATTGCCTTGATGTGGACCTGGTCATGAAAGGCTACATTTTTATGGCACACGTTTTTTGGTCAAAGTCAAGAAAACAGAACAACTGGTTCTGATAAGTGACAGATATACTACATTCTGGAAAGCACAGCAAAGAGAAGCAATTCTATTTCCCAGAAGGTTTCAGAGCTGAATTTAAATGTAATACCAGATCGTGCCTTGCATATTAGCTGCACATCATTTGGATGTCTTAAGTTCTAATATCTAATATTAGACAGGTAACCATGATGTACTTTTAATGTTTTTCCTGCTCCCTGACCTTTGAGATTAATCTATAGATGCCGAAACGAAGACTGAGAAGCTTCAAGGGGATGTGAAGTCAGGCACTGAAACGATCTTGCACAGGGGCTCAGGCCTCCTTGAGAAAGCGAAAGAAGAACTCGGAAGTCACTCCGACGCCAGCCGTTCAAAGGAGCTAGGTAAGCTGCACTCATTTATAGTGGCTTCAAAGGAAATAATAATAAAAAAAAGAGGATGCAAATTGCAACCTTGCATGAGTGAGGCTTGGACATCAAGCTGGCTTGGCTTGGTAGGCTAACGAGCTGGCTTGTGACTAACGAGAAAGCTGGCTCGGCTCAATCTAAAGCTCAAGCTAGCTCGTTTGGTTCGTGGATCAGGGACCAAAAAATATATAAAATGATGATTACCTTACATTCCACTGAATCGTACAGCACATATTCATCCATCATATATACTGCTAGCAAGAGGCATATGCATACACACGCAATAGAATACAAATTAGGTCCATGCATATACACTAGCAATAGAGCACGTGCTAGCAGTAAGCAGCAGCATATGTCTCCATCACATATTCATAATTCATCAATCAAGTATCATCCATGCAAATTGCAATATGACATTAGTTAGATTAACTAGACAGAAAGGGCTATATAAACATAACTACATAAGTTAACTAGCAAAATGACACAATGTTCAAGTTGACTCTTTGTCCCTCTGGTGTTTTTTCTTGAAAGCGTGGCTTGTTTGTCTTGTGAACGGCTTGCGAGCTAGCTCAAGTTGGCTCGTTATAGCTAACGAGCTAAAATATTAGCTCAGCTCGAGCCAGCCACAAACCGAACAAGTTAAGGAGCTTCAGAGTTTTTTTTTTGGTCCAGCCTTCTTGCATCGACTTGATCACACGTTCATGAAAAGGAAGTTTTGCCTGCATTTTTTGTTAGTGCAGTTCAACATTTGCATTAGATATTTTTTTCACGGTCCAAATTTGATCATAAAGTTATAAATTGAATCAATCCCTACATGCTACGAAAAAAATGTTTTCTTCAGTATGGGCATCCATAGGACCATAAGTAACACTTCTGCAATAAACTGCGATTATACATTGTACATTAGAAAAGAAAGGCCAATGTTTATCATAACATACTTAGGATGCCACTCAAAATGTAATTTGAACATGGATGCATCTGGACTATTAAGCAATTGGAACCTGCTCTCCTAATTAGGTGAGCTATCCTTCTCGGACATGATTCTTTTTTAGAGGAAATACCCACGAGCTATGTGATTAAGAAAGCAGTGATGTAACACATGGCGCATGGTGAAGGGTCGATTTGATTTCAGTCATGATATTGGAGTAGGTCGATTTGTATCATGACAGTGAAACAAACCATCTGCACTTCTGCAACTGAAACATCACACATGATGTTTGTTTGGGTAGGTCCTGGTACCGGAGTTGTTTGATGGTTGTACCGTAGTCGTGTGGATTCCTTTGGATATAGTTTTCACTAAAAAAAACTAGGTGAGGACTTATGTTCATTTATTTATCCTTGTAATAAAACTTGCGGCAAAGCTTCTCCTTTCAAAGAAAAATCGAACATGATGTTGAAAATAAGCCAAGTTTTCTCTAATGATGCCAAGCCATATTCTAGATGATGCGCTAGACAGTGTAATTATCTTTTTTTTTTGCGAAACAAACAATGTAATTATCATGGTAAATAAAAGTTGGAAAGTGGTACAGAAAAAAAAGGCCTTGCGCTTAAAGAACATTTCATACTTCATTTTTTAAGCGGCTACCCTCCTTGGACTATGTCTCCTAGCCTATAGGCTTTCTTAACTTTACTTCCAAGAAAAAGAAGCTTTCTGTACACAATGATTCTGTTAGGAATTAGGATGTTGGGAATGTGTGCTTGTTTGATTGAAGGTGTACCGGATACCATTTTCTAGATTTTTGTTAGCCATGAACCATTCCTAATCATAAAAAAGATGAAGCAAAGAAACTATCCTATCAGAGATCATTGTGAGCTGAATACAGCAATTATCTGTTTTTTTTTTGGACAGACAGTTACAGCTCAAGCACCATGTTCCTTTGTCCTCTTAGTGGGCCTGCACTGCATGTGCCAGATCGTTATTAGCTGATACATGCGTACCAGACAAACCAAATCCCATAATCCTACTCCATTTGTCCTGCCGGAATTCACAAACTAAAGTTGTAGACAACAAAGAATCCAACAGTTGTTTCCTAGTATATATCGCTTCCAGGATCAATGCAGGCAAATAAAGGGAATACAATTAAATCAAATCACTGTTTAAGAATAAATAAAGTAGTGTTTGTTTGACCCAGCTGGAGCAAGTGTGACACAGGCTGCTTCGCCGTGCAATCCACGATCCAGGATTATCCTCGACCAACCACCATGAATGCCTGCAGTTTGCCTGCGTCCATTTCGCTGTCACTCTGTCCTACCATGTAGTATTATTATGCATGGTGCTCCACAGCTCCAGTTAAGCTTTACCTGTGTATATAATACATAAAACATTAGCTTCACATTTGTCATTAGCCCATATCAAGGGGGCTCAGTTACAGCCATATACCCCACAGTTCTAAAGCTTCACATTGAAAAACAATTCCCCTCTCAGTTTTCGTGAGTTAAGCTTTCCCCACTTATTGCTCAGTCCACTGTCCTTCAATAAATCTGCAATCTAGTTCAGCCTGTAAGGGTCTCTTCTTCACTCTGTAAGTTTCGATTCAACAAATCGCAGGTTTTGCTCTTTCATCGTTTTCTTTGCACGTTTTTTGTATGGGGATTTGACATCTTGTCTGTTGTCTGAAGAATCCTTTCCTGTTGAAGTTGAATTGATCAGTCAGCGGATAATTTCCCCCGCTGTTTTTTGTTTGAGTTATTGATAATTCTGCACTAATCGGGGTGTGCTGAATGCATACAGTAACAAGGGATTTATTAGAAGGTGGAGAAAGTGTAATTAACTAGGGATCTAGGTCACCGTAAATTCTAATCATTATTAGTACAATCCTATCAGTATTTCTTGTGGTGATGCTTGGATTGAACTGCACCCACCCGGTTTGCTGACTTGTAAGAAGCTATTAGACCGAAACTTCTGTATGCCTCTGAATGGAAAATCTAGAAAAATTAGGTCCCTTTTTCCTTCTATTTCTTTCTGCCATGAACCCAAATTGTTTTCTCTGAGAAGAATCCATGTCGATATTGTAGAGCAAGGAAGCGAAGAACAGGGAAACAAGGACATGGATGCTTTCAGTGCAGTGATGGATAAGGTCAAGGACGAGGTGAAGAGCCGCCACCCAGAAGTGGTGGAAAAGGTCAAGGACGAGGTGAAGAGCCTTGCTGGTGCTCTACATCTGCGGAGACATGGTAAAACATGCATTGTTTCTGGGGATTTCATTGGTGGCTCCTGCCCATCCACAGCCTGACCGTTAAACATTTGCATCATCCTTACCTTGATCAGGATCCAAAGATAAAGAACCTGAGTCTGAAGAGAAGGGAGAAGAAGGTGAGGCAGCGCAGAGCGTCGACGAGGGTGCCTCTGCTGACAAGACTGAAGAACCTAATGTGTTGGAGCAAGCCGTAGAAGAGATTCAGGCTGTCGCTGCAGCTTTGCAGCAGCAGACAGCCCATGCAGCTGAAACTGAAATTCCAGTTGAGACTGCTGCTGCTGCTGAAACTTCAGCTGAAGGAGACAAGCCTGATGAAACAAACAGGGAGGTGGAGAAAGATGACCCCAAGAAGCGGCTCGATTTCGCTGGGTTCTTCGCCATGCTGTTTGAGAGGTTCTGCTCCCCGGGCAACAAGAAGAAAGATTAAGTGATTGCAGGTCCAGCTTGTGGATTTCTCGTTTTGTCATCTTACAAGGACTGCATGGGATTGTGGGTGGTGTACAGTCTGCAGTTGTGTTCTCTTAAGACAAATCTGCTATTTGTTTTTACTACCTTCTGTGATGACAGGGCAACGGCTACATTTTACTTGATGTAATTATTGTCACCCTTGTGGAATTGATTTAATTTTTGTGTACAATTGAATTGTTTTGCGTTAAGATAATATAGTGTGTGAAGGGTGGCCCTGGTGCAAGCGGTAGAGCTTTATCGTCTGTGACCAAGAGGGTTCAGGGTTCGAGCCTCAGCCTCCGCACATTTGTGCGGGAAAGACTTGCGAGCTATTTCCCTTCCCCAGACCCCGCAGTTGCGGGAAACCTACGGCACTGGGTACGCCCTTTAAAATAATACAGTGTGTGAAGCCTTTTATAAACATGTGAGAACCAATTTTGCTCACTGTGAACAAAATTTTAGCCCTGCTCAGACAGCAATTTTCCATTTCTTGAGATTGGTTCTATCTGTAATCAAGTTGCATGAAAAGAGTTGTTTTTTACTACGAAAAGGGGTCTATTGGTAGTTTCAAAGAGAAAAAGATGATTCTGTTAGACCAAAGACTACTCAGACCAAATGAAACTTTGGAGATCCTATTGATAGAAACCATCAAGGCTCCATCTGTCTCTGCTAACATTTGATACCAAAAACATCGCCAGGCACATTTGATATACTGAGAATCTGAGATGAACACCAGTATCTCCAATAAGGGTAATACTAATCTTTTATAGTTAATGCAGGGCGATCTCTGGGCGTCATTGAATTCATGGTTACAAGTTACAAGTAGCATAATTGATGGTACAAGCAACTCAACTGAAAGTTAGACACATAACTATTTGACCAATATATACAATACTCTCCATCCAATGCAACAAAGGGTGATAGCAATAGGATTCATAACAAGAACAACAATGCCATAGCCTAGATTTTCTTAAGTCCATCAGTCATAATAAGGATGCCCAACATTGCTTCATTTGTTACCACCTGACACATGGACTCTATCTCTGGGAGGAACTCCTAGCAATGCCTTCATCATGTCATATGTTGTGAAACCGATAGCTACTGAAGGGACAACCTGAAAAGTCCATGTGTCAAGACATAAAAAATGAACAACCCAGTTGTAGATGTCTAATAGTTGCAACTAAGGAAAAGAAAACAAGGACAAACACAACATGAGTAATAATTGTAACTAAGCAAAGGAAAACAAGAGCAACCCAACAGAGTAAATTATTCTTGCTTTTGCATGCTACATATTTTGCAATACTGATCCTCATTTTTCAAATTTTGTGTTTCTTTAATTTTGTCCTGGCTTATTACCTTGACATAGTTAAGGCTCAAGCCAGCAAAGAGTTGTCTCCACCCTTGGCAACGAATGATGAGCAAGAGACCCTGGAAAGTTCCTCTTATACGGAAGCCATCACTTGAATTTGGAGACTGCTTGCTCTGAACCTGAAGACAGAAAGTCCTGTGAGTGGTGAAGTGGTAACAAACATGCATCACAGTCAAAATGAGATTTATCAGATTATCAATGCATGGAATACAGGAATTTCACCTGCATTTGTCTCCGGACAACATCCAGTGGATAAGTGAGGGTCTGTCCAAATAGACCGGCTAAAGCTCCGCAAGAGAGCTTCATATAACAGAATTCTTGTAATCTACTGGAACTTGAGATTTCAAATCTTCATATATGTAAAATTTTAAGCCAGCGTATGGAAGAATGCCAATAAGAGTTGGGCCTGTAATTGATTAAAAGAATCGTTAATCCTCCTCTCATGTTGTAATAATATAATCTAAATAAATAATACAGACATCTCAAGTAATGTAATTTAAAGTAAAATTTTCAGGATATTCATGTAAGCCCTGGCAATAGTGTTTCCAGTCACCTATGGGACCACTACTTAGCATTTAAAGTTACTACTAAACACCTTTCTTGTTTTCAGCAAAACCAAGGAAGAACTGAAGATGCCTATTTCGTATAAACCTAAACTGATACATAGCATCAAGTTACATTAGAAACAAAGGTGTGCAAGTGTGAACATTAGCTGGCATGGCAAATGCTGGAAAGAAACAGGATAAGTTGATAGCCTCACACTGATAATAAGCCATAAACGATACTGCAAATGAAAGCGAATGAAATGAGACTATGAGATGATAAGACATACCTACTCCACGATATAAAGATCGTGCGCCTCCTTCCTTGTAAACAGTCTTGAAGACATCTTTTATGCCACTATATGTTTGTTGTTGACCAGAATTTCCCAAAGCATTGACAGGTTGGCCAACATTTGAAACCTTTGGAGCAACCATTAAGAAATTAGTGTTAACAGCCTTGAGCCAATCATTGGTAATAACAACAGATCAGAAGCCAACATGGCGTAAACAACTAATATTTGCTCAGAGAGTTGTTCCAGCAGAACATTCGATTGATGGAGACTCTTCACTACAATCAAAGAAACAAAATGAAAAAAAAATATACATCAACGATAAAACTGGTAGTACAATACCTGGTATGCCAGCTTGGTCCTAGCCAGGTCTAATGGGTATGTACACAAAACTGCAGTACCACCAGCAGCAGAGCCAGCTAAAAGATCAACGACAGGCCCTGTACCTATTGATGGAGCAAAATTGGTCAATATCCAGCATCTATACTGTTCATATGTCATGTAATGTAATGCTGCATATGGAACAATCCGAAGCACGCTTGCACCGTTCCCTCTGCATGGATGATAACAGTGGATTCAGATCACTATACTTAATTGAGCAGTAAAAAAGCCTGAGGGATTTCTGCCATGGTACTCACTTGTAGAAGCCTCGGATTCCATCGTATTGCCACAGCTTCCTCAAGGACTGGAGGATCCCAAGGGACTGGAAGCCTTCAGTTCTTGTCTACAAAGCAGACAGCAACCACGTGAGCTAAACATCAACAAACACAATCACCACAAATACAAATGAAATTGATAGAATGTGCAGTTCGGGACCTGCAATAAGATCTTGACCCTCTCTAGTGGTGCTACCGCAGTCTTTGCAAATGCACCAGCAGCGCCACCGGCGATAAGCTCCTTGGCATAGACCGGGAGCAAGTCCAAAGCAGAAGCATTCACTTGTGCAGCCGCTGAGGCCGAGGAGAAGGTGGATTCTTGTGAAGAGCCCATCTCCCGAACGGCCGAGGGTAATCAAAATGTGTGATATGTGCACTCCCCACCACTACTGATATGAGCATCAAACTAAACAAGGAGCAAGGGATATTTTGTACAGGGAGGAATCTCCCCAAGAATATGTCCCCCAAACTGGCAATACAATCTTTACTTTGCCTCCCCACTACTTGCATTAAGAGTACAGAAATAGAAATTAGAAGATGAGGTGGAATCCTGCGCAGCGATTGAGTGTTAATCACCCAGGAACCCAATATCTCCCCTCCCGAGTGAAAAAAGTGAAAGGCAAAAGGGGGGAAAATCTAGCTGTGAGCTGGATCCCCACCCAGGACAGGATTCACATCCCCAAGAAGCAACAACTGTACACTCGTGTTACATGAAAGCACAACACTCGCATCAGCAGGAACCGATTTACAGGCAAGCCAGGCCAGTAACTCCGAAATAGAGAGCAAGGAGTTATTTTTTGGATTCCAAAAGCGCGAAGAGGAGACGTGCGGATCCCGCAGGCCGCCCCTCCGCTCGCGATCGCAGGAGGGCGAACGGCGGCTCGCTAGCCCATAGGCTTGCGGCTAGCTCCGGGGACGGAAGGTGGGAGCAGGTGCCTGCCCGCCGGGCGGCGAGGCGGAGAGATAGGGGCGAAGGCGGGTCGAGCGCGGGCAGGTCCCTCGCATCCACCGAGTCGCTCCAAGGGACGGGAAGAAAAATACTCATCAATCGCGCGGGATTGCGGGGGGCGAAAGGCGATGGGGAGGGAAGGCACCGATCGAGGAACCGTGGTGGTGGTGGCGGCGGCGGCGGCTGGGCAGCCGCGGATTGGATCCGGCCGGAGACCCGTGGAAGAATCGCGACTGGCGTGGCGTTTGCTCGTTGTGCTTTCCCGTGGAGTGGAGGAAGACTGGAAGAGTCAAGGGGGGCGGTGGACGGGGTTCACCAAACCGGTCGGTAACCGGCCAAACCGCCCCCGATCGGTTCGGTTTGGTACCGGTTCGTGCGCGTCGCAGCAGTGTCGTGCAATTGTGAGGTCGTCCGTCTCAACGTCTCTTACTCGCGGTTCATCGTTGTGCTCCAAATGCAGCACCTCCGAGGAATCCCACACGTGCAGGGAAGAAGCGTCACGCTGAAGAATCATGGCCCTAGTTGGTTTCGGTGATTAACGACAATTAGAGATTATTATGGCTAATGTGTGCTTTGCAGAGACTATGCGTAGCCTAGCCATGGTGATCAAGAAGAATAGGCTCTAAAGGTCATCACTTAGCCCCCAAGATGGATATCGTTTCGATTGTTAAGGAGACATGATGAAGACTCTAGAATGATAGACTAAGTGTCATAAGGAGATGAAGGGCACTTAGAATTAGATAGGGCTTCTCTTTTTATCTTTGACCGTACTATTAAGAGAGGTTGAGACTAGTAGCTTGACTTAGGAAAGCTTCATGTTTAGGTGTGGTGCACACTTGACTTCCTTAGCTCTAAGCAAGCCTATGGTGACCGTAAGATAGCCTAGAACAACTTTCATATTCATCGCGACGAAAAACGGAGTTGTCAAAATCATTTTCTGGTCGACGGACGCTCCTGGCAGGGGCGCCGGACGCTGGGTGGTTGAGTCCACAGCGTCCGTCGGCCTTCCAGAGAGGTTGTTTTCTGGCTAAGTTTTTCAGGGCGCGTCGGACGCTGTCCGTCGGCCAGGCGTCGGACGCTGCGGAGAGCGTCCGTCGACCTTCCAGAGAGGGTGTTTTCAAACCCTAGCCAGAATTCAGCGTCGGACGCTGTGGCTGAGCGTCCGTCGCCCAGTGACGTAGCGTCCGTCGCTGGGAACAGTGTGTCAGAACTAGCCGTTAGACAGAGGCGTCGGAGCGTCCGTCGCCTCAATTATGAACAGAAACTAGCCGTTGGGCATGCGACGGACCGTCCGTCGCCTAGTCAACGGAGCGTCCGTCGCCAACTTAAAATGCCAGCCCAAGGCAGTTTTCAGAGGGTCTATTTATAGCCCCTCCCACTTTTCTCCCACCTTGCCTTTGCTCATTTGGGTTGCTGAGTTAGTTGAGAAGGTTGGGAAGAGAGCAAGAGCCCTAGAGAGAGAGAGAGTGATTCGCGAATCCATCCATCCTCTCTCTAGTTCATCCAAGAGTTCAAGTGTGCATCCTCTAGTTGTGAAGCTTGAGTGAGTCAAGGGAAGATCGAGGCTTGTTACTCTTGGTGATCGACATCACCTAGACGGTCCGGTGGTGTTCGGAGAAAGGTGATCGCCGGAAGATTGTCGGCGGTCCTTCTCCATCGACGTTGTGATCGGTTGTGGGCGATTCACCGAGCCGGAGTGGCGAAGAATCAGCCCGTAGAGAGCACTCATCCCTTGCGCGGGATTGAGGGGAGCTATACCTTGCGAGGTGCTCCAACGAGGACTAGGGGGGAGTGTCAACTCCTCGATACCTCGGCAAAACATCGCCGTGTCAAGCATCCCTTTCCCTAGCTCTTTATTACCGCACTACTTTCCGCACTTGTCTTTCATTTCTTACTAGAATTGTGTAGGAAGTTTTCCCTTTCCATTGCCTTGTTACCGCTTTCTAGCTAGGACACACAAGCGGTAGGCACTAGGGGTTAATTGGCTCTTTATAGGTTTAATTCTTGTTTAGAAATTAAAAAGAGCCCAATTCACCCCCCCTCTTGGGTATCTTGATCCTTTCAATTGGTATCAAAGCTAGGTTGCTCTAAATTAGGCTTCACCGCCTAGAGCAAGATGTCCCATGGGAATGGACCACCTCCCATGTTCGATGGAGACGACTTTCCGTATTGGAAAGTTCGTATGGAGGCCTATTTAGAGGCCGTTGACGTGGGCGTGCTCAAAGCCGCCACAAAGGGAGGTACTCTCTTCACGGAGGACCTCAACTTTGAGAAGCACAATGCCAAGGCAAAGAACATACTCTTTCGTGGCATTAGCAAGGATGTCTTCAACCGAGTGCGTAATGCCAAAGACGCATTTGAGTTGTGGACCACTATTTGTGCACTTCACGAAGGCACAAAGAGTGAGCGTGAAGAACGCTATCACTTGGTTATGGCTAAGCTCAATTCTTTCTCTATGCATGCAAATGAAATGTACTCACGACTAAATATTATTGTAGAGGAATTGAATGGGCTCGGTCTCAACCAAATGGAACCGACCGATGTGGTACGCAAGATTCTTTGTGTCTTGCCCATTGAGAAGTATGGCCACATCGTCACGGTGCTTCACCAAGGAGATCTCTCCGCCGCTACACCAACACAAATTTTGGGCAAGATCAATGCCCATGAGATGTACATGAAGATTGGTGATGGTGGCTCATCTTCCTCCTCCAAGAAGAAAGAAAAAGAGAAGGAGGAAAAGAAGGACTTGGCTCTCAAGGCATCCTCGTCGGAGAAGCACAAGATGCAAGTCATGTATGAGAGCACAAGCGATGATGATGATGATGATGATCTCGCTCTCATGGTGAAGAAAACAACCAAGATGTTGAAGAAGCTAAGCAAGAATGGAGTCAAGTTTGACTCAAAGAAGAAGAAATTCTTTACAAGCTCTTCAAGAAAGCCCCTCGCCAAGATGGATTGTTACAATTGTGGCAAACTTGGACACTTGGCTCATGCTTGCCCCGAAGAAAAGAAAGACAAGTTCAAGAACAAGAAAGCTAACAACAAGTTCAAGTACAACAAGGGCAACAAGGTTGAGTCAAGTGATGAGGAGAAGAAGGATGACAAGCCATTCAAGAAGAAGAAGAACTTCAACTTCCACAAGAAGAAGAAGAATGGCAAAGCCTACATTGTTGGTGATTGGCTTACCGACATTGAAGACTCAAGTGACTCATCCGGAGATGAAAGTGAAGAAGAGAAGGTGGCCGCCTTGGTGATTGGTTCATCTATTCCACCGCCACTCCCTCCATCATCTCCGGGCTCATCCTCTACACACCTATGCCTCATGGCTAAAGGTGACAAAAAGGTACAAAAAGAGGATAGTGATGATGAGGCTAGCTCTAGTGATGATAGTGATGATGAGTTTGAGGCACCTTCCTATGATGAGCTAATTGAAATTTGCAACAAATACACTAAGCTCATTAGGAAGTATAAAGGCAAAAGTGAATCTCTAGAGAAAGCAAATGGTAACTTGCATGCTAAGCTTGATGACTTGACTAGTGCTAATGATGAATTGAAGCTTGAGAGCAAATGTCTCTCATCTAGCACTAGGGAGCTCAAAGCCTCACTCAAGCAAGTAAATGAGAAACATGATAAGCTTGAGAGGTCAACACAAAAGCTCCAATCAAGGTACAACTTGCTAAAAGATGACTACAACCAAGTTAAAAATGAACATGGCACACTTGTGATAGCTAATGAATTGCTTTCAAATGATCTTGCTACACATGTTGCTATTAACCCGGTTGTTAAGTGTGATATAGCTACTTCTTGTGAGGACTTGCTTGATGAAGTTGCTAGTGAGCAAAATGCCAAGTGCAAGGGCAAGAAGGTAGTTGAGGCCGACAAGCATGATGACTATGTGAAGATGAGGCAAGAAAACTCCAAGCTCAAGGAAGAGCTAATCAACCTCAAGGCAAGCAAGCCACTCACTATCAAGTCGGCCAAACAAGATGACAAAGATGCAATGACCTTGATCAAGTCTCTCAAAGAGGAAAATGAAAAGCTCAAGGTTGAGAAGATCAAACTTACAAGTGGATTGGAGAAGTTCACCTAGGGCCACAACCTTCAAAGTGAGCTCTTGATGAACACTATCATGAAGACCGACAAGACCGGCATTGGGTTCAAGGAGAATCAAATCATGAAGGCCAAGGTCAAGATAGAAGCCAAGAACTATTACAAGAACAAGGCTATGAGAAGCAACTATGACACACCAAAGCCCAAACCCAAGAAGTGCTTTGGATGTGGTCAAGAGGGTCATTTTCAATCCCAATGCAAGACTTCACCTCCCAAGACCTTGCCCAAGCACATAAGGCCTTTCGCTCATGATGCACACTTCATCATCAACAAGGACTCCAAGGGTAGACCTCAAGTTGTATTTCTCGGTCCAAAGATGAAGAACAAGCCCAAAGTGCTATGAGTTGCTAAGGAGTTGGTGGACAAGGCTATGGGACCTCGCCAAGTGTGGGTTCCCAAACAACAAGCTTAACTCCAAGTTGCTTGTGTGTAGGTGAACTACAAGACCGGTGGAAGTCATTGGGTGATTGATAGTGGATGCACTCAACATATGACCAGTGACTCCCGGATGTTCACTACACTTGAGGAAGATTGTGAAGGGCAAGACAAGATTACCTTTGGGGAAAATTCAAAAGGCAAAGTGCAAGGTCTAGGCAAAGTGGCAATCTCAAATGATCAATCAATATCAAATGTCTTGCTAGTACAATCATTGAGCTTCAACTTGCTATCGGTGGGACAACTATGTGATCTTGGTTACCAATGTCTCTTCACTCCAAATGAGGTAGTTGTGTCCAAGATTGAAGATTCATTATTGATATTCAAAGGGTTTCGGCACAACAATCTCTACCTAGTGGACTTCACCTCAAATGAAGCTAGTTTGCAAACATGTCTTTTCTCCAAGAGTTCTTTGGGTTGGCTATGGCATAGAAGATTAGCACATGTGGGAATGTCAACTTTGAAGAAAGTTGTCAAGAAGGAATTGGTTAGAGGTGTGAAGGATGTGGTGTTTGAGAAAGATAAACTTTGTAGTTCATGTCAAGCCGGCAAGCAAGTAGCAAACACTCATCCAACCAAAGCTTTCATGTCAACTTCAAGAGTTCTAGAGCTACTCCACATGGATCTATTTGGACCTACCACCTATGCTAGCCTTGGCGGCAATCTCTTTTGCTTGGTGGTAGTTGATGACTACTCTAGATACACTTGGGTGTTCTTTCTTCAAGACAAGGGAGAAACTCAATCAATATTCAAGAAGTTTGCAACTAGAGCCCAAAATGAGTTTGATGTGAAGATCAAGAAGATAAGAAGTGACAATGGGACCGAATTTGTAAACACCAAGATTGAAGACTATTGTGATGAAGTTGGAATCAAACATGAAGTATCTGCCACATATACTCCTCAACAAAATGGTGTAGTAGAGAGGAAGAACCGGACACTTATCACACTTGCAAGATCAATGCTTGATGAATACAACACCCCCGAGAAGTTTTGGGCCGAAGCAATCAACACCGCATGCTATGCGGCCAACCGACTATTGTCCAAAGGCTTCTCAAGAAGACCCCCTATGAGCTTGTGAATGGAAAGAAACCGGATATATCCTTTTTTCGAGTGTTTGGTTGCAAAGTGTACATCTACAAGAAGCGCCAACACTTGGGCAAGTTTCAAAGAAGATGTGACATTGGTTTCTTAGTTGGGTATTCACTTAAATCCAAGGCATACCGTGTATTTAACAAAGCCACTGGCTTAGTTGAAGAAACGTATGACTTGGAGTTTGATGAAACTAATGGCTCTCAAGAAGAGCATGAAAATCTTGATGATGTAGGTGATGAACCCTTGAGGGAGGCAATGAAGAACATGCCAATTGGTGCTATCAACCCACAAGAGGTGGAAGAAGTTGAAGATGAAGCGAATCAAGATCCTTCTCCACCTCACACGCCTCAAGTTGATGAAGAAGATCAAGTGAGGGAAGCTCAAGAAGACACCCACATCCCTCAAGATCAAGCCGAGGCCGAAGCAAGCAATGTTGAAGCTCCGCAACCTCCTCCTCAAGAGATCAATAGAAGATCTACACCTATGCTTCAAGCACATCCTGAAGACATCATCATAGGGAGTCCATCAAGGGGGGTAACAACTCGATCCAAACTTGCTTCTTATGTTGAACATCACTCTTTTGTTTCCTTTGTTGAGCCTTCTAGTGTGGAGGATGCACTTGCGGATCCGGATTGGGTGAACGCCATGCACGAAGAGTTGAACAACTTCACCCGGAATGAAGTGTGGACACTAGTAGAAAAGCCCAAAGGAGCAAGAATCATTGGCACCAAGTGGGTGTTTAGGAACAAGCAAGATGATCAAGGCGTGGTTGTGAGAAACAAGGCAAGATTAGTGGCAAAGGGGTTCTCTCAAGTTGAAGGCTTGGATTTTGGGGAGACCTTTGCACCGGTTGCAAGACTAGAAGCCATTCGTATCCTTTTGGCATATGCTTCACACCATAAAATGAAACTCTTTCAAATGGATGTGAAGAGTGCCTTTCTTAATGGTTTCATTAATGAACTTGTTTTTGTCTCACAACCTCCCGGGTTTGAAGACCCAAATTGTCCTAATCATGTGTATAGGTTGTCCAAGGCACTCTATGGATTGAAGTAAGCTCCAAGAGCTTGGTATGAGAGGCTAAGGGACTTCCTACTCAAGAAGGGCTTTAAGATCGGGAAAGTGGATACCACACTCTTCACCAAGGTGCTAGATGGAGAGATCTTTTTTTGCCAAGTATATGTCGATGACATTATATTTGGGTCAACAAACCAAGGTCATAGCAAGGAATTTGGTGCATTGATGTCCAAGGAGTTCGAGATATCGATGATTGGCGAGCTAACCTTCTTCCTAGGCTTCCAAGTGAAGCAATTGAGGGAGGGCACCTTCATATCTCAAGAGAAGTACACTTATGATGTGTTCAAGAAATTCAAGATGGAGGATTGCAAGCCAATAAGGACCCCAATGCCTACTAATGGGCATCTCGATCTCGATGAGGGAGGTAAACTGATCGACCAAACTCTATATCGTTCTATGATCGGTAGTTTACTTTACCTCACCGCTTCTAGGCCGGATATCATGTTTAGTGTGTGTATGTGTGCTAGGTTTCAAGCAAACCCTAAGGAGTCGCATCTTTGTGTGGTTAAAAGAATCCTTAGGTACTTAAGGCACACCCCTAGCATGGGTCTTTGGTATCCCAAAGGAGCTCCCTTCCAACTAGTTGGCTATTCCGATTCGGATTACGCCGGGTGTAAGGTTGATAGGAAGAGTACCTCCGGCGGGTGCCACATGCTAGGAAGATCTCTTGTTTCTTGGTCCTCAAAGAAGCAAAATAGTGTGGCATTGTCAACCGCCGAAGCGGAATACATTGCCATGGGAGCAAGTTGTGCACAAATCTTATATATGACCCAAACACTCTTTGATTATGGCGTGTTTTTAAAAGAAGTTCCACTTTTATGTGATAATGAAAGCGCCGTAAAGCTTGCAAACAACCCGGTTCAACACTCTCGCACCAAGCACATAGATATTCGCCATCACTTTCTTAGAGATCATGTGGCTAGGAAAGATATAACACTAGTTGGAGTTAAGAGCGAAGAGCAATTGGTGGATATCTTCACTAAACCACTCGATGAAACAACCTTTTGTAGGTTGAGAAGCGAGTTAAATGTGCTTGATCACTCTAATTTCACTAAAAGATGATCTTGTGTGAACCTTGCATTCTTTTGTAATACAACATGTTTTATATGGTAATGCACATAGGCTTGGCTAACGCGGTTAAGATAACCGCCCTCAAAGCGTCTGACAAAGCTTAACCGCGGTTTAAACTTGCAAGCAACCTAGTTTCACTTTTCATATTGCATAAGCATATGCATGTGTGTTGTTTGCCCTTTTCTTTTTCGGTTAAGTTTCTTGAGCATCCTCTATGATAGGCCACTTAGGGGGAGCATTCCAAGCTCAAGTCACTCAATTACCCCTATTATGGCCAATATGATGTCTTCTTGGCGGTTTCATTCGAATATTTTGAGCTAAAAACTAAATTTAAGCCTATGGCAAAATAATTGAAAATGAGTGTTTGAGAGATGGTTCTCATATCAAGTCCAATCAAGTGTTTTTGGATCTTATTGGGATTGGAACTTGGTGGGGAGAAAGACGCAAAAAGAAAATTTGAAAAATTCCATTTTTTAGGCGTCGGACGCTGCCGACGGACGCTCGGTGTCAATTGCCTCAGCGTCCGTCGCGATCGTCCGGAGATCAAAGTTGCCCGCTGAAAGGGCGACGGACGCTCTCCCAAGCGTCCGTCGCGGAGCGTCCGTCGCGGTCAATGCGGCTGGGCGTTTCAAATCGGCTCTGGAAGCCCGACGGACGATGCCGTCGGACGCTCCCCGAGCGTCCGGCGCATGTCGACGGAGCGTCCGTCGCCTATGCGTCGGACCGTCCGTCGCGAACTAATCGGCGAATTTTTTTTTGAAAACCCCGATCTTCTCTCTATTTCTCCTATCTGTCTCAGTTCGCCGCCGCGCCGAGTTGCAAACCCTAACCACCCCCGTTCAGCGCCGCCGTGCCTCCCTGCGCCGCCACCTGCCTTGAGCCGCCGTGGATCTTCTCCCTGCGACACCCAGCTCCTTCCCTAGCACCGCCTGCACCCGCGCCTCTCCTCCCTGCACTGCCCTGTGCCGCCGTGGCCCTTTTCTGCGCCTCTGCTCCTAGCCATAGTGCAGAGCTCCGTGCCCAGCGTTCTCAGAGCTCCCCTTCGATTCCCTACTCTAACCCACCGAGCAGGAGTCCCGCTAGGCCGAGGATCTCTCCTTTTCGGAGGTCGGTTGATCCCTTAGGGTGCAAAGGTGAAACTCCATTTCATCCTTGATCCTTTCAATCAAACTTCCAAATTTTCAAATCACCTTGACATTTCCTTTCCCTGCCCTAATTCATCTTCTCTCTATCTTGATTAGAGTGCGGTTTGAGGGCTGCGATTTGTGGATTGCGATTGATCGGGGAAACTCTCTTCCTTTTTCTCTCCTTTTTGGACAGAGGCTCGAGGTATGGCAGTGGATATCGCGTTTCTTTTCTTTCCTTATTTCATGCCTCTATAGACCCACTTTCCTTTTAGCTATATGCTTATGGTTCTTATGTATATCTCTATCCTTTCCGACGAGCAGGGTCAGTTGGTTAGTTGATCAGAGGATCAGACAGTGGGCAGTGACAGATAACTCGGGGCAAAGCCTGCGAGTACGGATCGAGGCAAAGTCTCGCAAGGACAGTCCAGGGCCGACGTGCCACTCTTTCAGCTGTTTGGTTCTGAGGATTGTCAGTGGTTTCAGCGACAATTTTTGATTGGCAGTGGGGTGTGGTTTGTTTTGTTGCGGATTCCTGTCAGTGGATTGGTTGCAGACTTGAGATATGGCAAGGACGAAGAATGCAGGTCCCGTTCCCGGCGGTGGTGGTGACCCTCCACCTCCACC
Organism: Microstegium vimineum; assembly: GCA_022036555.1. Classification (NCBI taxonomy): domain Eukaryota; kingdom Viridiplantae; phylum Streptophyta; class Magnoliopsida; order Poales; family Poaceae; genus Microstegium; species Microstegium vimineum. The sequence continues at coordinate 24,717,573 of CM039138.1, read as the reverse complement.
GCGTCCACCCACTGACCGCGGGAAGGGCAAGCAGAAGGTCATCTCCCGGAAGCGCAAGAGGCCGGCAATGGATCCAGATTCGGTAGCCGCTCTTGTAGTAGCAGAGGCAGCCGAGAGAGCTGAGCGAGGAGGACGTCGCGCCGGTTTGAGGCTCTCACCTCGCCGTGGAGCGCGTCGTGAGTCCCCTCCACCTCCAGAGTCAGAGCCCGTCGAGGCTACAGAGGCACCAGCTGCAGAGCCAGTCCCAGCGACTAAGCCGACAGAGGCCGCGGGCCATTCTACTATTGGAGAGCTGATGAGCCGTCGAGTCACTCGTTCCCGAGGCTCAGGTGCACCACCTAGCCCTCCAGGACCCAGACTCCCAGACCCAGTGAGGCACCAGGTCAGGACACTTACAGCAAAGCAAGTCCAGCTGCTTCGGTTTGTCGATTTCCAGTCCTGGTTCCCACCTTAGAGGGACCCCCGTGCCGGACGAGAGTTCTATACCACAGTGCACGAGGACTTCTACCGAGCGTATGTTGACATTGATGCTCCTCTCAGGGCCCACAGGGTGTGCCCAGCTACTCAGATTGAGGGGATCGGCGGTCCAGAGATCCTGCAACATCTCCAGTACATCCAGGGATTGACAGATCTGATGGGTCGCTCAGGGCATATCAGAAAGAGTGGGTCTATCAGTTCTACGCCTCCCTGTGGATCTCACCTAATCACGAGTTCCTCCACTTCGCCTATCAGGGACGTGACTTCAGGGTTACAGCTACCAGGTTCCGAGAGCTCTTTCACCTCGGATCTTCACCTACCAGGATCCACAGTCCTTGCTATGGGGATCAGGAGGCCCCTCGCCGACCTCACGATGGCATAGTGCCATCCACAGACTTTGTTAGTCCGTGCTTCCAGCAGCCGTTCACTGAGGGTTCGAGTCGGACGCCACGTGACCTCACTCCTTTGGCTCGGATCCTCCACGAGGTTCTCAGACAGACTATTCTACCCAGGATTGGAGCCAGGGATACTATCACTCGACTTCAGCTTTGGCTCCTAGCTCACATTGTCCGGAAAGAGCAGTTCGACCTATGGGATCTGATAGTGAGCGAGCTCGAGGACATCATAGCTGCTGGGTTCAGAGGTCATTGGCAGCTACAGTTCGCACATTGGATCTCTTACTTGGTAGTTGCCAAGACTGGGTCAGGGTTATGAGAGTCACCCTCACGAGGTCAGCTACAGAGTTTCCTGTCTATTCGATGAGCCAACTTGTGGCCCATGGGCAGTTACCTCGCCCCAGCAGAGCTTACAGACCAGGCACGAGACAGGCCGGAGTGCCACCACAGTCAGCTGAGGTCACCGATGCGACAGTTGAGCAGATTGCTCAGGCAGAGCTGGCAGACTTGGACGCCGAGATCGATACAGCTGCAGAGACAGTATTTAGAGAGGATCTCAACTCCGACAGCTCTGACGAGGACTACCAGCCGGTGCACGAGTATACACCTATGACACATGACCACGAGGCTGGTGGGTCAGGCACAGCTGCAGCAGCTCCAGCTCCAGGCTCCAGTTCTTCAGAGGCTACCCTGCTCACCATACTCTCGAGGATGCAGGAGGAGCAGTCTCGCCAGGCAGAGGAGTAGAAACGACAGGCTGCAGACCTACGGAGGCTCATTGAGCAGCAGCTGGCAGCTCAGGCTCAGACACAGGCTAGGCAGGATGAGTTCCAGCGCCAGTTCCTAGCCTATCAGCTACAGCAGGCAGAGATCCAGAAGACTCAGACTCTTTTATTTGAGCGTCTTCTGGCCTCGAGCTCCGGGCAGACCTCCACTCCACACTTTCAGTTGCCCGCCGTCTCTCAGCAGCAGCAGTTCACCTCTCCGCCACCGCAGCCTCCAGTAGTTGTGGTGCCCACTCCAGCGTTACCGTCCAGAGGACAGCAGAGTCAGGCACCAGCTACACCTCCGTTCTAGCCGGCAGCTTCTCCAGAGTACCAGACTCCGAGGACCCAGGTGTCCTCTTGGATAGGTTCACCCGGAGAGTTCCAGACGGGATTCACCCCTACCCGGGGAACCACTCTAGCAGAGGCCTCGCGAGATCTGTCAGCTTCATATCTTGAGATCACGGGAGAAGACTCACCAGGAGCACCTCAGCAGGTCACACCAGCTCCAGCGACTGCAGTGGATCCTCCGGCGACAGGCACTCACCAGTCCTCTATTGCATCGTCGGAGATCGCACCTGAGCAGTCGGCACAGACAGTCACCACACCTCCAGCTGCCGTTCAGACGGATGCCATATCTCTAGCATATGAGGTTACAGTGGCAGTGTCCTCTCCTGGTCAGACTCAGCTTGCAGAGGTTGCAGCGGCAGTGTCCCTAGTGGCACTAGCAGTGACTACGTCCCCCTCGCCTCGAGTTTTCACTCGTCGGGCCCCCAGGCCCGCTACTACTGAGGCAGGACCGTCAGAGGCACCAGCAGAGTCTCAGCGACAGTTAGTTGAGACCGCAGCTCCAGAGGTGCCAGTGACAGCTTCAGAGGCCACCCCAGTTGCACCTACACCAGCAGAGACCGTATCAGATGAGTCAGACGAGTCCGATCTTCAGGACTTCATCATGCTGGATCGCCGAGCTGCCGCTACTTCGCCTTCTTCTCCAGCCCCAGACTCTTAGTTTTTGGTGCTAGACGCCAAAGGGGAGAGAGGGTCGAGTATAGAGATAGGGGGAGAGATTTGAATCTTTGAATGTTTATTTCCCCGTACTCTTTCTTCATGTCTATCTCTTATGCATTTGTCTATATGTGTGGTGTGATGATTGTTGATGTATATATGGTTGCATGTGACAAACTCTTGTGTTTCTCTAATATATCTTGTGAGTTGTTTCATGTTCTTATTACCTAACGATATTTGAGCTTCCGCGTTTTACTCCGATACATCCTTTGAGAATATCATGAGGTACTGCTTTTTCATTCATATCCATAAGTACCATGTTTTGTGATTTGGCTTGGGTGAGCAAGTGTACTTCATTACCTTTTTACTAACCCTTGCTCAACCATTCCAAGTCACCCTCGATTCTTATCCAAAACTCTTATCCATACTCGAGGTTCTATTGTCGTCAATCACCAAAAAGGGGGAGATTTAAGAATCATGGCCCTAGTTGGTTTCGGTGATTAACGACAATTAGAGATTATTATGGCTAACGTGTGCTTTGCAGAGGCTATGCGTAGCCTAGCCATGGTGATCAAGAAGAATAGGCTCTAAAGGTCATCACTTAGCCCCCAAGATGGATATCGTTTCGATTGTTTAAGGAGACATGATGAAGACCCTAGAATGATAGGCTAAGTGCCATAAGGAGATGAAGGGCACTTAGAATTAGATAGGGCTTCTCTTTTTATCTTTGACCGTACTATTAAGAGGGGTTGAGACTAGTAGCTTGACTTAGGAAAGCTTCATGTTTAGGTGTGGTGCACACTTGACTTCCTTAGCTCTAAGCAAGCCTATGGTGACCGTAAGATAGCCTAGAACAACTTCCATATTCATTGCGACAAAAAACGGAGTTGTCAAAATCATTTTCTGGTCGACGGACGCTCCTGGCAGGGGCGCCGGACGCTGGGTGGTTGAGTCCACAGCGTCCGTCGGCCTTCCAGAGAGGTTGTTTTCTGGCTAAGTTTTTCAGGGCGCGTCGGACGCTGTCCGTCGGCCAGGCGTCGGACGCTGCGGAGAGCGTCCGTCGACCTTCCAGAGAGGGTGTTTTCAAACCCTAGCCAGAATTCAGCGTCGGACGCTGTGGCTGAGCGTCCGTCGCCCAGTGACGTAGCGTCCGTCGCTGGGAACAGTGTGTCAGAACTAGCCGTTAGACAGAGGCGTCGGAGCGTCCGTCTCGCCTAGGCGTCGGAGCGTCCGTCGCCTCAATTATGAACAGAAACTAGCCGTTGGGCATGCGACGGACCGTCCGTCGCCTAGTCGACGGAGCGTCCGTCGCCAACTTAAAATGCCAGCCCGAGGCAGTTTTCAGAGGGTCTATTTATAGCCCCTCCCACTTTTCTCCCACCTTGCCTTTGCTCATTTGGCTTGCTGAGTTAGTTGAGAAGGTTGGGAAGAGAGCAAGAGCCCTAGAGAGAGAGTGATTCGCGAATCCATCCATCCTCTCTCTAGTTCATCCAAGAGTTCAAGTGTGCATCCTCTAGTTGTGAAGCTTGAGTGAGTCAAGCGAAGATCGAGGCTTGTTACTCTTGGTGATCGACATCACCTAGACGGTCCGGTGGTGTTCGGAGGAAGGTGATCGCCGGAAGATTGTCGGCGGCCCTTCTCCATCGACGTTGTGATCGGTTGTGGGCGATTCACCGAGCCGGAGTGGCGAAGAATCAGCCCGTAGAGAGCACTCATCCCTTGCGCGGGATTGAGGGGGAGCTATACCTTGCGAGGTGCTCCAACGAGGACTAGGGGGGAGTGTCAACTCCTCGATACCTCGGCAAAACATCGCCGTGTCAAGCATCCCTTTCCCTAGCTCTTTATTACCGCACTACTTTCCGCACTTGTCTTTCATTTCTTACTAAGTTTTCGCTTTCCATTGCCTTGTTACCGCTTTCTAGCTAGGACACACAAGCGGTAGGCACTAGGGGTTTAATTGGCTCTTTATAGGTTTAATTCTTGTTTAGAAATTAAAAGGAGCCCAATTCACCCCCCCCTTCTTGGGCATCTTGATCCTTTCACACGCCTCTGGACTGCTAGGTCCATGAGGAGTACTAGGCGCGAGTGTGGGGAGGGCAACGACGACTGCCAAAGGACGTGAGTATCTCGCCCCACGCCCACCCCTTGCTTATATAGGCGTCCTAATGAGCTCCCACGTTGGAGGCCCATTAGCAACCCTAAACCTAGTCCTAATTCGGGTCCAACCCGAATTAGAACCCGAATTAGGCTTCCAGCCCCTTAAGCGTATGACCCTATGGGCTCACGCACACATAGACATGGCCCAAGTACTCTTACTCGACCAATAGTTGATAGAGGTCTCTAGCAAGGTGTGTCAACTCCTATGCATACGCTATGATCATATCAGACGAACCACCACAATTCAATATACATGTTATTCCTTTGCCTCATGATATTTGGTTCAACTCGTGGGTTAACACTTAACCGAAGCACAACCATGCATTTCATGATCTAATCATTTGAGTGATCCAGTGATATCTCTCTCATATGGAGAGTGGCAAATTCCATCTTGATTGACTATGTCTCACAGCATGTTTCCTGACAAACCCGAAAGCTACCCAGTCACGGAGTAGCGTTTGGTAGTCCTAGGGTAGGTCGTTTCACATCTTGAGTACATACGACAATCTCAGGTCTAAGGACATAACGTATACGATGTGTATAGAGACAATCTCATGTCGGGTCTGTCCAGCACCATGTCCTACATGTGCCCACATTATTAGTTTGACATCTCATGTCCATGACTTGTGAAACATAGTCATCAACTAATAATGTGCTGATCTAATATTCATGTGCATTCTTGCACGAACTCCGATCAGGGACAACTTTTATAATAACCATACAAGTAAAAGAGTTTCACAAACAATTCACATAATTGCTAATCGATACAAGTTGTCTTTAATGGATATTCATAACATGTCATGGATACAAGGAATACATCATCTCTATGATTACCTCTAGGGCATATTCCCAATAGTTCATGAGCTTGCTCCCCCTACTTGTGTGCATCTCATCTCTTAGTCCAAGACTTTGATCCTTTGATCTTATTCTCTTGTCCATGTCCATGTCTCTTTCCCTCTTAGTTCATTTTCACCATATACTCATATATTTTCACTAATCTCTCCCTCTTTGTCATCAATTTTCATAAAAGGTAACACTTCTTTATTGATGCAAAGGTTGCACTAGGGTAGATGGTTGATACTTTTTGATGGACACTAACACATATGTATTGGAATGACTCTTCATGTAAGATCATTTACCATTATACCATTGAGTAGGGCAACTCCCCTTTGGTTAAAGCAAATGTCATCCAAATAAGCTTTGCAAGCAAGAGAACTTTGATTTTGATCACTTAAAGTCGAGGATCACTTGTTAGCTTGTAGGATATCACTTGTGAGATTACCACTTGTAGAATTATTTGAATTAACTCAATGTGGATCATCACAAGTATGCTAGAACTAGACATCTTTTGCAAGTACCAATATGAAAGTTGATACTCTTTGAAAGATTAGCATAAGTCTAGATACCATTTGTAGGTTACATCTTGATATCCATTTGCATAGTTGTCTTGTGCTTGAACTAGATTCATATTCATGAGCTTCTATGTTGTACTTGAACTAATATGAATAGCATGAGCTTCCAAGTCCGGTTTAAACCCTCTCTAAGCTTGTTCACACGCATTGAGCGGTTATCTTATAAAGGTTGTACTTGTCGCTTGATTGCAATCCAAAATAGATCAAGTACTTGGGTTTAAACTAGCTCATGAACAAACTCATGTACTACCACTAGATCAAACAACTCAATCAAGCTATAGTGGTAGGCTATAAGCATAAAATTCATTTGATTTTCAATGAATGATCACTATGTATGACTATATGCACTAAACATGTCCTAGAGCAATATGTATGCATATGTCAAACAATTTCACCTTTGCTATGTTGGAGTAGAGGATAGTCATATAGATTTCATCTCCAATTAGCAATGTGAATTCCAATTAAGAGCATGGTGAAGACCAATGAATACCACTTGGAATGTTACTCTTCACCCATATGATTTGAGTCCCACTAATGATTAAGTGCACTTTCTTATTGTGGTTGACTTGCTTCTTTCTTGATCTTTGCTTGCATGAGAGAATACCAAATGATGTACCATTTGAAGAAGGTGATACCACTTGTAAGTTAAGATCATGAGTCTCTCTTGGGTGTTGCTTGCTTTCTTTTGATCAATCCTATTGATAGCTTTCAACTAAGCATCTACAAATGATTCCTAGATCACCACTTCCATGTTAGCCTTCCAAGTAACGTCCTTGGTTCACCTACAAAAGGCGGCAAGGCCCTACAAAAGGGAGAAGTGACCTTTCTCCAAGAACCATCCTTGATACTCACTTGAAATTGCTTTATTTGATTGATCTTCATCTTGAGTACTAAACATGTGCCAAATATACTCCACAATCAAATGGCCTTGTACTCAATGCTAACATAGGTACCTCAATCACTTATAAGCACGATTCCAATCTTGAGGACCTTTCAATCTAAGTGACTCTAGAACAATCCAATATTTGTCACTTTTCTGGCAGATTTTATACTCTTCAAAGAATATATCATATCTCCCAAAGTACATATCCAATGATCATGAAATTTGGTGGAGATGTGCTTCACTAAGTCATCTAGCAGCCATAAAAATTTGAGCTTCATTGGACTAATAGATTGCTACCAGATTTCACATCTTCCCACATAGGTACATGCTGAAAACTGCTGCACATGTGTTGACAAGATCCACTCCAAAACCGAAGTATCCCTTATCCACTAATCATGAAACTTTCACAGAAACTCATACTATAAGTGTAGATCATGTGTACCAAATTTCAAGCCAATTCAAATAGATTTGAACTCTCAAATATGGCTATGATCACAACTAGCTCAGATTTTGAATATTGACAAGAATTGACAAATTGAGCTATGCTTCTTCAATTTGAATCAAACTTTGTTTGGAAGAAACTTTTTTAGACCTTGTTCGTTTCCATCGGATTGAACATAATCCAAACAAATTGTTGCGGTCCGTTTTTAATCCAGATGTGAACTAAAATGTGCGTTCGTTTTTATCAGAACCGGAATGAAAACCGACCGGAATAAAAGGTACTTCTCTTTTTCTTATCTATATGACCCAGAACGAAATCAGACCTTCTATCCCTGAAAATTAATCCTAAGCTGGAATGAGTGACAGGGATGGATTCAATCGTTCCTGACCCGAATGAATTAGCTTCGAGATTGAATCCTACGTAAATGTGAAGGAAGACCTTAGTGAGTTTGTGATTCAATCATGATTTCGTACTCTCATGAGGTGTGTGTAGGCAGAGTGTGATGCAGTGTGTTGAGCGTGCGCAGGAAAGGAATGATACACAGCGGACACTTGGACATGGGACCGGCGCGCCATCACGGGCGGTGGTGGGGGAGGTGCATCCTGAGCACACACACACTCTCCCAAGAGCGTGTTTAATTTTTTTTCAAGAATAAGTGGGTGTGAGCAGTTGTTTTGCCCTTAAGGGCACATACCCCTACAATATGGACCATACGATTCACATTGAGATGTGTGCACAACGGGATAGAGACAATATAATATTATCACTATACTGTTGTGCACACATTTCTATGGAAATCGTATGATCCACAATGTAGGGCATGTGCCCTTAGGAGCAAACTTTACTTTCCCGGAATAAGTGGCCCTAGGGTATGGGATTCGATCCCTGGGCGCAAACTAAAAAGATTAACAACAATGAGAAAGATGTATGCGTCTTTCTCAAAACTATCGATGGCACTTGGATCACAACTCTGGGTTGCAACAGATTCATGATGGCTACCCAAGTCTCATAGTACAACAGAGAATATCATAATAAGAGGTTAACTGAATCTCCACTCAAACGGATCAGTCATGGGGTGACATTTCTTTGAGAACACCGAAAACTCCACTTCTAGCCGGTCATCAAATGTTTTTTTGATAGAGTGTGGCCATCAAATTTTATTCTTTATTGGCAGTGTCGATCATGCACAATTGTACATGATGTTGCATGCATGGCAGTCTAAAAACTGAAGCCCGATTAACCAGTTGCCCAGTAATTTGCATTATTAATTCAATTTTTGTCGAATTCTTGCTAGATAAAAAATGAATCAGTAAAGAGGGTGGCAAATGGCAACTGACTTTGAAGAACCGCCCGTGAATTTGTGACATGATGGAATAGGGCAGGCTGTCTCTCGATCAATTAGCACTTAGTGATAACTGGAGATCAGCAACGACAAGTATAGCTTGCACACCAACTCACGGTGTGTTACCTATGTCAGGATAGACGAGGCACCAGAGTGTGTCTTGACATCGACAATACCTGCTGCTCGGCAGAGCAGGTCGGGCGGTGTTTCCCGCGACAAGCTTGGAGGCAGTGGCGCATCCGGCGGCGTTGCGAACTGCGACCAGTGGCGTCGAGGGGCTTTGGTCGTGATCCTGATTGATCGGGATATCCCTTTTCCACGGGCGTGCGTGATTGTGGGTAGGGGCTGCGGGGTTGCCACCTTGGGTGGAGGGGGATACGCACTACACGAGCTTGATCATGATTGACGACGTGATTTCGGAGAGGGGATGCGGTCTTGCGGGGGAGAGGATCGGAGACGGGTGCGGCAACGATTTTGTTTCCATCTCATGGTGCGTTGAAGCCTAGAGGGCGGGGAGATCCAAATAATATCAGTCATCGGATCAAGTTGAAGCATGTGAGAGAGGATTAGAAGCCGTAGATTTTAATGATGTTAAAATCTTGTGTGTAATTTTATTGGTGTACAATGATTGTTTCCCTCAGCGGAGGACGTATTGTTTGGTGTATCTAAAATAATTTGGATTGATCCATTATAGTAGAGAGTAGAGATATATACTTAATGGAGAAATGAGACCAAGGGGGGCTGCAGCCCCCCTGGATCCGCCACTAGTGTCAACCATGCCGGATAGGATATGATTCGTTATCAATAATATAAATATGCGATTTGAGTATTCAGATACAGATACGGTATCGAATGTTCAATATGTGGACGTGTATACGAACTGATATAAACTTCTCTTAATGAATTCGATCTCGAATACGTTCGGAAAATATCCGAACTGTTAGGACTCTATATTTATCCTAGCTAGACATGAGTTATTATAACTTTTCACTGTCCGTTAGGAGGAGCTGATGAAAAAAATAGGCGAACAAATTTTAACTCTTTAATATATTAATATAAATAGAAAACATAAATTTGCCTTGTAACATGAGAAAAAAAAGATGTCATAAAATGTAATATATCTATTTATCTTTCCATAAAATTTGAAGTTTATAATTTATTTTGATGAGCATGAAATCCATAATATAAATAAGTATTGACAATAATATGATAATATCCTATTAAATCTATATAAAAATAATACTCCCTCTATTTTAAATTATAAGATATTTTGCTATTTCTGAATACATAGAATTTTGTTATGCATCTACATATACACTTATGTCTAAGTACACTATAAAGCTAACTGCATCTTAAAAAGCTAAAATGCCTTAAAATTTGGAATGGAGGAAGTATTTTGATAGAAATATTTCACCCATGTAATGCAAACCATAAATTTAGAATTGATAATATCTATATGTAGGTAGAGTTGAACATTGAGTTACATCCTTGTCCAGGATTGCATTGGTACTTACGTACAGCTTGTTCAAAGTTTCAGCTCATTATTTGATTCATTGGATTATTGGTAGATCCGGGTTCTAACAAAAATAACTTTTGTTCATAATCAAAACTATATCAACAAGGTTGATCCGGGTTCTTATTGTTCATAGTCAAAACTATATCAACAACCGGCATTAAGGAATCTTTATTTATTAACAAAAGGATAAGTATATTTATTATGTTTTATAAGGAAGGACAAATAAAATGAAAAAAACAAAAGGCATTAAGGCATGGTCAAATAAATATCCCATACCTTTTTGCATGCATGCCCATACCATCCCATGCATACGTGAGCCTGTGACGACAATAACAGGCCACACGGGGTACTGCAGGTTCGTCAAGAAAAACAGGCATGGCGAAATCAGAACTCGGTTCCTGTTTGCATGCCATGCCGACCCACGATAGCGAGTCCATATGTGATAGACAGAAAAGAGCCTTTGTTTTTTGAATAATTGAAAAGAGCCTTTGTAAAGCCTCGAAAAATAGTACATTATAGCTATTTTTTTTAACTTATACCCAATTTCTATGGTCTTCCGTCCAATTGAAAAAAACTCGATCCACGGGGTAAGACAACCCCGGATATTGCGCTTAATTAGAAGAAATCAATCTTCTCATGCAGATCGAGAAAAATCCTCGAACCCCCGTCCCACCTTAACATAGGGAACCCTAAATATCTGTGCTTTGGCCGTGGGACAAATGAAGGGATTTTTTTTAACCACGATATAAATACCTGAAAATTCACTCCCCTAGAGTGTGATATCGAGGAGTTCTAACCGACTAGGCTAGGGCTCTTGGCTTCCGTCCAATTGAGACAATTAACAAGCGGTGTTAAGTGTTAGATCCGGTTAAAAAAATTAGTAAAAACATTTTATCTATTTCATACAATCTTTGATGACTCTCGACAACGTCTATAACTTTCTAGTTTTGAGTATTATGCTTCTGCACCGTTCATACCAGACAAGCTAAGCTCTTTTATTTTATTATTCTTCCATTGTATTGTAAGTCTAGGCGCTTGCTGACCAAAATTTTCTCTCCCACTAAGCGCATCGTAGGAGCCTATTGCACTGTACGTGGCCTAAGAGCAGTCTCAATGGAAGAAACTAATACGATTTTCATGGCACAAGAAATCATCTATAGAAATTATCTTCCATAATGGAGGTGTCTTCGAGTAATAATTATTTTCTCTTTCTCTCTCTTAACTTTATCTTCTTCCTCCAATAAGAATGTGCCACGAGCCCCCTAGAAACTAGTAGTTTCTTCCAATGGTGATTTCATAGTTTCTTGTTGCATTGGGTAGAGTGAAGACCTAGTCTAGGATTTGTGTTCTCTTTCATCATTAATTAGGGTGCATTTTACCTACGTGGCAAGTTATTTAATGAGGATAGAAATCATCATCAATACACCATTGAGACTACCCTAAGGGCACTCCCAATACAGACTCTATCATATAGAGTCTAAACTCATTTATTACCTTCAAAATGTGGATTTAGAGTCTAAATAAGACTTGAAGCCTTGTTTTTTCACTTTTTTTTTAATAAATATATTATCACATCAGTAAAATATCACAAATATGTGTTAATAAATAGTTTTGGACTCTTGCAATAGAACCGCACTAAGGTGGCTGCTACGACCGAGTCGAAGCACCGAGCACGGCAGTACGTCACCCACCACAAACCTGCTGATGACAGGACGCCCGCTTTCTCTTTCTCAGACCTGGATGCTGCTGCCTGTAGGATGACTGACAGACATGAACCTGGAACGAGAGAGATTGGGCCCTGCCATTTGAGCCTCCTAAGGAGCAAGAAGCGCAAGAGCGGCCCGATGCGAATTGGGCGCAACACAAGCTAGGGAGCGGCCCGGCGCGGTGGCGAGCAGGATAGGCACCAAGCAATCAAGGAGATAGAGGCCCATGAACTTGGATCTGTTCCAAAAATGCAAAGTACAAAACCAACACTAGACTATCGGTTTCCAAGCCGGTCAAAATAGCTCATATTTTACCAATTTTATATTAAACACTACTAATATTTATCTCCAAATAATTTTATTATAAAAATATATTTTATAACTAATCTAAAGATACTTATTTTATATTATGAAGGTTAGTATTTTTTTATATAAAATTAATCAAAATTCAAATTATTTGATTTCTCGTAAAGCAAATTACATTCTTTTGGGGACGGTAGTAATAAACAAACTGATCGGGCACGTACTACATGTTGGAAAACCGGAATTTAAGAAACCCAATATAAACTAAACCAAAACAATTGTCCACTCCAATGAAAAAAAAACTATTGCTATTTTATCATACTTTGTTTGAAACTCTTTCGCTTCATGTTTTTCGGTTTCACTCTACGTTTTTTAGTCAAGCGGTTTCAGCTCCACGTATGTAGTTCGAGAAAAAAGTGGAGTTGTGAGGGCACCTAAAAAGATACTTCACAAGCTCCAAATTTTTGTGGAGCTGCTCTACGGTGAAGTTTACAGAGCAGAGTTTGTAGATAAGTCCTAAATCACCCCTAAAGCCCGCTTGGCAAATCGAAAAGCTTATGGGTGCGTTTGCGGAGGTGGCCGACAGCCCGACTGCGCTCTCGGGAGCCCATTTTTGTGTTTGCGGTCATTTTCATCTCTCCCAGCCCGGCTCGCACGCTGCTCAAAGCAGCCCGCGGCCTGGCTCCATTGGTACGCCCAAATCTGGCGTAGCAATTGGGCTTGGTCGAGTGGAGCGCTGGTTGGCTCTCGTGGGCGAGTTGGTCTCACCTTCCGACTCCTCTCTCACTCACCGCGACACCGCCTCGTCGCGCGGAATGCCTTCTTTCTCGTCGCGATGCCGCTCCTTCGCCGTTGGGGCCAAAGCTCGCCACGCCATCGTGGCTCACCCCGCGCCGCCATGGCCGAGGGCTGGAGCTCGCCCTGCGCCGCCATGGCCGAGGGCTGGAGCTCGCCCCGCGCCGCGCCGCCATGGCCGGGTGCTGGAGCTTGCCCCGCGCCGCCCAAGGCCGAGGGCTGGAGCTCGCCCCACGCCGCGCCGCCATGGCCGAGTGAGAGTCACCATGTGTTTGGTTTTGAGTAATTGATGAAACCTACCTAATTACTAACCTTGATCTCTAAGTGTGAATCATGAGATAGGTTGGTACATGTCATGTGATGGAGCAAATTGATCAAGGTGATGATTGCAAAGGCTATAACATGGTGGAGGTAAATGAAAAGGAAAATGGTGTGAAGGCAAAGGTGATAATAGGAACCATTTTCGGTTTGGTGATCAAGACACCATAGAGGGTGTGATCACATTTAGGATAGATAGCCGTACTATCAAGGAGGGAGCTCTCGTGAATGATTGCGGTTATCATGTGCCACTAGGTTCATATGCATTGCATTAAGATCAATTGAACCAAGTGAAACAACCAACTAATTCCAAGATAATTGTGAACTAAATGCTAACACACGTGCACAAGTGTTGAGATCACTTAGTGTTGACTCTTGGAAGCTTGGAGAAGTTGGAGGAAAGTTTGGGCAGCAAGGAAGAGGTCCAGACACTGGTCCGGACGCTGGGGTACAAGCTGTCTGGACCATTGCGCATGAGTCCGGAAGCTAACCCTAGGCTGGCTGAGCTATGGACAGAGGTCCGGACGCTGCTTGCGGTCCGGACGCTCAGCTCCGGACGCTGCGTCCGGAGTCTGGCGCTCTCTGTTGCTCTCTGATGTGATGATCCGGACACATGTGTTAGTCCGGAGTGAGGTTCCCGACTCGCGTCCGGAGGTGCTGCTGGCTCTCGGGTGCGCTCGGATTCTCTAGAATATATTTTCGGTCGCTGGAGGCGTTGGTCCGGACCCGCACTGTTGCGTGCGTCCGGAGCCACGTGGCGAGCTCTGGCGAAGGCAGGAAAGAAGTGGTTAGAACCAGAGAGCGACCGGACGCGTGCGCGTTGGTCCGGACGGCGCGCTGCGCGGCGTCCGAAAGCTGGCTCAAAGCCGTTGGCGCTCGGTGGTGAATGGGTCCGAACGCAGCTGATGGTCCGGACCCCCTGTGAAAAGCGCGTCCGGAGGTCACGCAGAAGCTGAGTTTTGAGGGCAAAATGGCTAGTTGTGAGTGGAGGCTATATATGGTTGTATGGCCGGCCCTTTGGGGCACCTCTTGCACAATTTCATCACTCACACACTAGTGCTCATTTGTGAGAGCCTCCACCACTCATCTCATTGATATACTTGACATTTTCATGAGAGTTTGAGTGAACCAAGTGCATTGCTCGTTGATTGCATTCTAGTGGCACTTGGTGACCATCGTCATCGCGGAAGCTCTTGTTATTCTTGGAGGTTGTCACCTCCTAGATGGCTTGGTGCCACGAGGATCGTTGAGCGAAGGAAGGTGATTGTCTTCGGCTCCGATCGTGTGGATTGTGAGGGGTTCTTGAACCTTCCCCGCTGGAGTACTCAAAAGGTATCTCTAGTGGATTGTGCGTAGCTTGTGGATCCCTATCTTGTGTTGGTTTTGCGGCACCCGGTGACGGGTTTGGCGTGTGATGTCAATTAGCGCGTGAACCTCCAAGTAGGTGTATCGCTACAACGGGGACTAGCTTGTTAGCAAACAAGTGAACCTTGGAGAAAAAACTTATGTCTCATTGTCTCTCTCCGAGGATTTCTATTGTGATTGATTGTCTACATATTGGTCTCCTCTCCACGTCGGTATAACCCTCCTAACTCTAGCTTTGCTCTTACATTCTTCATTCTTGCAAAGTAGAGATTCTAGATTAGCTTGTGTAGCTTAGTCTAGTAACACTAGTTATTTAGCTTTTGTGTGCGACATAGGATATACCTTGCTAGTAACTAGACTTGTGGTAGGTGGCTTGCCGACCCTAGTAATGCTAGTGCAAACTTGCTTTTCACCGTGTTTTATTCTAACAAGTTTGCTTAGTATTGTTGTAGAATTTTTAATAGGTTATTCAACCCCCTCTAGCCATATCTAGACCTTTCAAGTGGTATCGGAGCTAGTACACCGTTATACAAAGGCTTAACATCCCACGGTGTTAAAATGGCTCTTATCAACAACACCAAGAGGCCACCCAAGTTTGATGGCACCGATTATAGTTATTAGAAGGCATTGATGACCACCCATATCAAATCAAACAACCGGAAGGTATGGTTGGTGGTCGACAAGAAGTTTGAGATGGTGAATGAAGAGGAACCCACCGTCGCCGAGGAGGAGAAGCTCCAAAACAATGATATTGCATTGAGTGCCATCCATGATGCAATCTCAAAAGAAGTCTTTGAGCAAATCAAGAACATTGAGAGTGCTCATGATGCATGGAAGAAGATTGAAGAGTCTTATGAAGGGACTCAATCCATGAAGGGGCCAAGGCATACATCTTGAAGGAGAAGTTTGCTAGCTTCAAGATGAAGGAAGATGAAATGTACCGGAGATGTTTAATAGGCTTGAGGTGCTTGTGAATGACCTCAAGTCACATGGAGAGAAAGTGGAGAACAAGGATTTCTCATTCAAGTTCTTGAGAAGTCTTCCCTCAAGATTTGGGATGCTGGTCACTCTATTGGTAAGAAGTGGATTAGACACAATGACACTAAACCAAATTCTTGGTGAGGTGATTACCAATGACATTTTTAGAGAGGACAAGGACATGATAAGAGAGAACAAGGAGAAGAAGGATGAGAAGAAGAGTGTGGCATTCAAAGCCACATCATCATCAAAGGGAAAAGCAAAGTGTGATGAATCAAGCTATGATGAATGCTCAAGTGATAGTGATGATGATGATGATGAAGAGAAGATGGCTCTATTTGTTAAGAAATTTGGCAAATTCATGAAGAAGAAGGGCTATAGAGCAAGAAGGAAGAAGGGCTCACACAAGTTCAATGAGAAGGATAGAAGATGCTTCAAGTGCAATAGGAGGGATCATCTCATTGCGGATTGCCCTCATCATAGTGACAATGAAGATGAGAAGAAGGGCAAGAAGAAAGAGAAGAAAGAGAGCAAGATGTTTCTCAGAAGAGCAAGAAAGGAGGATCATATATGGTCACTTGGGATAGTGATTCAAGTGATGATGATGACTCAAGTGATGATGAGAAGAGATCAAGCAAGAAGAAGACTCTTGCAAGCATTGCTATGAAGAACAAGATCTCTCTCTTTGACACTCCATCGACATGCTTCATGGCTCGGCCCACTAAGGTACAATCCGATGATGAGTGTGACTCTAGTGATGATGATGATGAACCCACTAAAGATGAACTAATTGAAATGTTGGAAGATGCTAAGACTCACTTTGACATCAAGAGAAAGTAGTGCAAAGCATTGCAAAAAGAGCTCCAAGCTCTCAAGCAATCCTTTGATGAGCTCAATCTTTCTCATGAGAGGCTCGAGGAAGCCCATGAGAAGCTTGGAAAAGCTCACTCTAAGCTTGAAAAGGCTCACTCATCTCCTGTTAAGTAAAGTGAGAAAGAGCATGTTCAAACAAATAACATGGGAACAACTTGTGATTTAATCAATGAATCATTCTATGAACCCATCATCATCACTCCAACTAACCCTTCTTGTAGCACTTCTAACTCTACCTCTTCTACTAGTGATGACTTCACTTGTGATGCCTCACTAACGGTTGAGAATGAGACCCTTAAGAAGGAGGTTGGTAAGCTCAGTCTAGCATTAGGCAATGCCTATGGTGGAGACGCCCGCTTGCTTAAGTGCTTGGGTAGCCAAAGGTTCCCCCTTTGCAAAGAGGGACTTGGCTATACCCCAAGAAAGGCAAGGCGGCCTTTGCAACTCCAAAGCCTCGCTCTGTGAAGAGCAATGGTCGGTTTTGCTCAAGTTACAAGCAAGTTGGGCATGATGAACAACATTGCAAACTAAATCTAAGCAAGATAAAATTTACACATACATCTATTCGCTTTGATTCTAGTTATATTCTTACCAAGGGTAAGAAAGGTGTGATAGCTAAGTACATGGGTACACCCAATGAGAGCTCAAAGAAGAAAGCTATTTGGGTACCTAAGTCCTTAGTCACTAACTTTGGAGGACCCAAGCAAGTATGGGTACCTAAGAAGAATTAAATTGTTTTGTAGGTCAATTATAAAGCCGGAGGGAGGCATTGGGTACTTGATAGTGGATGCACTCAACATATGACCGAAGATTCAAGAATGTTCAACTCTATCAAGCCAAATAATTGCAATGGGGGTAGATTCTATCACATTTGGTGACAATGGCAAAGGCAAGGTCAAAGGGCTTGGTAAGATTGCAATATCCAATGACATGAGCATATCCAATGTGTTGCTAGTAGAGAGCTTGAACTTCAACTTGCTATCCGTAGCTCAACTTTGTGATCTTGGTTTCAAATGCATCTTTGGAGTTGATGATGTAGAGATCATAAGTGTAGATGGCTCTAACTTGATATTCAAAGGATTTAGATATGAGAATCTATACTTGGTTGATTTCAATGCCAAAGAAACTCAATTGTGAACTTTCTTGCTATCCAAATCTAGCATGGGTTGGTTATGACATAGAAGACTTGGTCATGTTGGAATGAGACAATTGAACAAACTAGTCAAGCATGATCTAGTTAGAGGCTTGAAAGATGTGGTCTTTGAGAAAGATAAGCTATGTAGCTCTTGTCAAGCCGGCAAACAAGTTGGAAACACTCGCCCTACCAAGAGCATGATGAGTACTTGCAAACCATTTGAGCTCTTGCACATGGACTTGTTTGGACCAACCGCCTACAAAATTGTTGAGAAAAAAAATAGTGCACAAGTGCCCCAAAATTTTCATATCAAGTTGTAGAAAAGTTGAAAGATCAGTTGGTTTATGTGCACAAGTGCCCCAAAATTTTCATATCAAGTTGTCCAACTAGTTTGTTATCCCTGTTGGTGCAAAATTTTGGTTAGGTCTGATTGCAACACTTGCATCCTAATCATATCCCTTGTTTGCATCAATTCTGAAATTTCTTTGCGCGTGTGGGAACATTTTATATCTCATTCTTATCTTGTGGTCAGCACTAGGCAGGGAACTTCTAGTTTGGATTGTTATTTAACTTTACAACAACTAGAATTCAGATTGCATTCCTTGTTTATTAATCCCCACCAAGCTCCACATACAAGCCATCGTAATCGGTACTCTGATCTTGTATTCGCTTAACCATCACTCTCTGTTACCACCACACATTTGCATCTCTGTAATCCGTAGGGAATTCATAAGAGCTTTGGTTGGTAAGAGAGGTGAGATTGTGCGAGTTCCAAATATTATCCTATACCACATTTAGCTTGTTGTTTTGCATATGCATTAACCATGGCAGGCCGAAGATATACTCATCTTCCATTCTATGGAAGTACTGATCTAGAGAAGTTTCTTGATTGGCAATAGGAAATGGAGATTGAACTTGAAGTCCAAGATTTTTCAGAAGCAAAGAAAATATCACGAGCTGTACTTGATTGGTGGAAGAAATATCCACATAAGAGTCTCATCAAGAATTGGGAAGATTTAAAGAAAGCCATGAGAAAGGAATTTATTCCAAGAAATTATAGGCTGATTGTACTTCGCCGTTTGGATAATGTGAAACAAGGTAGTAGATCTGTCCAAGCATATTATGATAAGCTATATTCTTCCTTGCATCAAGCAAATTTTGTTGATGATATGGAAGCAATCAGATACTTCAAGAAAGGTCTCAATGCAAGCATTGCCACTCCAATTGATGGAAAGTATTTTAGAAGTATGCAAGATCTTCTGAGTTGTGCAATTAGAGAAGAGAAGAAAATGAAGAAGGTGCAGAAAGGCAAGCTCACACAAAGCATTAATTTGTGTCAAGATAGAAGTGCTAAGCTGCAACCTAGAGTATTTTTTGTTGTTGGACAACAGCAAGCACCATCTTCTTGCAAGAAGAGAGGGCATCTTGTCCCTAAATTTTCCTTAGTGGATTCTAGTGCTAGAAAAAGTGAACATCAGCAATACCACTTCAAGAAGAACTCTAATGAACAACAAGAAGATAGCTTTGTGCCTCAAGTTCATAAGAGAAATGATGTGGTATGCAGTCCTCTTAATTATGTGCAAGATCAAGAAGAAAATTCTGCTGCACATGCCAAAGAAGGGACTAATCTTTTCAGTTCAAAGTTGAAGAAACTAGCAGCAGTTTTGGGCCATGCAAATCGTGCAAATCTTATTCAAGAATCACCATCGCAATACGCAAGCACAAGTGCTGCAGATCTCAGAAATTTTGAGCCTTGTTCTAGTGCTAACCGTGGTGAAGTTATATACTCCAAATCTGTCTATAAGTTTTTTGTGCAACATGGAGGAAGTTTAGAACCAAAATTTGAGCAAGAAAGTCATACTATTTCCGATTTTGAAGGCGTATATGATCTGAATTTGAAGGGTAGCCATAATGTCAATATGAGAGCTGATTGTGAGCCATTAGATGCTTCTTTTGTGACATCTAATGGAATTGACAAATCTGTCCAAGATGAAGTTTATCATACTCCTAGTATTCTAAAGATGCAAATATGTGTTATACCCTCAACTATGGACCATGAGAAGATATTGGACAGTGGTGCTGAAATTATGTGCTCAAATATTCCACCTAATGTTCAGATTGAAGGCACGATCAGTGCACATGATTCCTCTCCCACTAATGCAAGTTTGGTGTCTTTTGAGGAAGTCAAGAATGATTGTATGGCTGCACCTATTATTGTTCCAATGCTATTGGAAAATACCAAGAAAGATGGTATATATACGTATGTTGTTCCACAAGACATCGAAGTGATTGTACCTCAAAACTCATGTGAGTATGAGATCTACTTAACCAAATTGAGTGAGAGTGAAAACAAAAGTGAGTTGTGTGACTCCACCAAATGTGAGGCTGAGAGCATCAACAAATTGAGTGTGAGAGATACACCACATAATAAGAGAGAGCTTCATTGCAACACATGTGAGGATGATTTAAACACTAACTCACTATTATGTATTTCTAATGTTGTTTGTCAAACTATGCAGGTGTGCCAGGAACGTGAAGAAGAGATTGATTCTCATAACACCACCATACTTGATGAGAAAAGTGAAAATGTAATTGATGTTGATAACCAATTCGTTGTTGCCCCAAGATCGAATCATGACAACGATGAACGTAACCATTTGGAGGTACATTCTAATATACTTCCACCATCATTAAATCTGAAAGGTAATGGAAACAATTCAGATCTAGAATTACAAAATAAAATGGTGAACAATTGTGATGACACACTTGTTCAATTGGGATTGATCATATACAAAATCTTTGTGCTGATTTTAAATATTCACATGTTCAATCAAATGATGAAATTTTGAAAGATGATAACAATTGCTCAATCATGCATGATCATTGCTACGTTTTTAACCGATATATGTGCTACTTTAGAAACCAATAACATGGACCATGTGAAATTGATTACTCATGCTGAATTTTTTACAAGTATATCCCCTGCTGAATGTGTTTTCTACGTCAAGCTTGTTGAACTTTCTGAGATTGATAAAATGCTTCTAAATGTTCTTGACATATCATCTATGAAATCTTTCAATAGTGCATATAACTGCAAGTTTACTTTTAACTTCATTGGACATCATGCTGTAAATAAATTTTATGCTTGTGCTCTTTGCATAACATGTGACAAGCTTGCTAAAAGGAAGTTGATTAATACATTTTGTGAACCATACTTTCAGACAAATAGATTGTTTAGTGCTTTTATTTAGAAAAATTTATGTTATTCCCTTGTTCATACGTTTCATTGAAAGAAAGAAATCATGGGAAAACATGTTCTAATTCACTCAACAAATTTCCATCCATATATGGGACCATTGAGTATGAAAGGTACATTCTAAGCCTTTACATGAGTTGTACATCAAGAATGATTGGAATATCAAATATGCCCCATTATTATCTTTTGATAGAGTTGACTTTGCTAAGATTAAACATGACAACATTAATAAAATAAGTTGTTTGAAAGAAATCTTTGTGCTTCCATTTTCAAAGCTAACTGCAGGTCCAGAAAAACAGAGAAGCTATTTCTCTCATGTAAAAAGAAATAATTATAAAAAGCACAATGAACAATCTTCAAAGGAGCATGATATGACCATGCCAAAGACATCAACTTTTACTCCTATTTCTAAGGATCTATTCAAGGTGAAAGCTAAACTTGATTTTAAATCCTTTTGGTTTCCACCTACAAGACTACTACTTGGTTTATATGATTACAGATTCAAATATATTGGTATGATGGAAGAAGAAGATTATTGTCGTAGAAACATAACGACTACCCCTATTGGCCTAGCACAATTACTGGGCTTAGATGGATTAGAGTCGAGGACAACTCCTTTTCAAGAAGGGGAGGATGATATGACCACGCCAACCGGCAACACATTACATCCTCCGACCAGCATGTCGACCTCACCATCAAGCACTCCAAGCACTTCGACCACGCCATTAAGCATGACGATCACACTAGCCCAAGTTTTTGAAGGACCTATTACACGTAGCCGAGCCAACAATCTACAACAAGAGGTGCACACGCTACTTTGTGAAATTCATGTTCATATTAATGATAATTATATACTACCTAAGCCGTGCACGTTATTATTGCTCAGGTTACCAAGGAGGATGACATGGATACATCAAGAGTGGAGTACAGAGAAGAATCACGTTCGAGTCAGTCCAGCGTGACAGAACTATCTAGAAGAAACAGTCATAACTTTTGACTCCCAAAAGCTATGAAGGCCATTGAGGACTTGTTGGAAAGCTTATCAAGTCTACTTTCCAATGCATCAAGTGCTGACCCGTTTGGATAACCCAGTTAGTCTGGCGACCTGTTTTAGTGCAGACTGGTCAGAAGGTTGACAGTCAGGCTGATGGTCAACTTCCCGTGCAAAACTATACCATTATACAATATCTTGTGGTGCATGCGGCACATGGTGTCAAAGATTATCAAGTTAACTTTCCAACGCAACAAACCCCACGTCATTTGAACTTCCCAAGATGGAGTTATTACTAATTTACTAATGACTGCGCAGAAGACCAACAGCCTCGCGAAGCCACTTCAGAAATCCATTTCGTGGAGGCCTTTTCACATTCTTAGTCTTTTCATGTCCATCTCGTGTTTACACCTATCTAGCAGGGTTGTTGCTAGTATAAATACCTCCTAGAGTCATTGTAATCTCAGATTTTGAAGAATCAAAATATAGAACCTCTTTGTTCAGCTGTGTGCTAACAAACCTTGAGAGTGATCTCTACCCCTTAGCTCTTGTGATTTCCTTCGTGGATTTACACAAGCGGCGGCTTCATCTGCTCCCAATTGGTGCTCCTACTCCCTTCAAGGTTCTCGTTGATTGATTGTAGGTTGTGTTGGTTGGTGCTTTGAGAGTGTGGTTGGGCGTATCCTCGATTCAGGTTGCCGGTTAAAGACGGTGGTTGGCTTCGAGTTTTATTTGTCAGGGTGCACTAGTTATCGCTGCTTGCAGCAAGTTATCTCGGCTTCTCTGAAGCTAGTTATCTGGATTTCATCCTACGTCATGAAGATCGGGACATCGTATCGCATCAGCTCATGATGCATGGAAGAAACTTGAAGAGTCTTATGAGGGGACTCAATCTATGAAGGGGGCCAAGGCTTACATCTTGAAGGAAAAAGTTTGCTAGCTTCAAGATGAAGGAAGATGAAAATGTGCCGAAAATGTTCAATAGGCTTGAGGTGCTTGTCAATGACCTCAAGTCACTTGAAGATAAGGTGGAGAACAAGGATTTCTCATTCAAGTTCTTGAGAAGTCTTCCCTCAAGATTTGAGATGTTAGTCACTCTATTGGTGAGAAGTGGATTGGACACAATGACACCAAACCAAATTCTTGGTGAGGTGATTACCGATGAAACCTTTAGAGAGGACAAGGACAAGATTAGAGAGAACAAGGAGAAGAAGGATGAGAAGAAGAAGAGTGTGGCATTCAAAGCCACATCATCATAAAAGGGCAAAGCAAAGTATGAAGAATCAAGCTATGATGAGTGCTCAAGTGATAGTGATGATGATGAAGAGAAGATGGCTCTATTTGTTAAGAAATTTGGCAAATTCATGAAGAAGAAGGGCTATAGAGCAAGAAGAAAGAAGGGCTCACACAAGTTAAATGAGAAGGATAGAAGATGCTTCAAGTTCAATAGCAAGGATCATCTCATTCCGGATTGCCCTCATCATAGTGATAATGAAGATGAGAAGAAGGGCAAGAAGAAAGAGAAGAAAGAGAGCAAGATGACTCTCAATAAGAGCAAAAAGGGAGGCTCATATGTTGTCACTTGGGATAGTGATTCAAGTAATGATGATGACTCAAGTGATGATGAGAAGAGATCAAGCAAGAAGAAGGCTCTTGCAAGCATTTCTATGAAGAACAAGATCTCTCTCTTTGACACTCCATCAACATGCTTCATGGCTCGGCCCACTAAGGTACAATCCGATGATGAGAGTGATTCTAGTGATGATGATGATGATGAACCCACTAAAGATTAACTAATTGAGATGTTGGAAGATGCTAAGACTCATTTTGACATCAAGATAAATGAGTACAAAGCATTGCAGAAAGAGCTTCAAGCTCTTAAGCAATCCTTTGATAAGCTCAATCTTTCTCATGAGAGGCTAGAGGAAGCCCATGAGAGGCTAGAGGAAGCCCATGAGAAGCTTGGCAAAGCTCACTCTAATCTTGAAAAGGCTCACTCATCTCTTGTTGAGCAAAATGAGAAAGAGCATGTTCAAACAAGTAACATGGGAACAACTTGTGACATAATCAATGAATCATTCTATGAACCCATCATCATCACTCCAACTAACCCTTGTTGTAGCACATCTAACTCTATCTCTTCTATTAGTGATGTTGTCACTTGTGATGCTTCACTAATGGTTGAGAATGTGACCCTTAAGAAGGAGGTTGGTAAGCTCAGTCTAGCATTAGGCAATGCCTATGGTGGAGACGCACGCTTGCTTAAGTGCTTGGGTAGCCAAAGGTTCTCCCTTTGCAAAGAAGGACTTGGCTATACCCCCAAGAAAGGCAAGGAGGCCTTTGCAACTCCAAAGCCTCGCTTTGTGAAGAGCAATGGTTGATTTTGCTCTAGTTGCAAGCAAGTAGGGCATGATGAACATTATTGCAAACTAAACCAAAGCAAGATAAAATTTACACATGCATATATTCGCTTTGATTCTAGTTATTTGCTTACCAAAGGCAAGAAAGGTGTGATAGCTAAGTACATGGGTACACCAAATGATAGCTCAAAGAAGAAAGCTATTTGGGTACCTAAGTCCTTAGTCACTAACTTTGAAGGACCCAAGCAAGTATGAGTACCTAAGAAGAATTGAATTGTTTTGTAGGTCAATTATAAAGCCGTAGGGAAGCATTGGGTGCTTGATAGTGGGTGCACTCAACATATGACCGGAGATTCAAGAATGTTCAACTCTATCAAGCCAAATGATTGCAATGAGGTTGATTCTATCACATTTGGTGACAATAGCAAAGGCAAGGTCAAAGGGCTTGGTAAGATTGCAATATCCAATGACATGAGCATATCCAATGTGTTGCTAGTAGAGAGCTTGAACTTCAACTTGCTATCCGTAGCTCAACTTTGTGGTCTTGGTTTCAAATGCATGTTTGGAGTTGATGATGTAGAGATCATAAGTGTAGATGGCTCTAACTTGATATTCGAAGGATTTAGATATGAGAATCTATACTTGGTTGATTTCAATGCTAGTGAAACCCAATTGTTAACTTGCTTGCTATCCAAATATAGCATGGGTTGGTTATGGCATAGAAGGCTTGGTCATGTTGGGATGAGGCAATTGAACAAACTAGTCAAGCATGATCTAGTTAGAGGTTTGAAAGATGTGGTCTTTGAGAAAGATAAGCCATGTAGCTCTTGTCAAGCCGACAAACAAGTTGGAAACACTCA
Organism: Microstegium vimineum; assembly: GCA_022036555.1. Lineage (NCBI taxonomy): Eukaryota > Viridiplantae > Streptophyta > Magnoliopsida > Poales > Poaceae > Microstegium > Microstegium vimineum. The sequence goes on along the minus strand of CM039138.1, from coordinate 24,692,240 downwards.
CCCTACCAAGAGCATGATGAGTACATGCAAACCATTTGAGCTCTTGCACATGGACTTGTTTGGACCAACCGCCTACACAAGTATTGGTGAAAACAAGTATGGCTTTGTGATAGTTGATGATTTCACTAGATATACATGGGTATTCTTCCTTAGTGACAAGAGTGAAACATTTAACACATTCAAGATCTTTGTCAAGAGATGCCAAAATGAATTTGAAACAACTATCAAGAGAGTAAGAAGTGACAATGGTAGTGAATTCAAGAATACAAGAGTTGATGAGCTATGTGATGAATATGGAATCAAACATCAATTCTCGGCCAAGTATACACCTCAATCAAATGGGCTCGTTGAGAGGAAGAATAGGACACTCATTGATATGGCAAGATCTATGCTTAGTGAATACAATGTGAGTGATTCTTTTTGGGCTGAAGCTATCAACACGGCTTGCTATTATAGCAACCGACTCTATTGCCACAAGATGCTTGAGAAGACACCTTATGAGCTATTGAATGCAAGGAAGCCAAATATTGCATACTTTAGAGTGTTTGGTTGCAAGTGCTATATCTTGAAGAAAGGTGCAAGATTGAGCAAATTTGAGAAGAAATGTGATGAAGGCTTCCTACTTGGCTACTCAACTACAAGCAAAGCTTATAGAGTATGGAATCTTACTCATGACATAGTTGAGGAGGTACATGATGTCAAGATGAGAATGACAATCATGATGATGTGAGAGGTAAACCATTGGCCAATGCAATGAAGAACATGGATATTGGGGACATTAGGCCGAGGGAAGTGGATGAAGAGCAAGATAATGACTTTCTAGTGCATGCTCCATCCAATGGGCAATCAAATGACAATCAAGCTAATTCATCCTCTCCAACTCAAGATCAACAAGAGCTACTTCATCATCTCAATCCAATGACCAACCTAGTACAAGTAATCAACTTCCAACACTCCAACCTACATCTATTGCAAAGGAACATCCTTTGAATCATATTATTGGAGATATCACAAGTTGTGTACAAACAAGATCAAGATTGGCTTCATTTGTGAACACTACTCATTTGTATCATATATTGAGCCAACCAAGATTGAAGAGGATTTGCAAGATATTTATTAGGTGAATGCTATGTATGAAGATCTCAATAACTTCACTAGAAATCCAGTTTGGGAGCTAGTTGAGAGACCAATGTTATTGGCAGAAGATGGGTCTTTCGCAACAAACAAGATAAATATGGAATAGTGATGAGTAATAAAGCAAGACTAGTTGCACAAGGTTACACTGAAGTAGAGGGTCTTGACTTTGGAGAAACATATGCACCGGTGGCAAGGCTAAAATCAATAAGGATTATATTGGCTTATGCTTAAGCTCACAACATCAAGCTCTATCAAATGGATGTGAAGAGTCCATTTCTCAATGGGTACATCAATGAATTAGTATACGCTGAGCAACCAACCAGTTTTGAAGATGACAAGAAACCCAACCATGTGTACAAGCTAAGAAAGGCATTGTATGGCTTGAAGCAAGCACCAAGAGCATGGTATGAGAGGTTGAGGGATTTTCTCCTCTCTAAGGGATTCATTATGGGCAAGGTTGACACTACTCTATTCACCAAGAAGATTGGGAAGGACTTGTTTGTGTTGCAAATCTATGTGGATGACATTATCTTCGGGTTAACCAATCAAGAGTTTTGTGAAGAGTTTGGCAACATGATGGCCAATGAATTTGAGATGACTATGCTTGGAGAGCTTAGTTACTTCCTTGGTCTTCAAGTCAAACAAATTAAAAATGGGACTTTTGTTAGTCAAGGCAAGTACATCAAGGACATGCTCAAGAAGTTCAATCTAGATGAAGCAAAGTCTATTAGTACACCCGTGGGAACAAATGTAAATTTGGATGGTGATGCTAGTGGCAACACGGTAGATCAAAAGCTATATAGATCAATGATTGGTAGCTTGCTCTATGTGACCGCATCAAGACCGGATGTCATGTTTTGTGTATGCATGTGTGCAAGATTTCATTCATCTCCTAGAGAGAGTCATTTGAAGGCCACAAAGATAATATTGAGATATTTGAAGCATACACCTAATGTTGGGTTGTGGTATCCTAAAGGATCAAACTTTGAGTTAATTGGATACTCCGACTCGGACTATGCGGGTTGCAAGATAGAAAGGAAGAGCACATCGGGCACTTGTCAATTGCTTGGAAGATCACTAGTCTCATGGTCATCAAAGAAGCAAAATAATGTGACACTCTCTACCACCGAAGCCGAATATATTAGTGCGGGAGTTGTTGTGCACAAATCCTATGGATGAAAGCTACTTTGAATGACTTTGGAGTCAAATTCAAGCAAGTGCCTTTGCTATGTGACAATGAAAGTGCAATCAAGCTCACCATCAATCCGGTTCAACACTCAAGAACAAAGCATATTGATGTCCGCTACCATTTCATTAGAGATCATCAATTGAAAGGGGACATTTCTATCACAAGTGTTGGCACCGAAGATCAATTGGCCGACATCTTCACCAAGCCACTAGATGAAAAGAGGTTTTGCAAGCTAAGGAATGAGTTGATGCACCCTCACTTATATGACATGCATCTACCCCAACAAAGCAAGGTACAAGTTGATTGAAAAACATTCATACATACTTTGCTAGGACTTGTGTAGAGCATTTAGACATCTCTCATGCTTCTAGGCTCATTCATGAAAACCAAAATGTCTTTGATGCTTATATGGTGCCACTATAGCTTCTATGAGTTGATATGATCTAGTGGTAGCATATGACATGTTGATGTGCTTGCAATCCTAGTGTTTGATCTATGTCTATGAACTTAAGTGTTTAATTCTACATAGGCAAGATAACCATCTTAGCATGTGTGAACAAGCTTGTCTATGGTTCCAACCGAATTAAATATCTTGGGAAAAATAGCTTAGTTCAAACCAAAGTTGAAAACAATCTTTCACCCTATCTCACACTAAGGGAGAGTAAAACTTGAGTATCTATAATCGGTCCCACCTTTTTGTGTCAATTGGATGACAAAGGGGGAGAAATTTGTGAAAAGATATAAAATTGACCAAAGAGGGAGAATCAAAAGATATATGGCATAAGGGGAAGTTGAAACACAAAGGGAAGAAAATGAAAATCAATTTTGAAAAACACACACAAATAGGGGGAGCAAGCTCATGAACACTTTGTTGCATTTGAATGCTTGCATCATCATATGTATTGTTGCACAAGTACTTTAAATACCAATATTTATGCTTGTGTGGTGTTTGCTAGTTATCCAAAATGAATGATGTTTGATCAACTAGCATGCATAGGTTGATTAGCTCTAACCCATGAACTTTCAAGTGATTGTATTTTCAAGTGGTGTCTAGCTAATCATGGTGCTAAGGGTGATTCTAAATTCCGCACTCCGATGGTATCACGTTTCAAAGGCCTACTCTTAAACCTTAGCATCATTTGGTAGCTATTTACTCTCCCACAATTGTCTATCCATGCATATGTGCTATACTTGAACCAAACTCTAGAAGCACATATGTAGGGGAGCTAATAACTACCAAAACCGAATTTGTGTGACTTTTCCAATTCTACAAATCTTTGATAAAATGCTTGGACAAGCAACTCAAGTTCAAAATGATTTTGTTTTATATCTTTATGGAAAGGTTGTCATCAATTATCAAAAAGGGGGAGATTGAGAGTCCCTATGTGTTTGGTTTTGAGTAATTGATCAAACCTACAAGTACTAACCTTGATCTCTAAGTGTGAATCATGAGATAAGTTGGTACATGCCATGTGATGGAGCAAATGGATCAAGGTGATGATTGCAAAGGCTCTAGAATGGTGGAGGTAAATAAAAGGAAATGGTATGAAGGCAAAGGTGATAATAGGAACCATTTTCGGTTTGGTGATCAAGACACCATAGAGGGTATGATCACATTTAGGATAGATAGCCGTATTATCAAGGAGGGAGCTCTCATGAATGATTGCGGTTATCATGTGCCACTAGGTTCATATGCATTGCATTAAGATCAATTGAACCAAGTGAAACAACCAACTAATTCCAAGATAATTGTAAACTAAAAGCTAACACACGTGCACAAGTGTTGAGATCACTTAGTGTTGGATCTTGGAAGCTTGGAGAAGTTGGAGGAAAGTTTCGGTAACAAGGAACAGGTCCGAACAATGGTCCGGACGCTGGGGTACAAGCTGTCTGGACCATTGCGCATGAGTCCGGAAGCTAACCCTAGGCTGGCTGAGCTGTGGACAGAGGTTCGGACGCTGCTTGCGGTCCGGACACTCAGCTCCGAACGCTGCGTCCGGAGTCTGGCGCTCTCTGTTGCTCTCTGATGTGATGATCCGGACTCGCGTCGGAGGTGCGGCTAGCTCTCGGGTGCGCTCGGGTTCTCTGGAATATATTTCCGGTCGCTGGAGGCGTTGGTCCGGACCCGCACTGTTGCGTACGTCCGAAGCCACGTGGCGAGCTCTGGCGAAGGCGGGAAAGAAGTGGTTAGAACCAGAGGGCGACTAGACGCGTGCGCGTTGGTCTGGACGGCCTGTGAAAAGCGCGTCCGGAAGTCGCGCGGAAGCTGAGTTTTGTGGGCAAAATGGCTAGTTGTGAGTGGAGGCTATATATGGTTGTATGGCCGGCCCTTTGGGGCACCTCTTGCGCAATTTCATCACTCACACACTAGTGCTCATTTGTGAGAGCCTCCACCACTCATCTCATTGATATACTTGACATTTTCATGAGAGTTTGAGTGAACCAAATGCATTGCTCGTTGATTGCATTCTAGTGGCACTTGGTGATCATCGCCATCGCGGAAGCTCTTGTTATTCTTGGAGGTTGTCACCTCCTAGATGGCTTGGTGCCACGAGGATCGTTGAGCGAAGGAAGGTGATTGTCTTCGGCTCCAATCGATGGATTGTGAGGGTTCTTGAACCTTCCCCGCGGGAGTACGCGAAAGGTATCTCTAGTGGATTGTGAGTAGCTTGTGGATCCCTATCTTGTGTTGGTTTTGCGGCACCCGGTGGCGGGTTTGGCGTGTGATGTCAATTAGCGCGTGAACCTCCAAGTAGGTGTATCACTACAACGGGGACTAGCTTGTTGACAAACAAGTGAACCTTGAAGAAAAATCTTATGTCTCATTGTCTCTCTTGAGGATTTCTATTGTGATTGATTGGCTACATATTGGTCTCCTCTCCACGTCGGTATAACCCTCCTAACTCTAGCTTTGCTCTTACATTCTTCATTCTTGCAAAGTAGAGATTCTAGATTAGCTTGTGTAGCTTAGTCTAGTAACACTAGTTATTTAGCTTTTGTGTGCGACATAGGATATACCTTGCTAGTAATGTCGACGAAATACGCGTCGCAGTCTACCTAGGGGGTACCCCACGGTAGTAGATTGTAGGCGGAGGTGTGGCGACGGTGATCAAGCGTAACACAGAGAGCATAGACACAACGATTTAGACAGGTTCAGACCGACAAGTCACCGTAATACCCTACGTCCCGTGTTTTGGTGGCTGGATTGATGTGACTATTAGGTTACAAGACCTGTAGATGAGATCTAGGGGATTGTAGAGGGATCTAAGAGATTGTGTTTTGGGGGTCCTCTGTCCCTCCTTATATATGCCGAAGGGACAGAGTTACAAGTAAAGTAGCTAGTATGGTACTATTCGTGTGGCGCACGCCGTGTGTTGCACGTCTACGTCTTGTGGGCCGGCCCACCTCCTGATCGGGAGGCCCATATAGGTCTCTGGGGATATACCGAGGTAATATCCCCAACAAGTAATTAGACTTGTGGTAGGTGGCTTGCCGACCCTAGTAGTGCTAGTGCAAACTTGCTTTTCGCCTTGTTTTATTCTAACAAGTTTGCTTAGTGTTGTTGTAAAATTTTTAATAGGCTATTCACCCCTCTAGCCATATTTAGACCTTTCACCGAGGGCTGGAGCTCGCCCCGTGCCGCGCCACACGGTCGGTCCGCAGTGGTGGTGGAGCAGAGCACGCGTGTGTCCGCCAGGTGCTCGTTGAAATGCCAGTGACGACTCCGTCCGGTGGTAAGCCTACCACTTTGTTGTACAAGGTCGTCATACTTCTTCGGTACAAGCAAACAAACACAGTCTCGTCTCAGCCGGGCTGTACTGAGCCATGGACACAAACACACGATGTTGCACCATTGTAGCCATGCTGGAGCTAGCCTGGTCGAGTTGGGCGGGCCGAGCCGGCCGGATACAGGGTCACAAACGCACCCTATGTTTCCCACGAGAAACTATAAAATCACCGCTAAACAGTTTGACGCGTAGTGATTCGCAAGGAGAATTGTTCCTCTATTTGTACGCGCAACTGCAAAACAATTGAGAGGTAGTTTCACTGGATCCGTTTCTTGCCTCTCGAAACGTGGCCCTGTTCTCTTCGCTTATCAGCCATCGAAACAATATTTTTCTCTCACAATAAAACAACCGAAAACATCCTTAGACGGCTTACCAGCCACCGAAACGATCAAGTGAACAGAGCGCAACAAACACTTTTTAGTAAACCATTTTCAGTATAAAAAGATACAATAATAGATTGTATTTAACCTAACAACCAATCAAAATCAGTGAAAAGCACATATGGTTATCGGTCAAACACACATATGACTCTGTTAAAAAAATACTAAAGAAAGAGAAATGAAAACTCCCTCCATCCTAAATTATAAGATATCATAAAATTCTTGAAGAGTCAAAGTATATCAAATTTGACCAAATTTATATAACAATATAATAATATTTATCATGTCAAATAAGTATCATTAGATTATCAATTATATTTTCATACTATGCATATTTAATGTTATAAATTTTTATAGTTTTTTTTATAATTTTTTGTCAAATTTAAGATGATTTGACTCTTCAAGATTATTGAAATGTCGTATAATTTAGGATTGATGGAGTACATGTTTGTACTTGAGGAGAATGTCCCAGTTCCAGTAAAAAGCGGGCTTGTCCCAGTAATTTTCATATCTGTGTTTTTCTTTTTTTGAAATGCACTTTGTACCTCTGTTGATATAAGCATATATATAGTAGGTAGAAAACGGAAACACGGCGACGCCGTTCCGTCGTCTCCGCGTCCGCTGGGCCGCAGGACGGAGCATAGGCTCACACTCACGCACGCGGCCTTGACCGGACCCGTCATATCGTTGTCGTCGTCCATACTCCCCGCTCGTTTCCGTTCCCACAGCTTGGCGCCGTAGCCAAACTATAACGCCTCTACCCGTAACATGTGCTGCCCCTGCCTGATCGATTTATTATTTGCTCACTTGCCACGAACAAATACGCTTCCTCTCTTTTACTAATGATATGTTTAGCACAGCTCAACTTTATTAATAAAACTATTTTTTAAAAAAATAGTTTTATAAGTAACTTTGTAGGTGACAAAATAGTTTCACCAACAACTTTATACATGAATATAATAAAGAAATATAGAGGAGAGTTACGATAAACTACTTTTTTAATTTTATCTCACTTCATATATTTGTGAGAGGGAAAAAAACAACTCGACCTATAAAGTTATTTTAAAAATAAATATAAAAAATATAAGTTGTACCAAACAGATCTTAATATATTTCACCTTGAACCATGTTTAGAAACTTTAGATAGACTAGAACTAGTGATTAACAGACTAATGAATAGTCTAACCTTATTTGGAACCACTCTAGCTAATACGTTATACTATCTCAATATACATGCTCCTGTGCTTGGTGGCCGGACCTTTTTTTTTTAATTATTTCTCTGCTTGCTCGCGGTCTCGCGGAATCGGGGAGGGAGCGGTCGGAACAAAACAGGGACCGAGTAAGGCCTCCTTCCCTTGTACCGCACTATGTTGTTTTTTTTTCGGAATTATTAGATTCTTATATAAATTATACATGTATTCCTTAGATTGTATTGGTTCCATATAGGAGTATTTATTTTGAGATAACTAAATATGATCTAAGCTTGTCGTCGTCTTTTCACAAGTTGCAGCCTGGGGGCGGATGGCGATGTGGTGGGCGGGCGAGCGGTGCCGGATCTTGGCGAGCTGCCGATGGCGGGGCGGTGACACAGCTTCACCGTCACACGGATGTGGAGGTAGCGGTCGGAACTCGGAAGCGGTTGCGATAGGCTGTGTCTTTTTTCTCATTGTTACAAAGTTTAGCCCAATATAGATGGATTTAATTTAATGGACTAGTGGGCTAACAACTAGTCTATACCTTGGCTAAATTTTAGCCCACAAAACAGTTCACGTGTTTATATATTTATTTAAGGGCTAAAGTTTAGCAACTAGTTGTAGGACTATTGATGAGTAAATCACCTCCAAAGCAAAGGTTGGTTTTCGTAGGGATTGCAATTCTAGGTAAGGTAATTCTTTTGTCTGGACTGATAATAGAATTGAATCATAGAATGAAGAATGGTGATTCTATCACGTAGTAAAAGAAACGCATATTATTTTATAACAAAATTGAAATACACCCTCAAAAAGTCAAAGTGTATGTGATCTCGATACATCGCTAAAGTTCAGTTTAATTTATAAACCTGAGTACACTTATATATTCAAAACGCAACTTACCTTCCAACAGTATATCAGAACGAATCGATCATTTAAAAGGTACTTCCTCCGTTCCACCAACAGTATCTTAGAATCGACCATATAAAAGTGTAAAAACATGTCAGATCAAATACAATAGGGTTCACCGGCTTGCTGAAACCATTTATTAGGTATGATGAATTACTATGTACTTTCCTTCACAAAAGAATGTAACTATAGGATCTGTACAGATAAAATTAGCTTAATTTTAACAAAGTTCATAATAAATAGTATTAATATTTATATTTATATTTTCAAATCAATTTATTAATATAACAAATGTTGTATTTTCTATATAATGTTAGCCAAAGTTTGAACTAGTTGATTTGCCGGACCGAGGGAGTACACCACTGTGACAAGAAGATTTCCGATTGAACTGAAAGAGGAAAGTCGGTCATCACTCATGAACCACTACCACATCTACTACCAGTCAGGCGATGGAGATACAATCACGGTAGGTACGCGGTCTAACGTTGTGTGGCAGGGGAGCAGGACGTCTCACTCACCTCTCATGCATTTCTGAACCATCTAACAGAGCAGTCGGTCAAATCTTGGATCCATGCATCCATTTCCTCGTGTACGTGGACCGACGAGCGATCTTTCTTGCTTTCCACAAAAATTCCATACCCCCTAGGTTGACCGACCATCCGAGGTCTTGTTTAGATCCAAAAGAATTTGAAATTTTGATACTGTAGCACTTTCGTTTGTATGTGATAATTATTGTCTAATTATGAAATAACTAGATTCAAAAGATTTGTCTCACAAATTATAAATGAACTGTGTAATTAATTATAGTTTTTAACTATATTTAATACTACATGCATACGTTCAAAGATTCAATAAAAATTTGATGTGACAGAAATTTTGAAATTTTGAAGGGAACTAAACAGAGCCCGATTGACTTGCCAATTCTGCAGCAGCATTGGTAGTAGTGCGCATCAGCTCAAACTGACCGTGTACGGCGAGACATTTGTAGAATTTATATAATGTGGCTATGTTTGGATCACTCTAGCTCCAGTTTGTTAGTTTGTAAACTACCTCAAACTAGCTCTAGTTAAGGAGGTGTTTAGATTCAAGGGTAGTTTATGCTAGTTTAATAATAAATTATTTTTACAAATCATTCAAATATATCTATGTGAGATCTTATTTTAAATTATTTATTATAACGAATTCAATGGTGTAATTAGAATTTTATTTGGATGTTTGGTTTGTTAGTTATAACATTTTTTTTAGTTGCATATGAGGTGGGTCCTAGGTTCCAGCCCAAACTAGCCAAAATAATTACCTCTTTTGAGAGCTAGTTTTTTAGGTGAGCTAGTTGCAACTAGTCTAATCTAGCTCTCTTATTTGGATACTTTTAAACTAGTTAAGTGTAAACTAACCCAAACTAACTCCAACCTTAAGATCCAAACAGTGCCGGTATCTTTTGAGTTTCTAGATAGAAATGTCGCAGTGAGTCAACTATTTGAACCCATGCATTTCGTTTGTTTGGGGCGCTGGCTCTTTCGAATAATCACGGCAACAGGGTAGAAGAAAACAAGAAGAAAGCACGCAAAACTAGCTAGGAGGATTTGGCAAAAAGTTGCGGCATGAAACTGCTCAGAAATGAGGCCGGCTGCTCGGCGTCTGACCGACTTAATTAGCTTGCATTGTGATTTGTGAGTAGGACGGACGAGGACGAAGCAGCCGTTCCGATCCTTTCTTCTTCCTTGTCATGCGCGCGGTCATGGCACGACTCTGCCGCATAGTATGCTTCGAGATCATGCGTGGTGGCCGGTGTCGAGCTCCGATCCATTTGCGCCGCCAGTACGTCAGTGAGTCATGCATCAGTTTACGCTCTGTTTATTTGGCTTATCAGCCGGTTTTTCAACTACTAAAACAGTATTTTTCTCTTACGAAAAACAATCCAAAACAGCATCAGCCGGCTTATATATCAGTCAAAAAACGGTCAAGCGACCAGGCCGTATAGATGCAAATGCACTGTGTCTGGGTGGCGCTGCGCGCAGCAGCTTCGATGAAACCCCCGGCCCGCCTGCCTGCCTGCCCATGCATCGTCCATCGAGCTAGCTTTGTGTTGTGCCAACAATTACGGGGTCCGCACGCATATCCAACTTTGCTCGGACGCCGCCTCTCTTCTTTCTCTCATCTTGACCGGCATTTTTCTTCTTTTTTTGACGAGTGGGCGAAAAAAAAACTTGGCACAGAATTTCAGCCGATCTCTACGTACGTTGACTGGAAAATGGTCGGCTGACTTACTCCATTAATTACTCCAATGATCTTTCAGTCATTGCAAAGCCCACCTCCGTGATCTTTCTGTCATTATTGTACGATTCTCATTTAGCTTATGCATGGCATGACCTAGGCTAACTACGACTAGAGAAATCTTGTTTACATGTTTGATCGAAATGCAGACGGTTAAAACACACTGAAAAATGAGATTTGCTAAATTTCAGGTGCCTAAAATTTAGTTTCCTTTCAGACGACCGTTATTGCATATATTTTATACTTAAATTGTAGTTTTAGTTTGTTACAATTTATATAGACACAGTCTGCAATTTTTAATTTCAGAAATAATCTGTTAAACAAAACTACAAACCTAACAAAATCTTTGCAATTATTTCTATAGGAGGACAAGGGCAAAAATTTAATATGTTATAACACAAAGACAAATAACAAAATACAAAAATAATAAGCAACTTATACTAGTTGGTGGTATATTAATGTTGCCTAAAATTAACTTCAATTTCAGACACCTAAACTATAGAAAAAGTGTTGTAAAATTAATGGAATTTAGTAGTAATAATAACCATGGAGTGTGAGACGTACGTCTGGCTGTTTTAGGAAGCTACCCGTGCAAAGATCACAAGCATGCTAGCAGCTATCCAGTATGGGGCTGATTGGTTACTTGTACTAACTTACGTAGCATATAGATGCTATGCAGCTAATTCTGAATTAGTCGATATAATTTGATGTTGTTTGGTTCAACTAGGGAGTTGTATAATACTAGACGCTTGATTGGTTGTATCCATAACCGTCTAGTTTGCATACTGGGTGTATAGTGAATGCAATGTAATGTTTACATAGCTGGACGGTCAATTTCTAGGAGAAAGTGAGATGCAAGTTCAGACCGCTTTGAGGATAGTGCTAACTTGCATAAGACTATATGCAGTCAACCAAACAACCCTAACTTACATTTCCTTAGCCTAAAAAAAGAGTTATACAAGCAACCAATCAGACTAAACATATGTTATATACACCCATCAATTTAGTACATACTACAATGGATGGAGTATTCATCTGCTTTCTCTATATATCCTGTTTGTCACTCAACCCAAAGACAGCGATCATATACTCCATTTCAAGCGGTTAAACTGCAATTATATCACCTTTTTCTCTTTCTCGATCTGTATCTGTACGTACATCAGTCTCCTCAATAGCTAGACTAAAATGTGTGCAATTTCTTCCTGTATATGATTTTTTTGGTACATCTATTTTATTATGTATCTAGATTTAATTATATATCTAGATACATAACAAATAAATGGATTTGTCAAATGAAAATAACCAAATACAGAAGCCACTCACGTACCAGCAGTACCACGTACTACCAGTGGACATTGGTGCGTGGATCACAAAGTCAGTCAATATTTAATACTACCTGCCTTCCCATCCAATCCAACTGTATCAATCATCCGGTCATCATTATCATTAATACGGTGTACATCCAAACGATCGTGGCTGCTATTTTTCGTCTTCTCAAGCAGGACCTCAACAATACTCTCATCAATGCGGCTGCTGGACTGAGCGGCTGGAATATATAAGCTTCACGACACAGTTTCTAACACAATCTTGTGTTTGGGACGTAGTGCATAGGAGTTTCATCTCTATAAAATTCTCATCATCTCTTTTCATCAATATAGTGTCACTTTAACATATTTAATGCCTATAAAACTTTCATAAAACTTCATTAAGACGTATTCGTCTTGGAACACGCACTAGTTTGATTGCGTCGATTGTCTAAGGCTGCATATCTATTTGGTTGTCTGACTTGGCTTGTAGAGAAGCACCTTATTTTTGGGAAGGTCAATTTATTAACCTATCCCCCATATTGTACCGAACACCTGGTGGGCATCATCTCACAAATCAGCAGGGTGGTCAGAGCCACCATGCACGCGGCACGCGGCAGACACGAAGAAGATGGTGACACTAGTCGTGGTGTGCATGCCAGGCCCATGCCCTACCACCACCATAGAAGGAGACCCTCGGTGCCCTAGGCCTGCTCAACTCCTTCTGCTCCAACCTACAAATCGACGGCCCATGCCCCGACCTCATCGCTTTGCTCGTCGCCTTCCGTGTCTGTCGCCATGACACCCATGTGCTCTGCTTACCCCTAAGAGCAGCTCCAATGTATAATATTGAGAAGGGTGCAAAGAGGTGACACCTCAGTTGGTGCTTTGGTAGTCAAAAGTGGTCCAATGTGTAAATTTCTTAGCACAGGCTAAGATAGTCCCACAACAAATAAAATATTCTGCGTCTGGAACTTTCGTCGATCCATCCGTCTTCTTCCCGCGGACTAGTGGACTCCTCCCGGCCTTTCCTCCTATTGCAATCTCCTTTCAGATCTACACGCGATACCCTAGCGCGCGCATAGATAGATGCTCCTTGCAGAACAGAGCCGCTCGCACGTCCGTCTTCCCTAGCAGGCCAACAACAGGCTACGCTCTGTAGTAGATCCGTCACCGGTAAGGCGTTGTGCGTCAGGCGGCCGACGAGCAGCTTCGTGAGCAGATGGCGCTGCGTACATCCGTCACTGGCAAGGTGTTGTGCGTCAGGCGGCCGACGAGCAGCTTCGTGAGCAGGCGGCGCTGCGTACATCCGTCACCGGCAAGGCGTTGTGTGTCAAGCGGTCGGTGAGCAGCTTCGTGCGGAGCCACGACCGTGGGCGCAGCAGGCACAGAAGAACACCGGTTGAGGATCCACGACAACGTCACGGAAGAGCGAGCCCGCAGATCCCTCCATAGCGATCCGCTTTTCCTGCTTCCGTGATTCTAGCAGCAGCCGCATCTGTAGGAAGGTGAGGCTCTGTTTTTCTTAATCAGTGGCACAAATTAGTTTTGCTTTGTCCTAGTAAAAGATGGATGTTGTCGTACATGTTCACCAAATTTGCATCTTATTAAACAAGTAGTACATATGAAGAGACCTAGTGCTAAATGGTGTACCATGGGGCTTACAATTAAAAAAAATACAAATAAATTGACCTAGCGCTAAACTGAAACATATGAAGCTAAGATTATTCCTCCCCAAACTTTTGCCATAAATGCTCCACCAAGTCGGCCTTTAGTTGATGATGCTTTTCTTGATCATGAATGACATTGTTTGCTTCTAGTACTCTAGAGAATTCATAAAGAGGGTCATGGTTGAACCCTGACAAAGGTTGAGAGCTTCCCTGATCATAGTGAGCATCTTCATCTTGGATATTGTACTGCTCGTTGGTGTGCCATTGCACAGCATAGGAATCCCTCTCATATTCAACTATCATGTTGTGCAGTATTATACATGCATACATGATATCTGCAAGTGTTTCTTCTTTCCAAAAACGTGCAGGCCTTCGTAATATAGCGAATCGGGCTTGCAAAACCCCAAAAGCCCGTTCAACATCTTTTCTTATAGCCTCTTGAAATTTTGCAAATAATTTGTGTTTCTCACTATAAGGCAATGGGATTGTCTTGACAAAGGTTGCCCACTCTGGATAGATGCCATCAACTAGGTAGTACCCCATATTGTACTGGCTCCCATTCACTGTAAATTGAACTGTCAGAGCACATCCTTATAATATGTTTGTAAACAACGGTGTAAATTGAACTGTCAGAGCACATCCTTATAATATGTTTGTAAACAACGGTGACTGATTCAAGACATTAATGTCATTGTTTGAACCAAGGACACCAAAAAAAGCATGCCATATCCACAAATCGTGTGAGGCAACTGCTTCAAGCATGATTGTTGATACTCCTTGATCACCACGAGTATACTGCCCTTTCCAAGCAACTGGGCAACTCTGCCAATGCCAATGCATACAATCAAGACTCCCTAACATTCCAGGAAAGCCACGAGCTTCACTTACATGTAGTAATCGTCGGGTGTCTTCCTCAGTGGGTCTTCTTAGATATTCTGAACCAAAGTTCAGTCTGATGCCTTTCCCAAATGTAGTCAAGCACTCAATGGCAGTGCTTTCAGCAATCCTTAAACCTTCATCCAATAGATCTGCTGGGCTGCCATAGGCCAACATTCGCATAGCTGTTGTGCACTTAAGTAAAGGTGAAAAACCCAGCTTGCCAAAGGCATCTATACGTTGACGAAAATATGGAGACCACTCACCAAGGGTATGCACAACACGCTCAAATATATGTCTCTTCATCCTAAACCTTCGCCTGAATTGAGCATCAGTGTATACTGGGTTGTCGCAAAAGTAATCAGCTTGCAACCTCATGTTTGCATCTTCCCAATTCCGATCTATGTACCATCGAGTCCCACTTCAACGCTGATTGGTATTGTTACCAATCAGCTGATCAACCTCTAAATCAACCTCCTTTTGAATCTCAGCTTCGAGGTCTTCTTCAATCTCAGCTTCAAGAGGATCATTGATAAACTCCCACAAGAGTTTGTCAATGTCTGAGTTTTGTGTCTGGGAATTTGACTAGGTAGCCATTTTGTGTTCTGGTTTTTTGTTGCCCCTGCATCTTCTATAAGTAGAAGGGTGCCTTCACAACGGCTAGTTTTCCAACGGCTAGTTGTTGAGTATATATTGCTGAGTACATGATGAATTAATGCAGTGCTGAAAGGAAGATACATTACTGGGCACATAAATGAATTAATACGTTGCTGAAAGGAAGATACATTGCTGGCCACATAAATTAATTATTAATACAGTGCTAAAAGGAAGATACATTGCTGGATGCATAAATAAAGTCTCTAGAACTACTACGATGCTGAAAGGAAGATACATTGCTGGGTGCATAAATAAATCTCTAGAACTAATGCTACTGTTTATTTTTCAGGGAACAACTGTGTTTCCATGTAGCTTAACACATTCTCATGGCGGTTTCTACGTTTTTCATCAAAGCTTGAAGTATCCACAGCCATCAAGTCTAGGTACTTGCCCAACAGTTCAGTATTTGTAGTATTTTCCTGGGCTTTAGCGGCTTGGGATACTGCTTCTGCTTTCTTATGTGTTGCTTCATGATACATTTGCATCTTTTCAGTTTTGAGTTTTTCCAAGCTAAGTTCATCCACAGATTTCTTCTCTTTGCCTTTTAGTCTATTTTTGGCCTTCTTCTGTCCATCTGGGCGAGTCCGTTCACTTGGTTCTGGATCCTCACTTTCTTGGTTTGATGAAGATGTGTACGCCCCTGATTCATTGTGCTTTAGTCTCTTGTTTGTATTTGTTATGTTTTGGTTCTCTGGTCTATTTGCCCATTTTGGTTGGTCTCTCACTTGTTTCCACCAGTAGTCGAACGTGAATGGTTTATTTCCCTTTGATTCTTGCTTGTAAATTGCACGGGCTTTGTCCATAATCTGGTCATCAGATTCACCACTCCCATGTGCTCTATTCATTCTAATCCAACACCCATTGAAGTGCACTATCAACCTGTTTGTCTTGGTGTAGTGTGACTTGCACTGTGAAACGGACCTCCTTCGATCTGGTGTGACTAAGCTATTGAATTCTGGTATAATTTTCTTCCAGAAGTCATTGAACTTTTGCGCATTCCCCTGGACTGAATCAACTGAATTATGCAGCCATGCACTAACTAGTTTCAGATCCTCATGCTCAGTCCAATTCATGCGCCCTCCTTTCTTTTCGTCATCACTATTATCACTCCATACCGGATTGCTGACATTATCCTCATTACTTTGTGGTGCAACAGAGATTGGTGAGGCTGGACTTGATCCTGCAACAGCATGAGGAAAAGCCATAGACTCAACTGGTGACGAAGATTGAGCAGCTTCACTTGCAGCTCCTCTTCCAAACACAAGACCAGGAGAAAAGTTGAAGTTGGCTTCATATGGGATGCCGTATGGTTGGTATGGAGGCATGCTGTAAGGATTGAAGTTTAATGGAAAATGAGGCTGGAATTGTTGATTGAATTGAGGTCGAATATTGGCTGGAAATGTTGACGTTGGGTAATGTGGGAATGGTTGGTTGGCTCTCTGTTGTTCCTCAGATGAGGACTTTGAAGGATTACATCCAGATGGATCTTCCATGGTTTTTTTGTAGTGTAGGTCTCAGAAATTTGTGGTCCATATGTGTATTGGAGTGTTCATATTTGTAGAAGAAGCAGATGAGCTATGCTACATGTTGCCAATGGCTAGTTGGCATGCCAACGGTTGCAAAGGGCAACGGTCGAGTGAACAGTACTGAACAGTACTCTGACATGCATTTTTTTTATTTCAGGCATCGGGTGCTCAAATTGGCTGCAGGTGTTGGTGGGTGCTAGGATAGCACCTGCAGTCCAATGTGATGCACCTCCTTTTACGATTTCTCTCTCCTCCTAGCACCCTCTTAGCTAATACATTGGAACTGCTCTAAGCCTGCCTCCCTGTCACCAGCCACCACGGCGGGCGCCTGCGCTCCACAGCTAGCAGGATAGGCAGCCACCTCAAGGATGACAGGGCACTCGTTGTGGCTAGCGTCGGCGGGTCCTAGGGACGCTCGCGCAGAGCTCGGCCACATCAGCGTTAGGTAACCAGGGCACGATGGCAGCACTCCAACCTCAGCACCATAGCTCATGACGCCGAGACATATTACCTCGGCATTGTGACCCACAATTCCAACCTATTGGCTCCACAAAAATGAAAATAAGACAACAAGGGGTCTAAGTATAGTTATTTAAAAAAAGAATAAAAATGGAAAAAAAGCCATTTCTATCCATCCAGGAGTCGTGCAGAATAAGCTTCCATGCACGCATTCATGAGTTCTGCACCACAACTTCCAAGCCGTTATTGTTGTACATGTGTAGGCATTTTAGAGCCTTTTATAGGGGTAGTATAGTATTATAATTTGGTAGCTGCACTAAATTTACTAATGATTATCTTAGATGTGCAAATTATTTTGGGACGGAAAGTACTTAACTCTCTGAATTTCTAAAATTATCTCAAGTCACTTTTTTATGTTCAATCAAATTCATAGAAAATACTATTCAATTTTACTGATTAGGTACCATAAATCTTTGATGCTATTTATTTTTGTAAGGTGGCTTTAAAATATTTAACTCAGTGTAGATGCAAATGCAATTGTGGTTGCACACTGCGCGCGGCAGCTTCGATGAAACCCGCCTGCCCATGCATCTTCCATGCTCGATCAAGCTTTGTGTTGTGCCAACAATTATGACAGGGTACGCACGCATCCAACTTTGTCCGGCAGCCACGCCAGCCTCCCTCTCATCTTGGCCAGATTTCTTCTTCTTTTTTGACGAGTGGAAAAAAAGCTTTTCAGATCGAACTCTACCTACGTTGACTGGAAGATGCTCGGCTGACTCTGTCACGATTGTGTCGTGAATCAACTTGGATTGGCGGCGTACGGTCAGAGGAATTAATTAATGCTAGTTTAATTAAAACTATAGAAAAGATGGACACATTTACATTTACGTGACGCACAACCATCTTCTACCTCAGTTCACATTATCATCATCACCGTTCTTTCTTCTCCTCGCTCTCACCCTTTGCCACCGCGTTCTAGGGCTTGGTTGGAGCTTTGACATCCCTGACGTAGCTTGCCCGCCTTCACCACCGCCAGAGCCCTTAGCACCCTTGCCAACCATCACATCGCTTGGCCACCCTTGCCAACCATCACATCGCTTGGCCACCCTTGCCAACCATCACCGGGGAGAGATGAGAGGGCGAGCTTGTCAGAACCCTAAGAAGCATATCAAAAAAGATGTCTTCCTTGTCGACGCCGGCACCACTGAAACCCGCCGCCACCTCCGGAGGGGAGAGAGGGATGAGCCACGTGGGGGGGGGGGGGGGGGGAGGGCATGGGTCGTGGTGGCGCGCGAGCGTGGGGAGGAGCTCCCGAGGCTTCCGCTCAGGAGAGTGTGTGTGCAGTGGATGGGGCACGCCCGTGCTAGGGAGAGAGAGACATGCATGTGTGTTTGTGTGCGTGTGTTCAGACAAAAATCGATTTTGTATTATAAATGTTATTACTTTATTATAATAAATTTTGTTAGATTTGAAATATTTTAATTCTCTAAAAAAATTGAAATTGTCTTAAATTTGGGACGGAAGACGTAGGAGTATACCTTAAATCCAAACAATATCTATCAAGCCAATTTCAACACAGCCCAACATTTCAAAACCTTTTTTTTTTCTGCGGACGCACGCGAGGGCGCTAGCGCCAGGCCTCCGCCGCCGCCGCCTGACCCCTGTTCCTCCCACCTCCGGCCTCCTGCCGGTGGAGAGGAGGAACGGGGGTCCATCGTTTTGAGTCGATCTACTGTTTTTACTAGAGTCTGAGTCGAGTCTACGTCTAGGGTTTGCTCGTCGTCGATTTTCGACGGCGGAGTTTTGTTTTGCCGGAGGAGTGTGACTTCTTCGCGGCTTATTTTTCCTGGCGACGCCGGCGATGCGGAAGCGGCGGCGACGCATCGGAATAATTTCTTCCGGCCTCTTCCGTTCTCCGATGGCGATCTACTCCGACGTCAACGGAGAGGCTGGGGAGATCTCTCATGGAGTCGAGGGCCGACACATCGTTGTCTTCTTCAGATGATGATGCTGTTGACCCTGTTAATCTCGAGGAATATGTTCTATGGTGGAAACCTGAGCTGTGCTCGGGTTGCCGACGATGGAATCGAAGGATGTGTCGTGGGTACAGGAGTTGGCCGACGCCTGGAAGGCAACGTCGGCTGATACGCCCAGAAGTAAGTCCTCCTCTGCGGCCTCCACCCTATGGAGTTTGGTTCTGGTGCCTGACGACGATTGGTATGCAGCTTCGATGGCGGTGACGGATGGATCTCTGAAGGCTTCGAGGAAGATGAACAAGAGTTGTGAATTTCTTTGTAATTTTCCTTTTCTTTGGAGTTCTATCTATAAAAGGACCGGTGCAATTGCACTAAGATGAATACATGTTCCATCTCAAAAAAAACATTTCAATACCTCCTTTACAACATCCAAACCACACTGCAAAGTTTGCGGCATTATATATGATCAAACCGCTACAAAACGAGCTAGGAAGAACGAATAAAAAGTTGTCCGGCTAGATAAGCGAGATCGCGCCCACCTCAGCTCCGTGATAGATCTTTCGGTCAGTGCACGATTGATGATTTAGTTTATGCACATGATCGACCGCCTAACTACGACCATACCAGAGAATTTTCCTTACAAAGTTAAACGCAGACAAACCACATCGTAAGGGCCTGTTTGGAATACGGATTTTTTTTCTGTTTATGTACTTTTTTCTATAAAAATGAACTGATTTCTGTGAAATTTCTGCATTCCAAACTGACCCTAAATAGCTAAATGGAATAGGAGTGTCTGACGTTTGACTGTTTAGGAAGCTACCGGGCAATCATTATCAGAAGCCTGCTGCTGTGTATTCCTATATACTCCTCCGTCTCTTATTAGGTGGAGAAAATTGCTATTTTAGGACTTGCAAACACATGGCTTTGTTAAAATAGAATTCCTAACGTTGACATCGCTAAAACGACATCCAAAACGTTTGCACTTTGTTTTCTATGACATTTAGTATATTAAGTCTCTTTTCTCATCTAAATACATGTATTTCTTTTTTCTTTGGACTCTTTTTAGCCTTCTGTCATTTACCTCGATTAGATATGAGAATTTAATGATTGATTCATCCACCGGAGACCGATCGGACGGGGAACGCCGCCGAGACCTAGCAGTCGCAGTCCGCCCGGCCGCCGCCCCTCTTACCCTTCCGTGGTGCATGCCGACCCTCTTTCCCTCCCGGCCGGCACCAGCCAGGGCACTGCCCAGCCAGCCGGTGGCAGGCATGCAGGCGGGCTGCCAGGCAGCTGCCCAGCCAGCCGGCGGCGGCATGCAGGCAGACACGGTAGTTGCCCAGCCATCCCAATGATCTTACGTAATCAATGTAGATTGCATAAGGGTAAAATAGTTCAAAGATAAGAGAAATGAATATGTTTAGATGAGAAAAGAGACTTAATACACTAAATGTCATGGAAAACAAAATGCAAACGTTTCGGATGTTGTTTTAGCGATGTCAACATTAGGAATCTCATTTTAGCAAAGTCATGTTTGAGAGTCCTACAATAGCAATTTTCTCTATTAGGTGTCGTTTTAGATTTCCGTGTCATAATTTTGATTAGATTTATATAAAATATGTGTAATATTTGTGTCTCTAAATAAATTTATTAAAAAACTAGATAAAAAGGTCTATCTAATAATATTAATTATGTATCATAAATATGAATATTTTTTTATACAAAATTAATCCAAATTATTTCTCAAAAAGTGAGAAAGACAGGAAATAAGAGAGTACGGAGTACTCCTACTCCCAATGTTGTTCATCTGTATGACACACCGTACTCCCTCCATTCTACAAATATTTTTTGTGTTTATTTTGAAGAAATAATTTTGATAAAATATATATTAACAAATATTAATATTTATATTACACAATTAATATTATTGAAAAGATCAGTTTTTATAAATTTATTTAAAAATAAATATTGCATATGTTTTTTACAAATTAAGTTAAACTTGCTGAAAATAAGCCACAATTGATTTAGGATAGAGAAAGTACGTATTAAACTACTAATATATTCTGCTTTCTACTTCCCCCGTTCCAAATTATAAGATGTTCCAAGAATCTTGAAGAGTCAAAGCATCTCAAGTTTGACCAATAATTATAGAGAAAATTATAAAAATTTATGATATTAAATAGACATGTTATGAAAATATAATTGATAACGAAACTAATAATACTTAGTTGATATCATAAATGTTATTATATTGGTATATAACTTTAGTTATACTTAAGATAGTTTGACTTTCCAAGATTCTTGAAACGTCTTATAATTTGGAACTTAGGGAGTATATCCTTATTATCACTCAACGTCTCTACGTACCCAAAGACAACGATTTCAAGGGGTTAAACTACAACTAACTATGTAACCTTTTTCTTTCTTTATATAGTATGCGTGAATCAATTCCACCGATAGCTAGATTCTAATGTGCAATTTCTTTTTACGTATGGAAGTTTTAGGAGGTGTGGCATCAAGTGTTCGAATAATAATTAAAATAACTAAATATGAATTAATTATAAAACTAATCTCAGAAGTTGTGACTGATTCACGAGACAAATCTATTAAACATAATTAATTTATAATTAACAAATGTTTACTATATATTATTATATTGTGGTCTAATTTGGTTTAATAAATTCATAAATTAGACTCGATCTATATAATTAGTTTTATAATTAGTTATTAGTCTATATTTAATATTTTAAATACATATTTTAAACATCCGATCCGATGCACCTGCACACCCGCAAGCAGTTAGTACGTGTGAAGTCACTCACGTAGCCAGCAGTGCAACTACCAGAGTCGAGAGGACACATTGGTTCATGGATCAGAAAGTCAATCAATTTTAATACTGATTCTAAAAAAACAATTTTAATACTAGCTGCCTAGTGCCTTCCCCCGTCCAATCGAACAATATCGATCGTCCAGTCTCGACATCCCGAATGTGGCTGCTATTTTTCTTCTCTGCACCTCTGCTGTTATCAATGCGGCTGCTGGACTGAACGGCAGGTACGGTGGGTCACCGTCTTAAAAACATAGTACTAGTACTGCTCCTGCTCGTCACTCTAAAATAGGAGTATGGATATAATTTACTCAAATCAGTTTCTGGACTTGTGTTAAGTCACTATCTTATGTTTGATGAGTAATGACACCAGGTGAGTACATCAAGAAAATATATTTTATAGTAAATATATTGTCATAAATCTTGACGTTATTTTCTATGCATTCATTTAAACTTTAAAATATCTATATTAAGATAATTCTAGAAATCAATTTGTTTTGAGAGGTTGCTTTAAAAATTTAGGTCACATTATATTTTGATTATTGTAGCAGTGGTAGACATACACGTGAATGCTATGGTTTTAAACTAATTTAAGGATCCGCTAAAATTGCTTGTAGTTTAGACTAATTTTTTTTATGCTTGTATACTTCATAGTTATATACTCCGTATGGTTTAACTACCAATTTTTCATGACACTATAAGAGAACATTATACTTTTGGAAAAACCTTAATTACCAAATTAAGGTAATTCACATGGATTGCCACTCAGTTGTTGGCACACGTACCGACCGCCAAGCGAGGCGAGGTACTCATGCAGAGGATGGGCATTGCGTAGCTCCAGTCTCCTCTCTGCGTCCAAGGGAACATACGGCGCCATATTCAATGGTGAGAATTTGACGCCGAGTCGTGTGGCAGCTTTGGACGAGATGTTCCCAGCGATCAACAACAAGACTGGTAGAAGAACGCTCTTCTCAGATGGCGGAGTAGGGTCGCGCACTCAGCAGCGGAGACGGCCAACTCCGTAGGTTGTTTTTGGGTGCTCTTAATTTAGTTGTTTACTAGTTATGTAATATTGAAATTTGAAAAAGTCTGCTAGGTAGGTCTGAAGACCACCTAGTGTGCTCATCAGAAACGCGTTGCCTGTACGTTTAAACTCTTCTTCTTAATTTCTTTTACGTATTTGAGAAAAAAATAGTTTACATGGAAGCTAATTTGCAGCTTTGCAGTAAATTGGAGGCTCATAAGACAAGTGATCTAGAGAAGCTCACTGCCCATGACAAGTATCATGGTGGTGATCAAGTTCATGCTGCAAAAGGTACAGGTATGGAGATTTCACATGTTGGTCATAGTACTTTGCACTCTGTTCCAAATAAGATTCATCTTAGAAACATCCTTCATGTTCCTAGTGCAAGCAAGAATCTTTTATCTGTTAACAAGATCACTCATGATAATAATGTTTTCTTGGAATTTCATCCCAACCATTTTTTCATCAAGGAGCAGGAGACGAGGAAAACCCTTCTCAGAAGATGTGAAGGTGGCCTCTACCCAGTCAAGTCTTCGAGTCCTAGGTGGCCAGGGAATAAAACTGCTCTTAGCGTTGTCAAGCCAACATCATCGTTGTGGCATCATAGGCTAGGTCATGCCGCTACTCCTGTAGTTCAACACATTCTTAGTTGCCACAACCTTTCTTTTGTCAAAGATGTGAACAATAGTCATGTGTGTGATGCGTGTGTTGGGCAAGTCTCATCAGTTGCCTTATCCCAAGTCAACTAGTGTGTTGACTAGTCCCTTGGATCTTATTTATTCGGATGTGTGGGGTCCTGCACCGTCCTCTTTTGGGCGGTTCAACTATTATGTTTCCTTCATTGATGATTATTCCAAGTTTACATGGTGTTATCTTATACGAAAGAAATCTGAAGTCTTTGCGTGCTTCCAAAACTGCCAACACTTAGTAGAACGTCAATTCAATCATAAAATCAAAGTAGTCCAATCTGATTGGGGTGGAGAATATAGATCCTTGAACACCTTCTTTCAGCGCATTGGAATTTCCCATCATATATCTTGCCCACACGCACACCAGCAGAATAGCGCGGCTGAACGCAAACATCGTCATATAGTTGAGATGGGACTCACATTGCTAGCCCATGCATCCATGCCACTGAAATTTTGGGATGAAGCATTCCTCACAGCCGTATTCCTCATCAACAGACTCCCCTCCAAAGTCATCAATCAAGAAACACCCCCTCTTTCGTCTCTATAGGCAGGAACCTGACTACACCTTCCTTAGAACCTTTGGCTGTGCGTGCTGGCAGAATCTACGCCCATACATTTCACACAAACTCCAATTTCGTTCCAAACAGTGTATCTTTCTTGGCTATAGTGACTCCAACAAAGGGTTCAAGTGTTTAGATCCTAAGGAGGGGAGGCTATATATCTCTCGCGATGTTGTCTTTTATGAGCGTGTCTTTCCCTTTTCATCTCTGCATTCAAATGCAGGACCACGTCTCCGAGCAGAACTTGCTCTTCTGTCTGATGTTCTCACCAACACCTCTTCCAAATTCGAGAGTGTGTTGATGGTCCTTAAGTACCAAATTCAACTGTCAACTAAACAAGGATAAGGATCTAAATGAAACCAATACCTAGAATTAGGGTTTATACTAACAGAATTCCACAAGTTTTGGTGAATGTATGTTTCTGCAGGGGGTTATCAGAATATACCAAGGAAAGTCCCACATGTCATGTTTACATAGATATAATTATCAACCGCACAATTTTCTATGCTCTAGAGGGTTCAAGAAGACACCAGAATGAACGGGACGCGAAACGGGCCCAGAGTCAGGGCGCCCGCCCTGACCCCTAGGGCGCCTGCCCTACTATTCTGGCCAATCAGGGCCAACTTCGCGGATCATGCTCCACCGCCTTTGAGGATCAATCTAAACCCTTCGCTTAAGGTCAGTTTGATCCGACGACCGACGTTCATTTGCGGAGGCTATATAAGCAAGGCCCCTGACCCCCTGAGGATCATCTCATCTCATCTCATTATTCTTCTCTAGAGCAAAAGCTAGGGTTTCAATTAGATGTAGAGAAGGAGAGAGGTCCCTCTAGTTGTCTAGATCTAGTTCTTCTAGTTCTAGTTAATCAAGTTGTAATTAGAGGTAGAGAGAGAGAGAAGGAGAGAGCTCGGAGGAGCCGGATCTGTCGGATCTTCCTCAACATTGTACCTTTGCAGCATCTGATTCGGAGCAATCTCTAGGTTCTTCATTTATTATTTCTAAGTATCTTATTTCAGTTCTTACTTTATTCTATTTATGGGATCTTCGCTCGTATTGAGTGCTCTAGTCTTCGCGGAGCTAGAGCAGTAATTAATAGGTTAGGCGTGGTGCCTAGTATTGCAATTACCTGAGTTTGCGCCCAATCCTACGGATAGTTCTGGTAGCCCAAGGGGTGACAACTCTGTAAGGCCTTTGTAGTCCACCACGTTCGGGTTGGTGTTTTTGTAGAGCTTTTGGCAGCCTCTCCCGACTACCTTTTTCCTAGTCTTTGTCGAGAGTCGGGAAGGTACTATTGCTCCGAAGTAAGTAGAGTATCGTGGGCCTTTGATTAGATATCCCCTTAGCAAACTCTAAAATCTCTCTACCTAGTTATCTTATCTATCCTTGGATGCTCTTAGTTCTTATCTAGTACACTTCACATTCCCGTGGAAATCGATACCCTTGGAATACTCACGGGTGAAAGCTACAGCGGTATCCGTGCGCTTGCGGATTCATCTGTTTGCGTTAAGAAATACCAACAAGCTTTCTGGCGCCGTTGCCGGGGAACGGTAGTTGTTCTAGTTTTGAACCGAGGTCATCCATCTACCTTTTTCCTTTTTACCATCTTTCTCACCTTACCATTTTCATCTTACCACATTCAAAAAAAATATTTTACTCCAAAGGGCGACTTGTTGGAGACTCCACCTTCTTCGCCCCTCATTCTTATAAATGGCTATGAGCTTCACCCAGCTTGTATAGCCATGCTTTGGGAGCAATCTTTCTCTAGCCTTGGTTTAGTTTTAAATCAAGTTGAAAATATGAATCGTCCAAGTATAGAGGAGGCCCCAAACAAGACCAATTTGAGAGTTACCAATCCAAGTGGAGCTTTGAACTTACATGAAGAATCAACCATAGAGATTGGAGAGGAGGATGACATCTATGAGCATGGAATCTACTCCATACCCATATCTTTAAATCCATGTTCATATGAGACATCTCCCATACCCTTTGGTCTCTCTATCATTACCACACATGACATCTTCAACACCCTCGCACTTTCTGCTTGCAAATCCTTGAAAAGGGTAGTTGTCGATGCATATGTTTACCATAAATTTTGTAGATCTCGTTGTGCTAAATCCTAACATAAGTGTTACCTTTTTGTTGCCCACAATTGTAAAGCGAGCATAGAAATATATGATTATATTCCTTCGGATATTTTTGTCACTAACCTTTCCAGGTATAAAGCAGAAAGAATGAAGGAATGACAAGCATAAGGTATGTCCAACCAATCATTATGTAACATTGAATTTCATTCATCTAATCTTGATTTTTGCAAAATTCAAGTTTGGGGGTAACCCATTGTAAAAACATCTTTTGCCATGTTGCTACATCATCTTATTTGTACCTACCTTTAAGGCATGCTCAACTACTAAAAAGAAAAAAAAATCATACTCTTTCATCTTCACTTGAGTAAATCTCCATAATACTTTCATGCTACCTTTGTTTGCTATAGTATATGTTTAGGTTTTGAAGTATTTTCATATACCCTTTAAATTATGCAAGATGCTTAGTTTAAAGGTATTTGGATATTACTTCTAAAGGCTTTTTAATTTAAGCGTGGTGCTTAGGTTAAAATGTCTTTCTAAATTAATCTAGACTTGTCTAGGTTGATTTTTGAACTGATAGTATACTAGAGTAGATATTGAATATTTTGTTGGACTAACCCCTGCAGGAAAACTATCAATATCAAATTAGGAAGTCCTGAGATAAACACATACCATAGATAAAGAGAGATGCATGAACTTCAACAATCTTCACAAGGGAGATGCAGCTAATTTATCATGATGAATTCCATGGAGCAATAAAAAGACATACAATCAAAGCGCTCAATCCATGGAAGAGGGTGAACAAACTTCAAGACTAGATCAATAAAAAGTTCAAGATCAGAAGAGCAAGGATGAGAGAGGAGTGGAACAAGAAGACAAGTCGTTAATGCACAACCAGTTGATCAAGGGAAGTTTCCATGAAGGTATGATGCCATCATTCTCCAAAGGTAAAGGTAAAGTAAGCATCACTCTAAAAGCCTTTCTTTGATTCTGGTATTCACATAAATAAAGATCTAAACATGTTTGAGCTGCAACTTTACTTGATCCAACCTGATTAATTCAACATGTTAGTTCTGAAAAACTTGATCCTAGTACCACTTCTTGATCTCACAATCTTAAACTATATATGCTAAAATGTTGTGCATCCAACTTTGGGAAGATGATAAGCTTAATTGATACATATTTATATACAATCTTTCCATGTGTTAAAGCAATCTAATATGCCAAGTGTTTATGAAATACTACATCCATTCTCATCCTCTGGACTGATCACTCATGTCATGGCTAAACAAAATATTCGATTTTGCTCAATATGTTTAGGCTAGAGAAGAACGAATAAACTTTTGGTTTTGTTGGTGTTTTTCCACCAGCAGAACCCATGCACTTGATCTCTAACTTGTTTCTATGATCAAGACACTTCTTCACCATGCCATCAAGAGCATGTGTGGATGAAACCCTACCAATGAAGAAAGGAGATCCAGGGAGAACTGTCATTCCAATCTCCATTGAAGCTTACACTTTTGAAGAAGTGGTCGGTGACCTTGGAGCAAGTGTCAACATCATGCCAACTTGCAGATCAGACACTATGCTATCCCAAAGGAGTTCTTGAAGAAGTTGTCTGTAATCTTGGAGCAAGTGTCAACATCAAGCGAAACTTGCAGATCAGACACTATGCTATCCCAAGGAATTCCTTCATATGTCAACATACGAGTTGGCCACTCGTTCGTATGGGTAAAACCTTGTGATTGAAGAAACAAGCAGAGATGTGAAAGCACTCATTATCTTGGGACGCTCATTCATAAGAACAGATAATGCCATCATCTACATGGACAGCGCCAAGATCTGTTTCACTATCAAGGATGAGAAGGAGAGATTCACTTTCATGAAGCATACACTCAAGGCTCTTACTCCTCCTCAGACGTCATACACCTACGAAGATACAACTGCTGCTACAAGGAAGAACACCAACAATAGAAGGAAGAAGAGTAAAGCTCAACAACCAAGAGGAAGACCCAGATGATTAGCACTATTGATTCAGGGTATGATCAACTCCTTCTATCACAATACCCCGCTAAGCTGGGAGATCCAGGAGTACCTACCATTGATTGCAAGATCAAGGAAAGTACATTCTACAAGATATTCTGCAATACTGGATTAAGCTTCAACATAATGTCTAAGGTAACATATCAACATTTATAAGGAAATAGACCCTTGTACCAGACATATGTGCAGTTTCAGCTGGCGGACCAATTATTCTGATTTCTAGAAAGAATAACAAAATACATCGTGATCAGAGATCACTATCTTCCCACCAACTTCATGGTTCAAGATATGGGAGATGAAGAGAAAGTCCACCTCATTCGAGGAAGATCTTTCCTCAACACCACTAGTGTAATCATCTCCATGAAATCATGAGAGATCCAATTTCTTGAAGAGAAGAAACAAGCCACCAAGGTTGGATGGATAGACTATCTGGGAGAATTAACAAGATATGAAGATCAATTCAATAATAAAGATAAGAGTTCTCCTGAGAAAGAAGTCGTACCACCAACAAAGGATGTATCACTTGCTACAGAGGAAAGAGAAAGCAGAACCTCAGACTAAGGAAGTGTGGAAGAGGAAAGATACTTCATCGGAAACACCAACACAAGGAGAGCAAACATCCAAGTATTCATTAGGAGTGGACCATGATCCTTAAGAAATTTGAACCAGAAGAGAGGTCCGGTTCGACAGACCTAAATCTCCGAACCTCAGCCGAAAGGTAAACTCGGTAAGTTATCTGCATATTTATTTTTCTCTGCGTTGCATTAGTTGCACTCTAGCATATTTACTTTCCACAAATATTTTTTTAGTTGTATTTATATATATCATTCTTAGTATAATCCATTGCATAATCATCTTAATCATAGCATATCTATTTTATTGCACTGCATTGCATTAAAAAGAAAAACCTCTAAGCTCCACGTGAATAAGTCTTCCAACTACTTACTGTGAAGGCATACAAAATTATTGCATTAGTCATTTGCATATAAAATTGAAAATCTAAAAATATATTTGAATTTTTGAATTCTACAAAGCTCTAGACAATCAAGGCATAAATGGTTTATCGCTAACGCTTAATTTGTTCCACGAGCTTTGTTGTCTATTTGAGTTTAGCAGGATTTGGAAAGACTAGACATGATTAGATAAATTCATCTACTTTGAGAAGTACAACTACATCAACTATCATCTTTGAAGTCTCAGAGGAGTGAAGTAAGTCTACACTGTCTAAACGAATGACTATGTCAACATCCAGCTTGGGGGAGAACACCCCCATGTACCTAGGTAAGTATCCTTTTTCACTTAGGTTTACTTAGATATTAGTTACATAAATAAATTCAAAAAAAATGTGAGCACATGAAGGTTCACACTTAATCACAAGAGTTATAACTTAGATACCTTTCATTGTCTACTTTATCCTTAAGTGAGTTTTCTCAATTAATAATATGATAATAGGTGTGTTTAGTTTGTTTGATTTTAGAAGTTGCTAATAATAAAAAGAAGAACTCTGAAGATAACTCTATGGAAATGATGAATAGTTGCTCTGCCGTAATTCCTTTCAAGTACCTAGTTTCCAGCCTTGAATTCTCCTGAGTTTTAGATACAATTGTTTTTGACATAAGATTTGCTCTGAACCTGAAACTTGTGGGTTGCGAATGCTTGAGCTAAGTCTAGGTAGTTGATAGGTATGATATGAGAAAGTTTGAGCTACTGTTTATCATGTTCCTAGCAATACTAGAGTTCTAGAGATTTTATCTTTTGAAAATTAAAAATATTACATGATGAGTCTCTGTATGACGAGAGCTTGAATTCCTACCACAACCATATATACATGCCTGGTAGATTAGGAAAACATTCACTATCATATTTACTGCTTGTATTTGGATTGAGTTTTGTCAAGCTTTATTGACCCTTAGAGACTTGTCATGCTTTTAAAATCAAGATCACGTACACTCCACTCATATATGCTACTTCTATCCTGGAGGTACGCATCCACATACACTCCACTCATATATGTTACTTCTACCCTGGAAGTACGCATCCACATATATGTCATTCAGATCCACCAGAAAAATGATCTATTCCTACCTTGGGAATAAGCCACCAAATATATCCCAGTTCTCACCCTATCCATTTATCCTATCCATATATTTCATCACCACAGATATAACTGCTCCAAAGGTTTCCTCGTTATCATCTCTCAAAAGTTTTATTATAGAAAGAGACTTGGGGTTGTAAAAAAATAAAAAAAATAAAGAGAGTAAAACATGGACAAGTGTCCTATCAAAATAATGGGTACTTAGATGCCCTCCTCTCTAAAAAACAAAAATAAAAAAATAAAGAGCAAGCCCAAGTTCTCTCAAAAGTTCCAAGTTCCAAAAGAGAGATGTATGTATATATGTATTCAAGGAGCAGAGTAAGATTTGGTTTCCACCACTCACCCTCATACATACACCATATATTCACCCCCATACATCCACCATATATTCACCCTCATACATCTACCACATATTCATCCTCATACATCCACCATATATCCTATACACATGCACATCTTGATTTGATTTTATGACATGTTTCTCTAGATCCATTGTTTGACTTTACAATATATGCTTTGCAAGTATGTATGTGTTGTTTCTCCCCACCTATGAACTCCATACATTGCCTATTAGTTATAGTGTGTGAGAGAGAAGGCACATTATTACTTTGCCTATTCCAAAAATAATACATATTCTGAGAGAAGGCATAACACCTTTGTTGCCTTGGTAAGGATCCACAAATACCACATATAGAGAGACTTGAGAGGGTCATACAAAAGAGACTTTGAGTTTTATTTTGAAAACTTTGCAAAACTCTAGGATGAAGGTAAAGTGAAGAGCTTGAGACATAGAGCTTGTCTTGATCATTCTACTTTTCAATTGCTCAAGACCCAAGTGATGGCTATAAGCCCCATAGTTAAAGGTAATATGGGTAAGTTTGAAGTCAGAATAGTTTACTCTAATCCAAAGGAAAATTCTTGTTTGAACGCATGTGTACCTTTAAGGCGTGAAAGCATTGTAGCAACTCCTGATCCATCATCGAGTTCATCTTTTCTCACGGACGAGCAAAAGGTAAGCTTGGGGGAGTTTGTTGATGGTCCTTAAGTACCAAATTCAACCGTCAACTAAACAAGGATAAGGATCTAAATGAAACCAATACCTAGAATTAGGGTTTATACTAACAAAATTTCACAAGTTTTGGTGAATGTATGTTTCTACAGGGGGTTATCAGGAAATACCAAGGAAAGGCCCACATGTCATGTTTACATAGAGATAATTATCAACCGCATAATTTTATATACTCTAGAGGGTTCAAGAAGACACCAGAACGAACGGGAGGCGAAACGAGCCCAGAGTCAGGGCACCCACCCTGACCCCTAGGGCGCCTGCCCTACTATTTTGGCCAATCAGGGCCAACTTCGCAGATCATGCTCCACCGCCTTTGAGGATCAATCTAAACCCTTCGCTTAAGGTCAGTTTGATCCGACGGCCGACGTTCATTTGAGGAGGCTATATAAGCAAGGCCCCTGACCCCCCTGAGGATCATCTCATCTCATCTCAATATTCTTCTCCAAAGCAAAAGCTAGGGTTTCAATTAGATGTAGAGAAGGAGAGAGGTCCCTCTAGTTGTCTAGATCTAGTTCTTCTAGTTCTAGTTAATCAAGTTGTAATTAGAGGTGAGAGAGAGAGGAGGAGAGAGCTAGGAGGAGCCGGATCTGTCGGATCTTCCTCAACATTGTACCTTTGCAGCATCTGGTTCGGAGCAATCTTCAGGTTCTTCATTTATTATTTCTAAGTATCTTATTTCAGTTCTTAATTTATTCTATTTATGGGATCTTCGCTCGTATTGAGTGCTCTAGTCTTCGCGGAGCTAGAGTAGTAATTAATAGGTTAGGCGTGGTGCCTAGTCTTGCAATTACCTGAGTTTGCGCCCAATCCTACGGATAGTTGTGGTAGCCCCAGGGGTGACAACTCTGTAAGGCCTTTGTAGTCCACCACGTTCGGGTTGGTGTTTTCGTAGAGCTTTTGGCAGCTGAAAGGTCCTATCCCAAGGCTAGAGGGGGTGAATAGCCTAAATCGAAAACTTAAAACAAACTCAACAACAAGTTAGACAAAAAGGTGGTGAAGCTTTAACTAGCAATAGCAAACTAAAGGATGCGAAGCCTCCTACCACAATTGTTATCCTAATATAGCTCTATGCACAATCAATTCCTACAGAATTCTAGAAGCCCTCTAGGCACAACCTAATATACTACTTGCAAGTATGAAAGAGATAGGTTGGGTGATTATACCGTCGAGTAGAGGATTGATCCAATCAAGTTAAGAGCTCCAAGAACACCAAGAAATCACACAAGGATGACACTTGATTTTTCACCAAGGTTCACTAGTTTGCCCACTAGCTACGTCCTTGTTGTGTCGGCTCACTTACTTAGAGGTTCAAGAGCTAATTGGCATCACACGCCAAACCCGTCACCGGGTGCCTCACAACCAACACAAGATAAGGGCTATCCAAGATATGCGCAATCCACTAGAGTTACCTTTGCGATCTTCACTTGTGGTCGACAAAGCACAATCACCAAGCTTCTCGAATCCACACCGCTTGCTCCAAACCGTCTTGGTGATGGCAATCACCAAGAGTAATAAGAAACTAGCAGCGGTATCAACTCCCAAGTGCCACTAAGATGAATCACTTCATTGTGGCAGAACAACTTAAATTAATGAACTCACTGGAGTACTTGCCTTCCATTAGACACTAAGTACCCAAGAGAGCGCACTAACTAGACCAGTTCCGTCGAGCGCACCCAACGGGAGAACTCGAATATCCACGTTTCCATCCAGGATCCAATAATGAGTACAGAACTTACATATTTAGTCCATTTCATACAATACAGAGTCTCGAAATTTATTTATTATAATCCGGAGTTCTGAGTGCAGAATTTAAATAACGGAATTTAAATGAACATCTAGCGGAAATGATACAAGGATCCGTCTGTGCCCACCAGAAGAATCCTCCACACAATGGGTAACTCCTTAAGCTGCACCTGCAACAGGGGTAAAATAAACCCTGAGTACACAATGTACTCGCAAGACTTAACTGGCTATTGGGAATATTTTCCTGACTCTCAAGGGTATGCAGGGGCTGTAAGGTTTGCTGGTTTAAAGAGTTTGCCAAAAGCATTACTAAGAGGGTAACCTTATTTTTATTTTGTTAGCAGTCAATTTTAGTTCATTAATCAACAATTCTAGGTAAGCACCGGTTCTAGTTTTAAGCATGTGGTAAGCAAACAGAACCATTTTATCATCCTTCTTGTTCCAGTTCTTACTACGGTGCTAGACCATAGCCAAGTCGTACCGCATAGCACGGCGATTCGCGAATCAATGTAGCCCAGCTGGGTACCCCAAAACACACACCTCATTTGCACCTCGGCATAGACAAAACCAACCTACCACTCTTCTGTCCAGGGGTCCAAGTCCCCATCCAAACTGGGACTCTAAGCCCCTGCACCTGAGTCCCGGGCTCAGTGCAGTGCTTAGACCTCCACCCAAAAACCACCGGTACAGTCGGTCCAGATAGAGCCGAAACCCAAGACAAGAGAGTAACAAGTCTTCCCGCTCCCATAAGCAAGTATGTGCTCAGGATAATAAGTCTGTGACCTGACTACCATCCACAATAATGGACGGTTCCTAATCGACACAGGCAGGGAAACAGTGTAACCCAATTAAGCCTCGTTGGCCGCGGGACTTAACTCGTCACCCCCACCAGTAACCCAACCTCATCCCTGCCCGGTGACCATTTTATTTTTTACCCTCCTGCATGAGAGTAATATTATTCACCTAGTGTGAGCAACGATAGGTCACTCACGCTACCGATAGCCTAAGCATAGCAGCTACTCGGACCTGTACTAGTATGACTCATAGGATAGATATATTTATGCATGTGATTTTCATAGAACTCCTGAACATAAATGCACAACATGTATATATAATTATATATTAGTGAATATAAAAATAGGGTTATGCACCGGGGCTTGCCTTCAGCGGTCGCGGTGTCAGCAAAGTCAGCGACTGGTGGCTCTGGGACGTCCTCCTTCACGAGGATCTCCTCCTCGTACTCCTCGACGACCTCGTCGTACTCCTGCTCGTCGAAGGTCACGATCTCCACTGGCTCGTTCGCTATATGCATGCAATGGTGATGATGCAATAGTTAATAAATAGACAACCACAAACCTTGAATTAGAAAACGGCTACCAACTGCTACACTAGCTCTAATAAATGAGATATAGAGACCATCACCCTATTCTATTGCTACAACGATCATGTACAGCAAGCATATGCTGACGCAATGAAGCTATTGACAAAAATCGAATTAAACTCATTTCTCAACTAACACCACGATTCCTACAGAATAAAATAATCTAAATAACTAAGCATACTAATTAAACCAATAACCAACAACACAGCAAAATGGACGAACTATCTCATGAAATAGATATCTACTTTAGGAACTCAACAAAGCTTATATACCGCAACTTTTAAACACTTGCCTAATATTATACTAATTAACAAGCCAGCTCAAACTAATTTAGAACAGGAAAACTAATTAGCTTACGAGCACTAGAGACTTACTGCCAACTGGCCGACGGTTTGGTTAGGCCAAAGACACCTTGGGCAGTGCTAGCCCATGCGCAGCTAAGCAGCTCTACGATGCTCTGCTACGGACACAGCTATGATAAAGCTTTAAAACAGCGGTGGCAGTCCCATGGATTGGCACTGAACACAACCCAGGCGAGCTAAGCTGCCCGCGCATTTATCTCAAACTTTGGATAGACAACCTACGTACGCGACATCAAGAGCTATTCTAGACCAGTTGCACGTTGGTTTTTAATTCTCATCCGACATGCGTGCAGCTGATTGACGTACAGAGTAAAAGGACCACTCGCACCTGATATACATTGATTTTCTTATTGACACAAGAAATGTCAGATTGCGTGGACGTTTGACTTGCCATTTAAAACAAATGTCCCTCGGTGCACCCAACTGCCACCACTTGACCGGGAGACAAGGATCAGAAAGCAACGTACTCCTTGTATGTGTTATGTAAGCCATTAAATGAGATGCATCACCTGCCACCATTAGGAGCAAAAGGACAAGGGGGCAACAGCCAGCAAGAAATGACTATAACCTAATTAGCCATTAAAGGAATTGCATGCATGACCAGGCAGGTGGATGCGACGATGAAACGATGGCGCCACAGAAAATTAAACACACGCACGCATACTCGGTCGGGAGCAGGCGATACGCAGCAGCAGCACAGACAGAGCAGACAGTCGTGCGAGATATTGCTGACCACGCGACATCGAGCAGCGACGCGGGATGACCGCGCACACCAGCCCGACAACCCAAGCACTCGCACAACTAATTAGATTGTTAAATACATACGAATAAATTTTTGGACCTGACAAGAACTATTGGGTTAACTTTTATTTTAACATTTTTATTCAATATTAACGATAACAAGAATTTAACCACACAATTCATCTCATACATTAATTTATAAACATGATGCTCATGACATGATTTAATGAGTTGATTTAGGAGTAACACCGAGGGTGTTACATTCATGCAATGCACTTGATCACTCAACTCACTCAAAAGGATGATCAAAGTCAACTAAGAGATGAGTGGGAGTGTGTGTGGTTTGCTCACAAGAGTATGCAATAGCCAAATGTGCAAGAGAGTCTCCTTGAACCAGCCACACAACCATAAATAGCCTCCACAAAACAACTAGCCGTTTTCACCTTTGGAGCTGCTAAAAATGTGACCACCGGACTACTTTCGAGACCATCGGACCATTGCAACTGGTCCGACGCTATGGTCCGGAGCCTAGTCCGACGCCTCTGCGAGTGCCACGTGTCCACTGTCTTCTGAATTTGACCGTTGGAGATTCAAAACATCTGACCTCCGGACCACTTGCAATAGTCCGGAGACCTGGTCCGATGCTTGGTCCGGAGCTTCTCCCTCAGCTTGACTTTGGAGTACAGTAAGCACCCATGCTCCGGACTTTGGTCCGGAGCTCACCACCGAACCATATCCTCTGGTCCGGAGCTTGCTTTGATCTCCTGCTGAGCCATCGGACTTCTGAAAAACGGTCTTCTGATAGTCCGACACACCACCGGACCACTAGTCCGAAGCCCTTCTGTCTGAGCCCTGCCTGAGTCTGAGCCACCGAACCACTTTCAATAGTCCAGAGCTCACATGCAGACTAGTCCGGAGCTCCTGTCTTGATCAGAAATCACTTCTCTTTTCTTCCCTTGATCTCATGTGCCACCACGAAGTGTTTCACTGACTTGTGCATGTGTGTTGGCATATTTTATCAAGTTTACAAGGGATTGTTCATTAGGTTTTATATGTAATGCAATATGATCAACCTAATGGCACTTGATAGGTGTAACCACTAACTATTTTCCCCTCTTTATAGTACGGTTATCTATCCTAAATGTGATCACACCCACTAGGTGTCTTGATCACCAAAATAGAAAATCCCTATTATTACCTTTGCCTTGAAAAGCTTTAGGGACTCCTCCTCTTCTCTTCTTCTCCAAGTGTGGAACCTTTGCTAGCTTTCTCCTTAGCTTCCTTTGCTCCATCACTTGTCACCTTTTCTCTTCACCTTGTGTACTTAACCTATTCATCCACTTAGAGCTAGGTTAGTACTTAGGTTTTATCAATTACCCAAAACTATAGAGATCTTTCAGCAACCTCTCCCGACTACCTTTTCCCAGTCTTTGTCGAGAGTCGGGAAGGTACTGTTGCTCCGAAGTAAGTAGAGTATCGTGGGCCTTTGATTAGATATCCCCCTTAGAAAACTCTAAAATCTCTCTACCTAGTTATCTTATCTATCCTTGGATGCTCTTAGTTCTTATCTAGTACACTTCATGTTCCCATGGAAATCGATACCCTTGGAATACTCACGGGTGAAATCTACAGCGGTATCCGTGCGCTTGTGGATTTATCTGTTTGCGTTAAGAAATACCAACAGAGTGCATTGTTACATGATCATCATTTGATATCTCTTGTATCTACTAACCCTATGCCAAGTGTTGGGATTGATTTGATGACCACAGGAAAAAATTTGGCTTCAAATTCGGAGCCAAACGGTGGCGAATCTGCAAGTAGCGGACGACATTTTATGTGCCTCGCTCCGGGAGATAGAACTGCAATCCAGGTGGATTCGCCTATCAGTGTTGGTGCGCATGGGGGCAGGTCTTCTTCGGGATCAGGTCCGACGCAGGTGTCGGGGGCAGCAGCGGTGCCGGGGACTCTCCTTCCTGGATCGTCTACGGAGTCCTTGGTAACATAGAGCCCTGGTGCCGGCTTGATTGAGCCACAAACAGATCCGGCGATCGTTAGGGATGCTGCAGTCGAGGTGGCGTCTGCTGCCGGATCAGGTGTGGGCACGGGAGTATCGGATGTGCCGGGTGCTGCTGTGGTCTTGCCTAAATAGCCTCAGCCGGCAACCACACTACGACCAGTGACTCGTGCACAACACGGTATTTCTCATCCTAAAACATATACCGATGGTACCGTTCGTTGGTGCATGTTCTCTTCTACAGAGTCCGAGGAGCCCCAATCCCTAGATGCAGCTCTTGCCGACCCGAAATGGGTAACAGCGATGAACGTAGAACACCATGCTTTGCTTCGCAACAACACATGGTGTCTTGTTCCATGTCCAAAAGGCAAGAATATCATTGGTTGTAAATGGGTGTACAAGGTGAAACGAAAGGCAGACGGTTCCATTGACAGACATAAAGCTCGGTTGGTCGCCAAAGGATATAAACAGAGGTATGGGATTGATTACGAGGACACTTTTGGTCCCGTTGTAAAAGCTGCCGCCATTCGTATTGTTCTATCGATTGCTGTGTCAAAGGGATGGTCTCTACGCCAGCTTGATGTGCAAAACGCTTTTCTTCACGGTATTCTAGATGAACAAGTGTATATGCAGCAGCCCCCAGGGTATGCAGATGAAACTCATCTGAATTATGTGTGCAAACTTGACAAAGCATTATATGGACTGAAACAAGCTCCGAGGGCTTGGTATGCCCGGTTGTGTGGTAAGCTTGTTGCATTGGGGTTTAGTCCTTCCAAGGCTGACACTTCTCTGTTTTATTTTCATCGTGGAGGGCATACAATTTTTGTCTTGGTCTATGTCGATGACATAATTGTTGCTAGCTCGTCAACAACAATTACAGACAGGCTGTTGGCTGATCTTCAGAAGGATTTTTCCCTCAAAGACTTAGGAGATCTGCATTTCTTCATTGGGATTGAGGTCAAACCTCATCGTGGTGGTCTGGTGCTCACTCAGGAACGTTACGCTCGGGATATTCTCAGTCGGTCTGGTATGAGTAAGTGCAAGTCTATTGATTCACCACTGTCCAGCGTTGACAAACTCAGTGTGACTCAGGGGACTCCTCTTAGTGCTGAAGACTGCACTCGGTACAGAAGCCTGGTTGGGGCGCTGCAGTACCTCACTCTGACACGGCCTGATATCTGTTTTGCGGTGAACAAGGTGTGTCAATTCCTCCATGCGCCCACTGCCACACACTGGAGTGCAGCCAAACGGATCATGCGGTATGTTCAGGGTACGCTGAAGCTTGGGCTCAAGATAGGACCTTCCAAGTCCATGATTGTTAGCGCGTTTTCGAATGCGGATTGGGCAGGGTGTGTTGATGACCATCGATCCACAGGGGGATTTGCTATCTTCCTTGGTGATAACTTGGTCTCCTGGAGTGCACGGAAGCAAGCTACTGTCTCTAGGTCATCCATTGAAGCCGAGTACAAAGCTGTT
Source organism: Microstegium vimineum (assembly GCA_022036555.1). NCBI lineage: Eukaryota > Viridiplantae > Streptophyta > Magnoliopsida > Poales > Poaceae > Microstegium > Microstegium vimineum. The sequence continues at coordinate 24,652,794 of CM039138.1, read as the reverse complement.
GCAAATGCCACTGCTGAAATCATGTGGGTGCAGAAGCTGTTGACAGAACTTCAGATATCACACCCTCCTGCAGCGCGTCTCTGGTGTGACAACTTGGGCGCAAAGTTTCTCTTGGAAAATCCAGTCTTTCACGCAAGGACAAAGCATATTGAGATCGATTTTCATTTCGTTCAAGAGCGGGTTGCGCAAAGATTGCTTGACATTCGATTTATCAACTCTGGTGATCAAGTCGCTGATGGTTTCACTAAGGCTCTCCCGCGTGTGAAGCTACGCCAGTTTAGAGACAATCTCAAGCTCTTGAGTGGCTGAGATTGAGGGGGAGTGTTAGCGAGTATATCTAGTTGCGTCTTGTAAACACACGTCTAGAGTTATAATAGGCGTGTTGGTTAGTTCCGTGTTTGTAGCACACGTTGTTGTAGATAGATTGATCTGTTGAGATCAGACTTGTTGTACAAGCCACCGCAAGGGGCCTTGCTATATATGCATGGAACCGAGTACCGTGAGAGGTATCTTGTTGACCCAACTTTTACAGCCCCTCTGTCTCAACTGTCAGTGCTGGAGAGAGTGGTGCCTTCAATTTTAGGGCGGAATACCTTACACAGTGTCATGTACCAAGTTATGACGCCAACCAAACATATATATATATATATATATATATATATATATATATATATATATGGACTCTTGTGTTCCTATATATCACCACTATCTAGGTCAAGTTATCATAACCTAGCTTGTATAAAATCGAAAAGAAAAATGAAAAATATTTTCAAAGTCCTGAATGTTTTGACAGTATGTACTGTGAACCGATTCCTTGGAATCACATAGTTTTTTTTCACGATCACACCCAACCCTATGCGTAGTTCAAGCCCCAGAACAAAACATCCGTAACATAGTTACCCAAAAAAGAAAAGAGAAAAAACAACACCAAGCACAAACTCGACCGAGGTCGCACCAAGGACCACAGAAAGAACTATGAATCAGCTAGCGAGCAGCGCGCCCAGATGTCGGTTGCCCGCCGCGCTCCAGAGCTTAGCCTCCTCCTGAATCCCAGCGCCAACCTGACCGCCTGAGACGCAGTGCCATCAAAAGTCATCGCATTGCGCTCCTTCCAGATCCTCCAACCCACCAAGAAGAAAAGGGAGTCGAACCCCTGCGATGGCGGATTACCCGCTTCCTATTCCTATGCCACCAGGTAAAGGTTGGCTGCCCGTCGACGAACGTGAGCCCATGCAGACGCAACTTGCGAAACCAGAACTGCCACACCTCTGTTGAACAGCCGACCAAGATGTGATCCATGGTCTCGCTGCCCTGGTCACAGAGGACACATAGTGAGCACAATGATGCCATAGTTGCAGAAGCATGACCTAGCACCTCTATGTATAACGTACTAGCAGAGGCACCAACATGGAAATCGCGGTGATGTTGCCACATGTCATTTTTTTTTTTACTTCCCTCGTTCCATTTCGTTTGACATTTTGACTTTGATGGTCTCTATCGCAGCGAAATGTAGCGTTACACCTTTAGTAAAATATTTGGACTCAGACAATGCACGTGCATTTGCTGGATGAGATTAATATTACAACTCGCGGACTCACCAAACAAGATAAGTAAATTAATATTACGGTATTACTAGATCATAGCAGCCAGCATGACAAGGATAGTTTCTACTACTGTACTGTATGATATTGATGGTGATACCAAGAGATCAAAGCGGTTCGGATTGAGTCTTCTTCATATCTTTTATTTTGTTTTTGTCGGATTCAGAGTGGAGAGGATATATACTACACATATTCGGATGTGAATACAAATTCTTTCAAACGTGAGAAATTCTACGTGTGATACTAGGATGTCGAAAATGGTATAGGACGGACAGATGCCAGGGTATATAAATTCCATATCCTGCTTACATATGCACACAATCGAATTTGGGTTATCCATCTATATTGGCATTAATATTTTTTATATATCCTCAAAATTTAGATTCAATGTACCTATCTACCAAATGGTCCTAACTCCTACTCTATGAGAGCCACTGTTTTCATTTCTCAACAGCACACAGTGATGATTTTGCCCTCCACCCCTTGACATGGAGATTGAGGCGATTTCTATGGATCTACTTAGGGTCTGCTTGGGACTGCTTCGCTCCATGTTTTTCAGCTTTGTTTCACGTTTTTGAGCCAAATGATTTTAGCTCTATGTACACAACTCCAGAAAAAAAAAGGTGGAGTTGTGAGAGCACCTAAAGAGGTACTCTACAAACTTCAGTTTTTTGTGGAGCTGCTCCATAGTAGAATTTATAGAGCAGAGTTTGTGGAGTAGTCCCAAACAGACCCTTAATCCCTCTGTTCTTTTTTAACTCTTTCTTTTTTAGGAGCCAAACATATTCAACATTAACCAAATATATACATAAGAAATATTAATGTTTATGATACATAATTAGTATAATAATTAGATACTATATCGTTAAATCTATATTTTTATAATAAATTTATTTAAGGATATAATGACACTTAAAAAGAGACATATAGAGAATATATGTCAACTTGATTTACAAGTGGTCGCATAGACATTTTTGCCATTTCATCTAGAGCTGAACGCCAAAAACATCACCATGTGGCATTAAAATGAAGGAAAATAGTGGTGCATGGAAGAGTGGGATCCGATGACATAATGCATCTAGTAAAGTGGTAAACAATATTAGTGAATGCCTTCATAGCGTGTTAAAAAAATATACATAATCCTTGAAATATGTTGTGGATTGGTTTGTGTATGAAATCTGATCTGATATGCAGAGGAAAAAAAACTAAGAAAAGTCAAACCTCTTGTAGGTGGAAGAGTTTTTTAAGTAGATTCAAGAGCAGGCGAGCCAATGGAAGCCGCCCGAGAGCATCGCATCCTCCTTGTCGTGAATGCAGTACGGATATTTACTTGCAGCCAAAACAAGGGTGCCCAAAACTGCAAGAGAAGCAGGGACGCGGAGCCTTCGACGACTCGTCGTCCATCCTTCCCCCTTCCCCTTTCTCCACGCTCGCCCGGTCTCAGTCGTCGTCGTCTTCCGCCCCCCCCCGCATCCACAACTTGGACTCGTGCTCCTCCGCTCCGCCTCCGCCGTATAGGCAAGCGTCTTCTTGTGTTGTATATGTATATATAGGCGCCACCGTCCGCGCTGGGAGTAGCAACAACAGCGAGCATAGAGGCCAGAGCAGAGCAGCTCCCCATTTTTAGTTCAGTTTCTCCTCAGCTCATCGCAAACCCGGCCCGCTGCGCCGTCTCCCCCAGCTCTCAGTTTCTCTCCATCTCGACTCTAGGTAAGTTTGTGTCGATAGTCTTGGTGTCCCTGGGAGGGATGCTCTGCTCTCACATGCCGTAGTACTAGCGCTCTGTATCCTCCCCAATATATAATCTTGTGGTTTTATAAGGCCACAAGCATTTTCCTAGCTAGCTTGTCTTGTGTTTAAATAATCCTTTTTTTTAGTACTCCGTATAAGTAACTTGCTGATATGATGATAGCTAGGCCAGCAACCACCATCCTATTCAATTTTCTGACCACAACGATCACCTACCAACCATGGCTGCAGAACGATCAGCTCTCAGGCGACGGCGGAACCATCTCTGCAGCAGATGACTCTGAGGCTCCTCAACACGGAGCGCAACCACCTCCTGTCCCCGAAGCCGCAGAGCCCGCGGGATGCGGCGCTGCCGTCGCTGCTGAGGTCACCCAGGCTGTCCTGCAGCGGTCAGAGCCCCAAGACCTCCAAGATGGCGCACGGCGGCGGCCTGGAGCGTTCTCTCAGCTTCAAGAACTGGGAGGCGGATGCAGCGGCTAGCCGGGGCGGTGGCGGCATCAACGGCGCGCGCCCGGGGACCCTGGCGCTGCTGCAGCAACAGCAGCAGCAGCAGCAGAGCCCCGGGCGCGTGGTGTCTCCGGAGGCGCTGGCCTTGCTGGAGTACATCTCCCCTCGTCCCGCGTGGAGCTGGACAAGGCCGCCACCAAGGTTCAGAAGGTGTACAAGGGCCTCCGCACGCGCCGCAACCTCGCCGACGGCGCCATCATCGCCGAGGAGCTGTGGTGGAAGACGGTCGACTCCGTCTACCTCAACATCAAGTCCATCACCTTCTTCGAAGAGGACAAGCCGGAGACCGCCGCGTCGAGGTGGTCCAGGGCAGGCAAGAGGATCGCCAAGGTCGGAAAGGGACTCTCCAAGGACGACAAGGCGCAGAAGCTCGCGCTCCAGCACTGGCTAGAAGCTGTAAGCAAACCATCCGTTCATGATTCATGTCTTTCTAACTTGGTTCTGTGATTAATCCTCTGCTCCTTGTTTTATCAGATTGACCCGCGCCACCGCTACGGCCACAACCTTCATCTCTACTACGACATCTGGTCCGCCAGCTCCAGCTGCGAGCCCTTCTTCTACTGGCTGGATGTCGGCCGCGGCAGGGAGGTTGAACACGATAAATGTCTACGAATCAAGCTCAGCTCACAGCTCATCAAGTACCTGGGGCCAATGGAAAGGGCTGCGTACGAAGTGGTGGTGGAGGAAGGGCTGCTGGTGTACAGGCAGAGCGGAGAGGTGGTGAACACGAACGAGGAGACCAAGTGGATCTTCGTGCTCAGCACCAGCAGGTCGCTGTACGTCGGGCAGAAGCGCAAGGGCCAGTTCCAGCACTCGAGCTTCCTGTCCGGTGCCGCCACCTCCGCCGCCGGAAGGCTCGTCGCCAAGGACGGCGTCCTCAACGCCATCTGGCCTTACAGCGGCCATTACCTCCCCACTGAGGAGAACTTCAGGGAGTTCATCGCCTTCCTCGAGGACAACAACGTCGACCTCGCCAATGTCAAGCGATGCTCCGTGGACGACGACGAGTACCTGCCGTTCAAGAAGCAGGCGGCAGAGGAGGAGGCCGTCCCAGTAGTGGCAACCGAAGACGAAGCTGCTGTTCACGCAGAGACGGCCGAGGAGGAGCAACAAGCAGCGGTGGACACGGCCGTGGAGCCGCTGCCCAAGATGATGATGTCCATCCCTAGCCGTCCGTCGTTCAAGTGGTCGACGCCGACGGGCGCGCGCATCGGCTGCCTCCAGAACTACCCGGCCGACGTTCAGAGCATGGCTCTGGAGCAGGTCAACCTGTCGCCGAGGGTGGCGGTGGCGCCGTCGCCGAGGCTGCCCATCCCGTCGCCGCGCCCCAGCCCCAAGATCAGGCTGTCGCCTAGCCTCCAGTACATGTGCTGCCCCACCCCGACGGCCGCCAGCAGCTGCAGCAGGCTCGCGTTCCCGAGCCCGGCCAGGCGCTCGTCGCACTTCATTGGCTTCCACTCGCCCGCCGTGGCGCTCACGCTCCCCGTCCCCAAGCACAAGGCCAAGTGATATATCTCTGCTGCTCATTCATTCTCATTGATGACTCCCGCAGCCGCAGCGCCGTTTTTCCAATCCAAGGTGCTGCGTCGTCTGGGTTCGCTGCTTTGATTAATTTGTTGTATGTAAACAAACATCATGTTTCCGATAGTTGCGTTCTCTGAACGGCTACCAGTACCATTCTTTTGTATGTAATACGTTCCTTCATCGTCGTCTTTTTTACCTAAGGCGCACACGCTCTGCGTGCGTGCACACTATTGTACTTGTAGCACTATTCTAAAGTAGTACAGGCTGCAATGCCTGTGTGTAACGTAACCTGAATCAGTTCGTCAGAGAAATGTAGCACTAATAACTGCAGGTAGCCTTTTTGAATGAAAAAATTTGTTATTATCAATATGAGCACCTTTTTGGTGTTAACTGGCACAGGATTTCGTGCTTTCATTTTCTTGTATGCGTTTTCTACAACAAATCTTTGAGCTGGATGTTTGGATTGTTACATCTAAGTTTTCTGCATAGTACTTATTCCATTCCAAATTGTAAGTCATTTCAAGAATCTTGGAGAGTCAAAACATCTCAAGTTTGACCAAGAATTATAGACAAAACTATAAAAATTTATAACATCAAATAGGTATACTATGAAAATATAATTGATAACGAATCTAATGATACTTATTTGACATTATAAATATTATTATATTATCATATTAGTTTGGTCCAACTTAAGAAACTTTGACTCTCCAAGATTTTTGAAATGACTTACAGTTTAGTATGGAGGGAGTAATAAACATGAAAAGTACTCAGCACGGCTAAAAGGCAAAGGTGAACGCACGAAATCTCGGAAGAAGGTCAATTTCCAGTATAGAATAACGGAAATCCGCAGGAAAAGGGACATGCGACGAAACAAGCGCCCGATGCGTGTTTCTGACCTTTTTCTTGTCTTCTCTTCGGCCGACGTACGTTTTCTGGTCTTGGAGAATGGACATGCTCTGCTTTGTTCTAAAGTACAGCTCGCGTTTTCACTTGCGAGAGGCCACAAGTCCACCTTATGAACGAGAGCCACGAGCTAACTTAGAACTCACTAGTCCCTCCTCGGAAAATAACTTTAACTAAATATATATTAAAAAAATAATATTTATGTTATATAGATTATAAAGATCTTTAAATCTAGTTTTTTTTAATAAATTTATTTAGATTTAAAATGTTACATATATTTTCTATAACTCAAATCAAATTTATGGTACGCATATTGCATATTAACGATAATAATTATTTAGAGACGAAGCGAGTCAAATGCTGCAACTGGTTGAAAATTAGGGGACCTGTAGTAGAGTCAATGTTCCACGGTCTCAGAGTGTGGTGTTCGATTAGGCTCTTTTAGCAAAAATGAATTGTACCATCTATGTGCTGATCACATACTATCTACACCGTTGAAAATTGCTTTAAGATTCGTGTTGTACACTCACTTTAATGTTTTCACGCTATTTTGTATTGCACACGTATCAAAGTGGTTAGGATATTGGTAAAGTCCATTTTTCAACCGCTGACAGTCCGATTTTCATCCTCATACAACAAATACTAAACATTCTCTAACTATCGAAATCAGATAAGACAAAGCCCCACAGCAATCTCACCTTGATTTTTTCCCACGGGGTATTGGTTTTAAAACGTTAGCTAATGCTTCAAAATTTGAACGCTACAAATTAACTGTTCATGACAGACGGAGGTTGGAATCTCTACATCAATCTTTTTTTTTTTGTGAACATATGCATCATTTCTTTAAGTCCATTTAAATTTGTTGTAAGCAAGCATAGATTTCAACCTCTCATGATTATGAAATTTCAACTTTTAACATTCAATTTTGAAACCATTAGCTGACGTGTCACAATTGCTCTACAAAAGCGCCAAAAATATGAGTGAAGTCCCATGGGGTCGTGTTTTGTCCAATTTCAATAGTTAGGGAGTGTCCAATGTCCATTTTTTTTAGTTTACATTTGAAAATCAATCTAGTTAAAAGACCAATAATAGAGTTTATTACTTATTGTCCAATTTTGCTAGTCTATGAGGCCTCATTTTAGACTTTGCACAGGGCCTTGGTTTATGCAGGATCTAATCAGAGCCGAAGGTAGAAAGAATGTAGGAAAGAATAAAGAAGGGTTTCCAATGAAAATATACAAGAGAGAAAAAATATAAAAATTACTAAGATGATGTAAAACTAGTTTGGATTTTCTGATGTAAAAATACCCTTCTAACTATTACGAGTGTGTAGGAAAATGGTTGGAGAAAACAAACAATTTGCTCCCTACCCTTTTTATCAACTTTAAAAACTCATTGATTTACAAACTTTTTATAATTGATGGAGATTACAAAGGTAGTTGTCTTTTACTACATTTTATAATGCCACCGGTAGGAAATACATAAATAGGTATATTATTATATTAGGATATTTTTCTGCATATGACAATTGCGTGTAATTTTTTTTTTTTGAGATTACACAGTACAACGCAGACACTCAACACGTACGCACACTCGTCCCTACGAACACACGCACATAAACCCTACCCCCTATGAGCACATTCGAAGGACTGAGCTGGCAAATTTTGAAGTTGACGAGCAAAGTGGTTTATTTTCTAATTAATATGGTAGTTCCTAGCCTTGAAGAATTACCATGAAGATTTGTATGATTATCCTAATACTAAAATAACTGATGCCATGCTAGACTTTGCTACAATAACAAGGAGCTTAATTGGTTCTAAAGTACGTTTTGTAAGTGTACGTGGGTGTATGCTAACGAGTGTGTGTGTGTGTGTATATATATATATATATATATATATATATATATATATATATATATATATATATATATATATAGTATTATTGGATTGACAGTATTATACACTGTTCTGATAGGATTAAGTACTGTTGGCTAATTTTTTGTGAGAAAAAAATATTATTTTAACTGGATTGAAGCCGACTAAAAAGTCAAGCGAACAAACTGATTTGAAAAGAAAATGACATTGAGATTTTTGTTTGTGACTTAAATGACATTGAGTTCTGAGCATACAGTGAGTGAGCTTTGACGACGTTTCGTATTGAACGTTTCAGAAATCACGTTTGACCACAAGGGTCAGTACTGTGTGGACACGCGTTGTCTGGTTGGCACGATCGCCTCCCGTGTGCGGTCCAAGTCTTGGCAGGTCGCCTCGGGCTTTGTTGGGATTGCCGACAACGTCATCCGATACGGTCTCGATGACGTGTCTAGGCCCTAGGGCACCTGGTGCACACGCGTCCGCCGAATGCGCGTTCAGAAACACGTGCCCAAGAATGTTGCGCCATTTCGTACGGACTGATTTTGGGGAGACTGGCCACAATGTTACCCATGCTGAAAAATCACCTATGTATGCCAGCTAGTACCGATGCCAGAAACAAAAAAAATCGTGTAAGTGTAGAAAAGAGAGTCTGCTGCTTCAAACGATCGGCTGGTAAAAAAATATTTTTTTATTTTTCAGCACGAGGAACCAATATGATCCGGGTAGAATTTTTTGGGTTTCAACATCGGTTCTCACAGTGTTACTACCCGATGTTTGAACTTTCTCTCTTATTTGAGCATCAGTGTAGTGTACTCCCTCTGTCCCGCTTTGTCTGTCGCGAGAGCAGCTGTTACTAGTGTCCGTTCAGACCCTATACTTTGTATCTAGACTAGTATGCTGCCTGATTCATTTAACTCTTGTTGTACCTTCTCAAGAGCTCAAACGACTCTGATAGAGGGACAGAGAGAGTAGTGTAGTACAGCACTTGGCGGTCCAAGCGTGTACGGAAACCCAACCTTAAAGTTGGAGATGCTAGATGCCAGAGCAAAGCAGCAAAGCAAATGAAATCTTCGATAGATCAAACAGAAATTGAATGAATGAACCAGGAGCTGAGGGTGGTGATTCTCACAGTTTCTCATGAGTATGTGTGCTATTTCCCTGTTGTTAGGGGTGAAAACGGGACGGATATTTATTCGACCGTCCGTTCGACCGAATTCGTTTAGAGTTTATACCTGTCCGTATCCGAGTCCGAAGATTAACATCTGATACCGTATCCGTATCCGAATACTAAAATCAGTATATTTATGATGTCGACATCTAATCGTAACCTATCCGATATTTCTGATACTATTCGTATTCGAATCCGAATCCGAACAGAAATACGAAAACAACTCGAGTGAAATTAGATTGCTCAAATGTCTGTCTTTGCTTTCTGATTGGTGTATTATGTTTCTTTCTCTTCTCTCGGTACAGTTTTGTTTTCTCTCCTCTCGGTAGGGTTGTGGGACGATTGTGTCTTTATGTTTGTCTTGCATAGTTACCGCCTCAGTAGTGTTGCTAAAGAAACCCCTATGTTCATAGATAAATCCTTTTGTTGTACAGTACACAGTAAAATGAGGGGGGCACGAGACATAACATGCATACAATACATGTATGTCGCACATTTTCGTGTGCGACAATGATACAATGTAAATCTCCACAAGGGATAATCAACAATCGCAGTTGGGAAGCCTTATTCTGTGGGTGCTCATCACCCTAACATTACAGAGTACTACATTAGCCCAACACCAATTTTGTCCAGTTAAGCTTGTGACCGATACAATCTGGATGCTGTCTTTGCGCATGCATGCTGCAGGTACAACCGTAAACAAAAAAAAATTATATGGATGTGGTTTTGGCACGTCATACTTGAAAAAAAAAGACACCACTAAGGGGTAGTTTGTGCCGCTGCTTGTAAATCTGCCGAAGCATCAGCAGTCTGGAAGTAATCTTGCAAGGCGAGGATCTCAATCGACTTGTTCTTCAAGCTCTTGATGGCATCTATGGAGGCACGTGCACCGTCCACGGTTGTGATAATTGGCACCTTGTAGGCGAGGGCAAGCCTACGAAGCTGGAGGCCATCTTTAGAGTCAAGAGCATCACCGGAGCTTGTTATCACCATGATCTGTATCTGACCATTCTTCAGCATGTCTCTGACATTTGGTCGCCCCTCGTGTATTTTTAGGACTGGCTCCACTGGAACGCCCTCAAGCTGGAGCACTTTAGCTGTTCCAGATGTGGCAATGATGTTGAAACCAAGCTCCCGGAATCCACGCCCAATCTCAGCAAGATGTCGTTTTGTCAAATCGTTTAGGCTAAGGAATGAAATGCCACTTAATGGGAGCTTCTGTCCAGCAGCAATCTGTGCCTTTGCAAAGGCACCAGAGAACTCATAATCGATGCCCATCACCTCTCCAGTGCTGCGCATCTCTGGTCCAAGAAGGATGTCACACCCTTGGAATTTCTCAAAAGGAAGAACAGCCTCCTTAACGGACACATGCTTAGGAACCACTTCTTTAGTGAACCCAAGCTCTGGCAAAGTCACACCAGACATCACCAATGATGCATATTTAGCTAGCGGATGACCAATCGCCTTGGATACAAAAGGAACTGTGCGTGAAGCCCGAGGATTTGCCTCAAGTAAGAACACATCACCAGAAGTAGATATAGCATACTGACAGTTCATCAGTCCACACACATTCAGACGCTTTGCTAGCTTTGTGGTCCATGAACGGATAACTTCTAGGCACTGAGCTGAGACTGTTCTAGTAGGAAGAGAACATGCTGAATCACCTGAATGTATACCAGCCTGCTCGATATGCTCCATAATTCCACCAATCACAACATTCCCAGCTGTGTCTGCCAATGCATCAACATCAATTTCAACTGCGTCAATTAGATATTTGTCCACTAAAACAGGCCTTTCTGGATCTACTTGCACCGCAGTTGCAAGGTACTTGATCAGTTTTTCGTCGTTGTATACAATCTCCATTGCCCGTCCACCAAGAACATATGATGGACGGACCACAACAGGGTAGCCTATTTCTGAGGCAATTGCCAATGCATCAGACTCACTTCTTGCAATTCCTCCCTTTGGCTGTTCAATTCCAAGCTCCTCAAGAATTGCATTAAATCTTTTTCTGTCCTCAGCAGCATCAATGGAATCTGGTGAAGTTCCCCATATCTTCACATTCCAGTGCCTGAAGCAGACACCAAATTGTTCTCCTCTATGTACTGTTGAATAGGCAGTGCAAGCTTTAGAGGAGTTTGCCCTCCAAATTGCACAATTATACCATCTGGGCGCTCTAAATCAAGGACATTTTTTACATCCTCAACTGTCAGTGGCTCAAAGTACAAACGATCACTGGTATCATAGTCAGTTGAGACTGTCTCAGGATTGGAGTTCATCATAATAGTCTCATATCCAGCCTGCGAAGAGATGAGAAAAAAAAAAGCAAAAAAAATTAGTATCAAAACAGCCATACAGAAAAATACAGGGCCATACAATTGAATGTAGTTGACTAAGAAAACTTGCAATACCAATCCAGAACTGAGGAACAAAATTACTGAAATAGGATGGAAATAAAATGATGCAAAAACAAACCTCTCGAAGTGCAAATGATGCATGGCAACAGCAGTAATCAAACTCAATGCCCTGGCCTATGCGATTTGGCCCACCACCCAATATCAGCACCTTCTTCCTATTGGTTGGAGCTGATTCACATTCGTACTCATAGGAAGAGTACATGTAGGGGGTGTTGGCTTCAAACTCAGCAGCGCAAGTATCAACACGTTTATATGTTGGAGCGACGCCTAAAGCCAAACGCCTCGATCTCACATCACTTTCTGATGAAGAAGTTGCAAATGCAATCTGCTTGTCGCTAAAGCCCCTTCTCTTCACTTGATATAAGTCATCCTTTGACAACTGATCTAGGCTCCTTGATACAAGGAACTGTTCGACATCCACTAGCTCCTTGAGCTCTGTAAGAAACCATTTGTCAATGAAGCTAATTTCGTGGATATCTTGGACCCTCATGCCTTTCTTGAAAGCTGCGTAGATAGCATGGATACGATCCGGATTAGGTACCCGCAAGCTATATTTTATCTTTTCCCAGTCCCAGTCAAGTTCCTTGATAGGGCCACAACCCCATCCTGCAAAACCAGTCTCCAGTGAACGGACAGCTTTCTGAAAGGACTCCTGGAAGGTACGCCCCAGTGCCATCGCCTCACCAACAGACTTCATCTGTGTGGTTAATACTGGCTCAGAGCCAGGGAATTTCTCAAAAGCAAAGCGAGGTATCTGCATAGTAAATGGCAGGTAGATTAGAAAATCAGATCAGACTAGATGTGTTAGAAGTTCAAGTACAAATTCCAAATGATAAAAGAACACGAAGAAGATATAACTATGGGTTTGTAACAGAACAAGAAATATGTCTAGACTGGATGTAATTTATATATGCCAGAGCATATTCCAAACTTTAAATGTCTACTAGGTGGAAACTGAATAGCAGAGTAATATGCTGCGGATAATGCAAGATAATGTCTGAGAAGATAGCAATAAAATCTAGGGCAATTCACAGGTAAAGATAAAGACAATGTGACTAGTCTCAGATATACTTTAAAGAGGGGAAGGTAGGAAATAGTTAACATTCAAATCTCAAAGATATGTGCAAAACATTAGAAAAACTATTGATTGTGATGCTTATGCCCCTTCTATTGACAAATACATGAACAAGAAAATGTTACTCTCGCTTGAATATGATGACAATGAAGCAAAACTGAACAAAATGACGTGCAAAACGAATTGTAACTGGAAAAATGCATGCCTTCGGAAAGCTATTGCCTTTGCCTTTTATTATACATGATATAAACAACCACTGTTGTACAAACTAGCAGTGTGCATATACCACAATCCATTCAGTCTACCAACATATTCAATAGTCAAACAACGCATGAAGAACAGGATAGGCATTGGACAGACTTATCATACTTTTGAAATCAACCATTAGCAGTAAGTAGATAGGTAACAGCTGACAAGAGGTGAGGAAAGGAATACATACATACATAGAAGTTAAATATGTACTGCAGATGCATATTTGCAGAAATACTTCATTCACATGACTAAGAAAGCTGAGAAACGGAGATTGAAATAATACCTTTGTGACAACATAATCAATGGAAGGCTCGAAGCTGGCTGGAGTCTTCTTGGTAATATCATTGGGAATCTGATCTAGAGTGTATCCTACTGAGAGCTTTGCAGCCATCTTGGCTATGGGGAACCCTGTGGCCTTTGAGGCAAGTGCAGACGACCTGGACACCCTGGGATTCATCTCGATGATCATGACCTCCCCATCTGCAGGATTGACTGCGAATTGCACATTAGAACCACCGCACTCCACACCAATCTCCCGGATGATGGCCACGGAGTAGTCCCTGAGCCTCTGGTACTCCTTGTCGGTGAGTGTCTGCGCAGGCGCCACGGTGATGGAGTCCCCCGTGTGCACTCCCATGGGATCGATGTTCTCGATGGAGCAGATGATGACGACATTGTCAGCCATGTCGCGCATGACCTCCAGCTCGTACTCCTTCCAGCCGAGCAGCGACTTCTCGACGAGCACCTGCTGAGTGTGCGACGCGGCGAGGCCCGCCCTGCAGATGTCCTCAAACTCGGCCCTGTTGTAGGCGATGCCTCCACCGGTGCCCCCGAGAGTGAAGGCCGGACGCACAATGAGCGGGAACTCCCCGATGTCCTCGGCGATGGCGAGGCACTCCTCAAGCGTGGTCCCGATGCCGGAGGGCGGCGTCTTGAGGCCGATGCGGTCCATGGCCTGCTTGAAGAGCTGTCGGTCCTCGGCGGCGCGGATGGCGGGGAGGGAGGCCCGATGAGGCGCACCCCGTGGCGGTCGAGCGCGCCCGAGTCGGCGAGCGAGACGGCGAGGTTGAGCGCGGTCTGGCCGCCCATGGTGGGGAGCAGCGCGTCGGGGCGCTCGGCTTCGATGATGCGCTCGACGAGCGGCGGCGTCATGGGCCCGATGTAGGTGCGGTGGGCCAGGTCCGGGTCGGTCATGATGGTGGCCGGGTTGGAGTTGACGAGCACCACTTCGTAGCCCTCCTCGACGAGCGCCTTGCACGCCTGCGTGCCGGAGTAGTCGAACTCGCACGCCTGGCCGATGACGATGGGCCCCGCGCCGAGGATCATGATCTTCTTGACGCCCGCGAGGCGCCCGGCCTTGGTCGGCGCGGCCGGGAAGCGGCGCACCGTGACGGCGGCGTCGCCATCGGTGGAGGCGCGCACGGAGAGCGCGGCGGCGCGGCGGCAGGGGCCGGGACAGCGCGCGGAGCAGACGCGCGGGTGGGAGGCGAGGAGGTGGCCGTGGCGGCGGGCCTGGGAGTGGGAGGGGCGGAGCTGGGACGGGGTGGAGAGCGAGGTGGCCATGGCGGCGCGAGAGGGGAGCGGAGGCGGCGGCGTGGGGAGTGTTGTTTGGATGGGGATGGCGTAGGGGCAAGGTAGGGTTTTTAGTGTAGCTCGGCGGATTAGGGGCTAGTAACCCACTAACCCCAGGGTTTAGGCGCCTCGGCACGTTGCCTCTGCAAATCGCGGTCTACTTGTCTTGTCTCACCAACGTAAGTTTTTGTATATACAACAAATATATAGCATAGATTAAGGATTGTACAATCTTTACCATGCTTGGGAGGAACCACCATAAATTATTTGCTGCAGGTGTTAATTACGAATTGTAATTAAGGATAGTCTAATACTTTTCCTAATGCACAGATTCTTAACACCCTGACCCAATTTCACGAACTGCCCTGTCCCGAGGCATGGGCACAGAATCTTCACAGCCGCGAGCGTCGTCTTGGCCGGGCCAGTGTGCGCGACCCGGACTGACCAGGCATCAGCGGCGGACCGTGGCTTTTGATGGCACGAGCACGATGCGGCTCCAATAGGCCGGTGCGGTGACTGATTTGAGGATGACAAGACAAGAAGCTGATGCCCACGGGTCCAACCTGCAAATCTGCAATGACGGCGGCTGAGAGGGGACAGACAGAAGTTGCGTCCCAGTAACCTGCTGCACAATCTGGATTAAATTGGAGAGGGTGTAGAATGGATGGGGTAATTGAGAGCTGGGCTTGGATTAAATTGGAGAGTGTGAAGTAGCTACGCAAAAACACTATTCTACCCTTTAAATTTATTTTAAAAATATTTTTTTCTCATATATTTTTTATTTCGATCCTAGGTATATTTTTAGATCTAGTTCACAACTTAAATTCCTCTGTACTGATTTTTCTTATTGTACAACCATCTCATATAATTATATGGATGGCTCTAGTATTTTTTCATGCACTGTAAAATTTCACAAAACTTTAAATGTTAGTATATGGTTGTTCTTTGTGGGACGGGGCAAGGAAACCTCACCCAGCATGGCTTACTGCGTCACAGTTTGAAGACCGTTTTCGTTTAGCAAAGAAAATAATTATAAATGGTGTTATGATGAATACTCTAGTCAAAGATAAATCAGAGGATGAGTCACAACTCACTATCACAATTATGTGAACACGCGAGCGGCGCCGGCATGGTGGACCCAGAGAGATCGGCTGCCATAATTAAGGCCGGAGATTGATGCCAGGACAGTGAGGTAATACCATCTAAATGGAGCACTGGAGGATCAAACTTCACATTCAGGCAACAATTTGATCATTCGGTAATCATGTCATATTCGTTACAGTACACTTGGCTCTGGCTGACAGGGATGTTTGCCATATCGTGTGCTGGATTTTTTTTTTCCTCAAAAGAGATATCCTGTGCTTGATGGCAAAAATTTTGTGCCGATTTTGACAGCTTGGATTCAGTTCATGGCGCCTGGAAAGTGCTACTTTATTATACGAGTAAGTCTCTTCTGCTATCGAAGGTTACAACTGTAATGAACTCCAATCTTGTTATGCCTGGAAACAATGCCAACGCACATGCACAGGAACCTGTTATCTTGACTTGGGTTGCAAACTGTTTAAGTTGCATCCATGTGACTATGTGAGCAAATAACCAAATATGGACGTGAGACGTGTAAATTGGCAAGTAGAAAGGCGCCTAAAACCTTATGAAATCGACAGCAATGCTCCAAGTTGATTTAAAAGTTGAACATCAATTTCATTTCGTTTACACACGAGTGGTTGCTTTCCATCTTTTCTCAAACTTTTCCTCACTTCCACTGCATTACTCTGTCCTGGTTGTGTGGCTTAATCTAGGCCACCAGTGTCAATCCAACAGCCAAAGCCATGTCATAAAGTGGGCAGCTGACCATATACTCATTAAATCCACTTTCTTCCCTGTCCTTTATACTTATTGGATTATAGATGAGATAATAATCTAGACTATGAATACAATAACCTATATTATTTGGATTTATAGGTTACATGTAAATTATTGTTTGTTGGAGTGCAAATGCCCTGTACTTTTAAAAAAAATCAAGTTGGAAAAAGTTACATGATTATTATAATTTGGTGGCCGATTTGTATAATAAAGCCAAAATCTGACTATAACTCATGAGTTAGGATCCAAACATCTGATTCGGATAATACATTATGAGCACATGGCTGACATCTATCCTTACTATCAGCTACTCCCTCCATTCTAGATCAAATACATTTTAGTATTTTATTATTTCAATAATCATCGGAACCACTTCTAGCCTCTTGAAAAGGCACGCATTCTAAACTAAACAAATAAAAGAGTCTTTAATGTTTATGAATCCTAAAACTAGATCATCATTGATGCGTTCGTGAGAAAAACATCGTGACCACATGAAAATCCTAGTTTGATTTTGGCTAATTGCATTGATGAAATGAAAGTGCAATCAAGCCCTAAGTGGGTTTTGGTGTTGATGACCGCTTAATTCAAGAACTAATGAGATCTATTGAGATGACAAGCAGGTGATAACAAAAAGAGGAAGATATAGAGAAGGTGGAGGTACCCCAATTCTTATGGTGGCTTCTCTACTCATCAAAGGTTTAAATTCATTTATGGTTTGAATTTGAGTATAGGTGTGCCGTACTATTAAGGGGGATTCTAGTGTTGTTTGGTCAGATGTGAATCACATGCTCAAATCTTTACCTCAGACATGCACTCAGCTAGCTCAGTGTCCAGTCCAAAATCCAGATCCAACAGACACACTGAGCTAGGGCGGCAGTGCCGCCCTCTATTTCCAGCAGCTTTTCATGACTATAAATACCCGCTAGAACGGTCTCCACCTCATCAGTTTAGTACCCCTTCATCTTCCTCCGAATCAGACCGTTGCAAACAGAGCTCTCTCTCCCTCTCTCTCACTCCATTGTTGACCTTCACCCTCCAAGCAATCCCACACTTCCAACCATAGATTCTTGAGGGAAAAGGCAGCAAAACACTCCTAGAGAGCGGATCTACTACTTCCCAAAGTCTAAGATCTTGTGGTTCTCGTTTGGCCGACGGTGCTAGGGTTTGTTACCCTTGGAGCTTGCTCCTAGCCGGCTAGGCGTCGCCCTAGAGCTTGCCCCTCTCTTGTGGCAGCCTAGGGAGGTTTGTAATCACCGTGTGAAGCTAAGGGATTACCCCTCGTCTCAAGGATTCACTTCCTTGACTTGAGATTGAGTTGGAGTTGCAAATATCCAAACCTTTGTGGCACCTCAACAACGTGGACTTAGGCAAGCCTTAGTGGCGAGCTGAACCACAGGATAAATCATTGTGTCTTGTGTACTGGTCCCCCTGGATTTTATTCTTGCAATATATCTTGTGCTAGGGTTTGTGTTCTTGATTCGAAGAAAAGAAGCATTTTTGTGGTAACCAGTCTTTGAACTGGTTCTAGTGTTGATTTTGCAGGGAAGGACTCATCTTGGTACCTAGTATCTCTCTGCCAAATCTCATATCATTCTGTTCAATATTTATAGGCCGACAATGTCGCCCTCGATACTGACGTCTGCTCGAGTTGTTTTTTGATAGGCCTATTCACCCCTCCCTCTAAGCTATTTACCCTTCCTGAGATCCTACAAATGGTATCAAAGCTTGGATACTCCGTATACGCTTCACCACGTGAAGTATAGAAACAGGTCAAGGTTCTGGGGGGCCAAAAGGTGGTGACGCAGCGGACAAGGTGGTAGTGGAGGATGTGAGTAGCAGCGAGCTATCCGGCTCTAGCTACTCCTCACTTCCCGCTGCCAAGCCCACTGACGAGGACAAGCTACAAGCAAAGAAAGAAAGAAGATCACTTAGAGAAAAGAAAAGAGAAGAGAAGAGAAAAGAAAGTAAGAGAAGAAAGAAAGAAAAGAAGAGAGAAGAGTCAAGAGAAGGGCAGCAAGAGCGAAGAAGGAAGAAAAGAAGACCAAGGATGCTTCATCTAGTGAACTATCAAGTAACTCGGATGATGGTGATGATGATGATGCGTGGAAAGAAGAAGGAGAAGGATGATGGCAGCAGCAACAACAAGAAAAAGTACTCCACCGTCTCTTTCAACTATTCTTATTTGACTAACCGAGATCGTAAGTCTTTTGTAAATGTTCCCACCGGCAAGTTACCTCATTTCGATGGGACTAACTTTGCTAAGTGGAAGCATTTGATGAAGGCTTACCTTATTGGTCTTCACCCCGGTCTTTGGGAGATTGTTGTGAAGGGTGTGCAGGTGCCAGAGGATCCTGAAGAGCCAACAAATGAGGAGATGATCGTTGTCCATCTCAATGCTCAAGCCACTAGCATCCTCCTTAGTGCTTTGGATGACAATGAGTACAATAGGGTGATGAATGTGGATGTGGCCAAGCAAATTTGGGACACCCTACACCTAGCTCATGAGGGTGTAGATAAGGTGAGAAAGGCAAAGATTGATCTCTTGATGGCCAAGCTCAATAGGTTTGTGATTGTGGAAGGTGAAGGGCCACAAGAGATGTTTGACCGGTTGATGACCATGGTCGTCAAGATTAGAGGATATGGTTGTGAGGAGCTTGATGATCACAAGGTGGTGAAAATCATGTTGGAGGCTTACTCACCAAGAAATGAGACCGTGGTCACCTTAATAAGGGACAAGAAGAAGTTTGAGCACTTCACTCCCAATGATGTGCTTGGAATATTGTTGACCTTTGACATGCAAAGAGAGGAAGCAAATGAAAGAAGAAAGCTTGGAGAGTTGCAATCAAAGCTTGATGGCATGAAGATCAAGGATGTGGCTCTCAAGTCAAGCAAGGCAACCAAGAAGAGCTTCCCAAGC